>OY755177.1:12677320-13253992 GCA_963576735.1 Bedellia somnulentella | reverse complement strand
TGTTATTCTAAGCCGGCACTACACAGCTATTAAATAAATAGCTTAAAAGTTATGAACTGCTAAATAATAAAAAAAATCATAGAAAAATCTACGTATTTACGATGGCCGAATGGAATCATCTTTTGATATGCTGTGGTGTTCAGTTTTGAAATATCAAGTTTTCAACGATATCTAAGATTATATATTTTTAGCTATATATTAAGCTGTGTAGTGCCGGCTTAGAATAACACTACCCCATTTCTTCCGATGGGTGTACGTAAGAGGCGACTAACGGTATTGGAGCTTTTAAGGGATTTTTGGGCGATGCGGTTGGAGACCCATCACCAAAAACCTTTATTTCACCATCTTTTCCCCTCGCAACTTCCAAAAGTGGCTGAGGAATTTTTAATTCCCTAGCTCTGGCTACCCCTTCAAGGGATTTAGAGCCGTGAGTATATGTATCTATATATTTTAATTTTTTGTAATGTTTGGACTCTTTTCTTATTCGGTTTTGCATTCAAAGGGTTAAATGGATTTTTGTAATAGAACTGATAATTTAACCAGCTTTTAATCTCTTCGATTTATCCTGTTACATATTTTCTAGCTTCATGTTCTAACTGTTTTTCGTTTAAATACTTTTTAAAATAATATGTTCAATTTATAAATGTAAGTAGTACCTATTTGTTATTTTAATAATTATGAAGATTTTGTACATTTCCCAATTAAACAAAATCAAGGTAGGCATCTATGCAGACCAGTTATATAATAGTGCACTGCCTAGTTCGAATAAATCGTATTAAGAACAGTGAAGTTTCTCAATCAGTATAGTAACACAGAGTTAATGAGATAGAAATGTTCCAGTAAAACATATTTCCCTATTACTAAAATGTACCATTGGCGACGGATGAAAGTAGCATGAAACGGGTATGGAAGAATTATTTTGAGGGACTGTTTGAAAAAGAGGATGCATCCATTTCTTCGCCAATCGACAGTAATGTTGATTGGAACGAAGAGATTGGTGATTTCAGTGACAGTGAGATTAGTATGGAAGAAATAATGAAAGCAATGAAAAGTATGAAAGTAGGGAAGGCGGCAGGGTATGATAGGATTACTATCGAAATGCTGAGGGCTGGTAAAGGGTTGGTGGCTTCTTGGTTGTACTTCCTTTTCCAAAAATGCTGGTCGAGTGGCAAAGTTCCACGAGACTGGTGCAAGGCGGTGATTGTGCCTCTATATAAAGGAAAGGGGTCACACCAAGAGGCTAAAAACTACCGCGGCATCAGCTTACTCAGCATTGTTGGTAAATTGTATGCTAAGGTACTGATTGAAAGAGTGATGAATGAAACTGATGAGAAAATATGGGATGTGCAAGCGGGATTTAGGAAAGGAATGGGATGTATGGATCAAATCTTCTCTCTAAGGAGCATCACTGAAAAGTTCTTAGCTAAGAACCAAAAGGTGTATTGCTCCTTCATTGATTTAGAGAAGGCGTATGATAGGGTGGTAAGAAAGTGTTTATGGGAGGTGTTATCTAAGTTCGGTTTGGGGAGTCAACTTATACGTGCATTGGTATCACTCTATGAGGATTCTAGTGCAGGTGTAAGAGTAAACGGGGAAAACACTGACTGGTTCGGAATCTCTAGGGGTGTCCGACAGGGATGTGTAGCTTCTCCGTGGCTCTTCAATTTGTTCATGGATGACTGTTTGACAGAGTTGCGTGAAAGTGATTATGGACTAAGAATGAGTGGATTCATCATTAAATGCCTCTTGTATGCTGACGATCAAGTGATACTTGCATCATCGACAGAAGAGTTGCAAGAGATGATGAATATTGCATGTGAGTCTTTTGTAAGAAAGGGAATGAGGGTGAATGTGGATAAGACCAAAACGATGGTTTTTGAGAGACAGGAAGATGTGACAGAATGCGTGATTGCGATTGATGGTAAGAATGTGGAACAGGTGAAGGAGTTTGTATATCTGGGATGTTTGTTTACAAGGGATAGAAAATGTGATGAAGACATTGAAAGAAGAGTGAAAAAGGGTAATGCGGTAAATGGAGCAATGAATAGCCTAATGACCTGTCAATCGGTGTCTGAAAAGGCCCGAATGGCTGTGCATGATGCTGTTCTTGTTCCTACGCTTATGTATGGAAGCGAATGTTGGGTGTGGCAGAAGAAGCATGAGAGCAGAGTGAATGCAGTAGAGATGAGGTCCCTCAGAAAAATTTGTAATGTTAGGTTGTGTGACCGAGTGAGAAATAGTGTTATTCGTGAAAAGTGTGGAGTGAAAGATGATATTGTAAGAAAGATAGAAAAAGGAATGTTGAGATGGTTTGGGCACATAGAGAGGATGGATGATAGAAAATTGGTAAAAGGGATCTATAGAGCTAGTGTGGATGGTAATGTTAGTAGAGGACGACCACGGAGAACACACTTGGACCAAATTGAGAGTGTACTCAAAAAGGCTGGCGTCCGAAGTATGAAGAATAAGAGAGCATGTATGAAAAGATTGATGGATGTAAACGAAGCTAGAGAGGTTTGTCAGGATCGTACGAAGTGGCGATCGATAGTCTCTGCCTACCCCAATGGGAATTAATGGCGTGAGTATATGTATGTATGTATGTATGTAAAATGTAGGAAATTCTGATATATTTTTTTGAATACAGCATTTCAAGTGGAAAATGACAGATTAATCCGTTATTGAAATTCCAACCAAAAATAATTACATCTTTCAAAAGAAATATAATAAGTAATTCGTTTAACTTAAACATGAACATCGATAAAAGTGAAGAATAAATTATGTTGAAATAGTATAAATTAAAACACCATTCAAATCGTATTTTTTATGCACATGACCAAAAAATAAGGTAAATTTACATTAGACATTATTAAGCCAATTTTACAATATGGGTAAGATAACTATCGTAGAAAAGCAGAAATATGGGTTGAGCTTTTCAATAGACAAATAATCGCTACAATTAGACAATAAAACACAAAAAACATCACAGTTAGCTTAGATATAATATATATAATAAGTTTAGGTTGAGTGGAGAATCCTTTTGCCACGATTCTAGCACATTTGTCGCATCATTCACTCACAAAGTTAGAACATAATATAGCAGCCAATGAATGACTATACACCCAAAATGTCATTCAATACAAAATGATGTTATGAAATCATTAGCTAATTGCAATTAGCAATCACGATGTCCAGGTGCAAGCTGCACATATTATATGAACGTTAGTTCTAGATTGTACGGTCAGTTAATTAGCTTTAGTGTAGTCAGTCCATAACACAGATATATAATGCTAAATCATATGTTCTGGGAAAGCTCTACTCGGTATCGGTCTAGCTTTGTGTTTCGTGATTGTTATGGACCATAGATTTCATTTAACAATAGATCGGCAATAGGAATCAAACTTAATAGCATTCATGTCAGATGAGCGAGACCAAAATTTGGTTATGCATTTTTGTATTGTGTGTGTAGTTATTATTAACAGTGCAGTGCTTAAATTTAGTGAAACTAAACAAGCTACATTCTTTAAAAGTTATGAACTGCTAAATAATAAAAAATAGAGGCTAACATCATCAAATAATAATAATTATAATAATAATTTATTTATTTAATAAAGTAACATAGACTCATTATGTTAGTAGTACTAATTTTTATGATGTTAGTAGGTCTACAAAAAATATTAATAATTATAATATATTCACAAATTAAATAAAAACAAAGTTTAAAAATAAAAAAATAAAAATTAAATTACCTAATTAACTGACACTCGGATCAATGTCACGGTATACCAGTCGATACAGCGTAACAATGACCCAAGTATCGACAATCTAACCGATCAGCTATAACGTTTAGAATGCTGTTGGTGCTGCCCCGCACCCGCCGCACCAGGGACGCGCATCGTTTCCGCATTGTCGCGTAAAAACAATCTACTCTCGCGTCCGCGAACATCCCTGATGCGCTACAGATAATATATGTTTTTTCACAATACTGTTAGATCGAGTATTGTTAACTGCTGCTGTTATTACATTACTCCACTTTTAAAACTTTCTCAGATTTTTCTATGAATGTGAGATTTTTCATTTTAGGTTTGTATTTGAAGAAGAAATCGGTTCGATACTGCATCTTTTTGTGGCAATATCCATCCCCTGCCAATGTTTAAATAAGAAATCTACCCAACCGTTGCTGGCTTTGTTGATCAGAACGCTGTCTCACTTCCGCTTTTATTATATGAATCTGCTACCGATATTTCATCAGGGCACAAAATTCTCTTTTAAACACGTTGTCAAACCAATAAAATATGTTAAATATTCCATATTGGCATGAAGCGACAAACTTTTCCTATTAAAAACTTCCTTTTCTCATGTCCCTTCATAGCTATGTATCTTAACTTATATTATTAAAAACTTTGATACGTGTACAATTCACACTCTAAACTTCCTATATATAAACGACTACTTTCTAGCTTCAAAATCTAAGTGATTATAAAAATGTAAAAAGAAAGTGGTTGTGTATTGCGAATGGGTGGATTCATCGTGCAATGCATGTTTTACGCTTACGATCAAGGGTTACTTGCATCATCGGTAGAAGGGTTGCAAGATATGATGACCAATGTATGTGCGTCTTTTGGAATTGTAATTTACTCGTATGAGGCATACGACCAAGACCATAGTTATTGATAGACAAGAAAATGTCATTGATTTTAAAAGGATAGATTAAGTGAAATAGATTGTATATCTGGGAAGTTCGGTTACAAACATTGAAAGAGGAGACAAAAAGGGGAACGCGGTAAATGGAGCTGTCAATAGCTGAAGTCAGTTGATGTCCGAAAAAGCTGGGTACGGCAGAAGAAGCCCGAGAGTTAAGTTAATGCAGTATAGATGAGGTACTTGACTAAAATTTAAAATGATAGATTATTATGCAAGTGAGAAAAAGTATGATTCCTCGTACATGATATTGCAAAATAGAAATGTTTAGAAATGTTTTAAATTACTGAAAGAGATAGATAGAGCAAATGTGCATGGAAATGGCTATAAAGGATGACCTAGCAGGACACAATTAGATCAAATAGAAAATATGGTAAAATAGATGAGATTAATGATGAATGTGATAGAAGCGAAACAGACTTGTCAGAATCGTATAAAGTGACGTTCTATAGTCTCGGCGCATGTCTACGGGCATGAGTATAAGTAAATAAGTGGCTTTCGAAGTGTGAAGAATCAAAAAAACACTGCTGCTACAAGGTATGTCTTAAATATTTTGGTAACAAAAGTTAGAGTCGTACCTCTATCAGAATTAATGGCTTGATATTTGCACATAAATGCTTGTGCATGGATTTAAATCTAGGCCTTCGCCTCAGTCATATTTCTAATTCATTAGTGTTATTAATTTATTAGGTATTTGCTGTGTAGTGTCGGCTTAGAATAGCACTACCCCATTTCTTCCGGTGGGTGTACGTAAAAGGCGACTAACGGTATTGGGGCTTTTAAGGGATTTTTGGGCGATGCGGTTAGAGACCCATCACCAAGAACCTTTATTTCACCATCTATTCCCCACGCACCTTCCAAAAGTGGCTGAGGAATTTCTAACTCCTTAGCTCTGGCTACCCCTTTCTTGGGATTTATAGCCGTGAGTATATGTATGTATGTATGTATGTTTAAGTGTCAATAAAAGATTACCATGTAGGTCGTCTTCTTCTATCAACCAACTACCATTCAAATAGACTTTATATACATCTCTAAGATTTTGATCTAATATAATCCCCCGGATATTGTTCTGTAATCAGTTTTCAGAGCTCAAGTCTCAATACCTTGTTACAGACTTATTAATGATTCAGTATTATTCAGAGAGTAATGTATTAAACGATATATAACTAAAGAATTGAGATAGTTTCAGACAACAAAGTGTTAATGGTGCTCACATTGAAAATCTTAGTATATAGCTAATACATATTTAAGCGGAAGTGTAACCTAGTACACCACTTGAGGCGTGAGTTCAAATTTTGAGTTGGGCCAACAAAAAAACTTTTATCAGTTTATGTATGTCGATAATTTATCTTAGTTCTAAACTAAATGGCCATAGTTGGACCAAGTCATTTGACAGTATAAAATGGCTTTCGGCCTGCCCCTTATCATGTAGATGGCCTTTTTTTGTTTTTGTGTACTCGTCTAAATTGCATGTCCCCCCAAGTTTGAAGCAGTTTTACCCCAACTATTCGTATGACAGTGTATTAAATTTTGGACGTTATCGTTTTATTAACTAATAATCAATAATTTTACATGGTTTTGATCGGTAAACAATTAATATTATAGGTTTTGAAAATGAAGTCGTTATATACTATGTTGTCCTCTGGATCGTGATACTTTAACACCAATTAAATCTATGAGTTTGTATGAATATATTGATGAAATCCATTTTTTTTCGCTATTAATTATCAAAAAACAGTATAACAGAAACCGTGAGTTATTTGACTGTACAGATTTTTTTTCTCCTGCTTAAAAGTTTAATTACATTCTGACAACATTGTAAATCTTCATTTTTGTTATTTTATTGTTTTTTAAGACGTTCAGATTGCGAAAAAGTGTATTTAAGTGTGGTTGTGTGAGGTGGTCATTTTTTTTGGTCCATTGTTGTTACCAAGTTTTTTAAGGTAAGTCGGAACTTTAACTAATTATCTTAATAATTAGTATAATTGAAACAACTATTGATTTTCGGATATTTTAATCGCGTGTTATTACATTATTTTTAAAGCCCGACGTTTCGAAAACTTTTCAGTTATCATGGTCACGGGAAGACTGAGGTGTTATTTGTCATTATACAGTACTATAAAATTATTAATACTAACTACCTTCACAAAATTTAAGTTACATTTGCGAAAATATCCGAAAATCAATAGTTGTTTCAATTATAATGTGCAATCGTGAAAATCTTAGAAAATACTATTAATAATTAGTAGTTTATTTCACTAATTGTGACTTCAATCAGATTATTTACTTTACATTTCTCATAGTAACTCATACCAAAAATCTATTTTTAACCGACTTCAAAAAAAGGAGTGTTCTCAATTCGACCGTATATTTTTTTTTTTTTTTTTCAAAATGAATTTTGGTAATCCGCGACCTCCTTTCCGAAACCGTTAACTTGGTAACGTATTAAAGGAATCCTCTTGGTTTCGGAATGGATAGCATACATGTTGTTTTAAACTGTTGCTTTTTATAGTAATAATTTTAATTCAAAATAAGTTTATTAAATTTGGCTAATATGATTATTAATTTACGATAAAAACTATATTTTATATCCCTTCCTAGGAAACGTGAGATCAGTCAGATTATAATTTTTATTTCATTTATTTACATTTTGATAAACTTTAATGTATATTAACTCAGTAATAGTAAAAAATCTCATATTCTCGTACCTTTTTTAAAAATCTTCATTTTAGATGGTTTTACACCTAAAAGTAAATTGACCCAGATGCACTATCCATTAAAAAAAGGGTATTTTGAAATACGTTCTCAATTCGACCGTATATTTTTTATAATTTTTTTATACTTGTTCGCCGATTACTTCGGCATTTATGAACCGATTATATTTAAAAAAAAATTAATTTAAAAGAAGATACTTCCGGATTGGTACCATAATGAAGATATAAGGGTCTGATGATGGAATCCTGGAGAAATCGAGGGGAACCCTCAAATTTTATAGGCAAATGTACCGCGTTTTACATATTTTCTGAACTTATATTGGCATTTTCTCCTGAAAATCAGATTGTTATGCTGCTGAACTGATGATGGAAGGTGCGGCTCCTCAATCACTAGGAGTTAGGAAACAGTTCTTTCAACATTCTATATAAATTTATACACCTCTTCGTAGCTTTTATGAAGAGAAGTACAGGTTTACTAAACATTTCTTTTGTTATGTTATTGTTACCGAGAAAGTACCATGAGACCAGGATCTGATGATGGCATCCCAGGAAATCGAGGGGACTGTCGAAACTCACAATCATGTGACAGTGTATTTGTTCAAAACGCCGATAGGCCTGTCCTGTACAACGTGAGAATACTGCGTAAGCAAATCGTGGGTACTCTGAACAACAGGTGACAATGTCACGTGATATTCAGAAGTATTACTACCTCTGCTAACCCCTTCGGGGATATTCGGCGTGAACGTTTGAATCTGTGAGAACAGCAAAGATATACTGGCCAGTACACCCTGCTGTGTACCAACTTTGAATTTGTATTTATGCTTAGCTAGAGAAACATTTCGATACCGCGATGTACGATTTTTTATGACGCTGCTAGTATGCGAGTGAGTTCGCCGTCTAGCGGTCGCCACAAATCTTTCTTGATATGTAGAATTGTAGACCATCGCCTTAGAGGGATTTCAAGAACAATCTAAAGTTAAATAATGTAGTAACCGTCGCTTCCTCATCCGAAAGGCATCTTTTTTAGGTCTACCCATCTCTAAAACTCGTAAAATAAAATATTTTTTTACAAAAAAAAACGACTTTATAGTTGGAAAAACCACCGAAAATAAACAATCTAGTACTAAAAAGTACGAAATACGATTTTAATTGAACACCGGGTCACAAATTAATTTAAGAGGATTTTAATATTTAGGTAGGTTGAACTGACGCGTGTGGAATAAAGAAATGGCTAAGGTATTAATTACAGTACTCATATTCAAGTAAAAAAAATTTCGTACTTTTTAGTACAAGATTGTTTATTTTCGGTTGTTTTTCCAATAATGAAGTCGGTTTTCTTTTTGTTAAAAAATATTTTATCGTTATACCTTGTACGTCATATTACATTTATGTCCAAAGTGAGAGGTACAACCCTACTCTGGATAGGTTGATTTGTACAAATGCGTTCAGCCATAATTATCTGGAAATCTGTTTTATTTATGATGTAACATAACATAATAACATAAACGTTCACGCCGAATATCCCCGAAGGGGTTGGCAGAGGTACTAATACTTCTGAAAATCACGTGACTTTGTCACCTGGTGTTCAGAGTACCCACGTTTTGCATAGTCAGTGTACTCACGTGATAGGGGGCAGGCCTATCGCCGTTTTGTACGAATACACTGTCACATGACTAAGCACAACTCAGCCATGTGGGTTTCCTCACGATGTTTTCCCTCACCGTTAACAACCATGATAAATTAACCACACATATGTCTTTAGAAAAGACAAATTGGTGTAGGCCCGACCCAGGATTTGAACACTAGTCGTTTGCACAATAACCGAGTGTTCTACCCACTGGGCTATCACGGTGCTATTTATGATATATTTACACCATAACTGTTCAGTACGTTATTGCAGCTTTAACATAAAGTCAACTACATGCTGATATATGCTTTGATTGTTTTATTTATATTAAAAAATATTGTATGTGATCTATATTATATAAACATCAAAAATTGTAAGTAATCAAATTAATGATCTTATCAAAAAATATAATAAGACAAGTAAAAATCACTATTAAACAGTTCAATTAAACTTGATTCATGGAAAACGATACGATCCGGTCTAAGGAAAAGTTAATTCATCATCTAAGCTATAATGTTTATTTTTAAATGAGAACCCATCATGCTGTTAGATATTTACTAGTATACGTATCCTTACTGCCATGAATGCCAAAAAAGGGTAGCCAGAGCTTCAGCTGTAAAAGTTCATTAGACATTTTTTTTAATTTAGTGGCGATAGAATGTAAAATAAAGGTTTGTTTGTGAAAACCCTCAAAACCCTAAGCCGCCTCTTACGACACCCGCTAGAAAATAAGTTAGTTCTATTCTAAGCCGACACTACTCAGCTTTCATTCAAACATTTTATTCTCCAAAAACCGAATCGAATTCCAACTAGACACTGGTTGTAAATATAAACAGATGTGTCAGACAATACTCGTAGTAGAACGGCTACAGCAAAGTTTCCACGATAGTGGCGCGACGAGGACCCGCTGATTTATACAAATAACATTTGTTGTACTTGTTACTTGTACTGTACACTTTAATAAAATTAAGTGTAGAAAATAATGTAAAATATTTATAGTCTGTAATAGGTGAGCAGCCTAATCGACCAAATCCCACTTAAAAAGCTTCAAGACCCTAAGTCGCCTCTTACGACACCCGCAGTGAGAATAAGTTAATGCTATTCTAATCCGAGAAACACAGCTTTCATTTAAACATTTTATTCTCCAAAAACCGAATCTAAAGTTCCAACTACTTCCAACCAGACACTTTGGTTGTAAATATAAACAGATGCGCCAGACAATAGTAGAATGTACAGCAAAGTTTCCACGATAGTGGCGCGACGAGGACCCGCTGATTTGTACAAATAACATTTGTTGTACTTGTATCACAACTTCGGAGTTTGCAGCATTCCGTGTCACAGCAAACAGCGGAGTGTGTTTTCAAAAGGGATTTTACGAAATGGAATTTTAAGTGCTTGTATTCTAGTTTGGGTTGCTATTGGCGATAGACGAGTGTTTTAGTGATTTTTGTGCCGCAAGGTAGTAAAGTAAATTTGTTCTACTGTTCTATCGTAATCTGTTGTAACTGTAAATACACACATACTTGTAACATACATCCCACAACCATACTATTTAACAATTTAAGCATAACTTAGGCCGAAAAAAGAGAGGATCAGCGAAAAGACCTTCCTTATCAATATCAGCATAAAACACCATTTAAACTATAGATACGATTGAAAATCAACATAATCAAGAATGTCACCCTTTTTCTTTTTTGTATGTTTAAAGATCTTTCTACTAAATGTTTACTTACTCATTCTATTTTTCCTTATATATGGTCTACTCAATTGACAAAAAGAATCTTGACAGCACATATCGACTTTGAGAAAAATATACACAGAATGTTAATTTCCTGTCTTACCAGCCAAAGTTATTCTGCAGAAGATGCAATATCAACCACGATGCGCATTCAATAATTTCTATTCTATGAATAAATAATTTTAATTTCTTTTATTTTAGTGTGTTAACGAAACGTTACGTGTGTTCTCAACAACTTAAAAAGTCCCGGATAAATATATGTTTTATAAGTACATCCTCGTAAAAATATTTCCTCCTAGCTCATATACGTCCCCACCAAGTTATAGTCAGTTATCTTTGCGTGGCTCTGTAAGATCCCACTTAGGAAGATCTAAAATACTGATACTCTATCTCCATCAAACCTTACCTTTAATGGAAAAGAGCATATTTATCTTATTCGTCTTTTTAATACATACAAAAACCAAACACGTCAAACTTATAAGCGGGATACTCCATGGGCTACAGTAAACATTGATCAATCAAAAGAAACTTAATTATAAAAGTCCTCCCCATACAAAACTTGACGTGAATGGGGCGACATTCATCACATTTTATATATGTCCCTTTTATGTCGTGTATGGAGGTTTAAGTCTATATATATAAGAGAATGTGCTCAAAAATTCGCAGCATGAAAAATAAAAGGACATGTCTAAAAATATTCGTCAAGTCCGTTCTGTCATACTGTTTGTTATACCGTTATGACAGAACGGATAAAGAAAGTCCGCTCTGTTCGCCTACGACGTCGAACAGAACGGACTACGAAAAAAGTGCCCGGTTTGTTATACTGGTGAGTTTGACAGGTAAATAGTGTTGTGCTACACAATAATGTTGTTTTGACTGGCGGCACTTGGGAAATTTTCACGACTGAAAAAATATCAAGAGATAAAAAAACATAGTCCCCAACATCTAGTTAAGCGTTGTTTATAATTTCCATAATTTATTGTGTATTAAATTAAAATCTCTTTTTTTATATTTAATTCTTAGTCAAATTTAATGCATGTTTATTTTTCCCGATCTCAAAACTTTCTTGATTGTTTTAATTGATTATGATTACCGCGTAGGCGAACAGAGCGGACTTTTTTTATCCATTCTGTCATACCGGTATAACAAACGTACTAGACGAAAATATTGATGAATGCAAATAAAGCTAAAGAGGTTTACCATAACCGTAAAAAGTTGCGATCAATAGTATCTGCCTACCCCAGTGAGAACTTTGGCGTGATTATATGTATGTATTTATGATTTTATCATCACCATATGAAATATGCCTATGGTAAAGCGGGAGTTGTCAGTTTTTTGCAACTACTGCCGTTATTTAGAATCGAGAATTGATTTAGAATTAGATGCAGTTAATTTATCCTTTTTTAAAACCTAATTGTATTAATTTGACATCCAGAATTTAGATGTGGGACTACTAGACATATAATACTGTTATCGCTAAACCACGAACGCAACAATGGGGCAACAGTTAAAAAATATACATTAATATACACTCCATCTCCAAAACGAATTACAATAACACTACCTCATTTCTTCATTGGAGCTTTGTAAGTGATTTTCGAGAGATGCGGTTGAAAATCCATTGCCAACAACCTTTATTTTACAATCCCTTCCCCACTCAACTTCCAAGACTAGCTGAGGAATACCTTATTCTGAAGCTCTAGATATCCTTTCTATGGATTTGAAGTCGTGAGTATATTATGTATGTATGTATTTATGTTAAAAATAAGGCAACCGACTCTTTTGGGAAGATGTGGCGTGAATCGGTGTTTGCTTCGTTCGGGTTCTTATAGTTGTTTACTTAATCTGTGACATGATATATAGGGTTAATAGAAAATTGCTTTTAACGGGCTACTGTCTTACATTAAAATATTGATATATTAGAGGCTATTCTTTTAAACGATAAAGGTAAAATCCCACGAGACGACGTGATAGCTCAGTGGGTAGAACACCGATTAACGTGCAAGCGACTAGTGTTCAAATCCCGGGTCAGGCCTACACCAATTTGTCTTTTCTAAAGACATATGTGTGGTTAATTTATCATGGTTTTTAACGGTGAGAAAAACATCGTGAGGAAACCCACATGGCTGAATTGTACTTAGTCATGTGGCAGTGTATTCGTACAAAACGGCGATAGGCCTGCCCCCTATCACGTGAGTTCACTGTCCATGGAAAACGTGGGTACTCTGAACACCAGGTGACAAAGTCACGTGATGTTCAGAAGTATTAGTACCTCTGCCAACGCCTTCGGGGATATTCGGCGTGAACGTTTATGTTTATGTTATGTTATGTAAAATCCCAAAATATACATACTGATGGCTTAAACCCCCAAAAAGGGAAAGACAGAGATACAAGATTGAAAAAATGGTCTCTTTTGGAAGTAAAGTGGAAAAAAGATAGAAAAAAATTATTGCAAAATATAAAGTATTGGTTGGTGATGGTGCTCCAGGCATACCGCCAACAATCCCTTAGTCACCTTTTACGTAACTTTTGGGAAGATATGGATTAGTAGTATTCTGCACAGTTACCACACCAAAATATATTGCTTAAATTATTATTTTTACTACGGGAACTTTGTAATGTCATTTATTTCCTAAAGAGCTTATTCCATTTGTCTGAATGAAGACGTCTGAGAGCCACAGAATCTGAATTCAGACTAGTGGAATAACGTTCAGAACGCTAGGCTTCTGAAAAGTAGACAAATTTGTGTAGTAGAATAACAAGCGTCTGCGGCAGTAACTTCGAAGGACGTCTGAATTCAGAAACGACAAAGTGTAATTGAATAAGCTCTTAAGATTCCTAGTCATAGATTCCTAGATTGCCTTGTAGTGCTGGCTTAGAATGTCACTACCCCTTTCTACCCACGGTTGGCATAAGATACGAATATGGGTATGGGGCTTTTTAAATTGATTTTTATTTCAATGCGGTTGGAGACCCATCACCAACGATACTTTCTGTTTACTATCTTCTTCCCTATTAACGTCCTAATGCGGCTGAGGAGTTACTAGCTCTAAAGCTCCGCTACCCCTATTTGAAATTTATAGCCGTGAGTCCCTAGAAGGGGAAGCCAGAGCTAAGGAATAAGAAATTCCTCAGCCACTTCGTAAAGTTGTGTGGGGAAAAGATGGTAAGATAAAGGTTGTTGGCGATGGATCTCCAACCGCATCGCCCAAAAACCCCTTAAGGCCACAATACCGTGAGTCTATGTATGTATGTATTCCTAGTCATAGTTCTAACAGCCACTGTCACAATACGGGAAATGTTGGCAAAAGGTTGGTTACTATCGCGTAGGTACAATACTTAGACATAAAACTGGTCTACTACTTAGAACACTATTTCACCCTTTGCCATCCACGTAAAAATGATATTTCGAGTAAGCTACATAATGGTCCCGAAAATAGTAGCAAGTATTTGGTCACCATTACCAGTTTAGAATTTGATGCCATATTGATCAATCAAAATTTATCATAACATCCGATCAAGATCATCAAGATAATCTATTTATAGAAGACCCACTCATATATTTGTGACGTCATATCAGTTGTATTATAAAACGTCTGAGATTTTGAAGTGCAGTTTATAACTCGGAAACAATACTATCGTCCTTATCATAACAGTTTATCGTGACGTTTCATTTAGCCACTCAAAGATTTTGAATAACTTTCAAGTGTCTACTTGAAGAGATCGTGATTAAAAGAATAACTATTTATAAAATGTTGTCATAAAACGTAAACGTCTGGTACCGAACATTATTTGATTGCAATTTGTCTTGTTGGGTCTTGAAATAAAGGAGACAAATATTTTTTTAAATGGTTATGGTTAATTAAGATACATACACACATATGTTCACGGCCATAAATCTCAAAAACGGGTAGCCAGAGCTTTAGAGCTAGAAACTCCTCAGCCACATTTGGAAGTTGATAGGGGCAAGATAGTAGAAACAAAGTGTCGTTGGTGATGGTTCTTCCACCGCATCGTCCAAAAACCACTAAAAAGCCCAATACCCTTAGTCGCTTCTTACAACACCCGTGGGTAGAAAGGGGCAGTGCATTCTAAGCCGGTACTACACGGCAATTGAAGCCGGCTCTACACGGCAAAATTAAAATATTTATTATTTCACATTTTTTTCAGTTAATAGAGTTCAGTATATAGGTTTATCCCGAACATACCTTCATTTGTTAATGAGACACTTAAATTTCCTTAAGGGTGCCAAACAGTTATTTTTTACGTTTTTATTGCTTCATGGATGTGTGATGGTATTGGACGTGCCCCACGGTTTTGTTTTAGTCTAGTCTATGTCTATAATGCCCATGACTGTATCTATTTTATTTATTTTTTGCTTCTTGTACATTTATCTTAAAAATTACAATGTTTGACATAAAACCGTTTAAGTAAAAAACATAAAACATTATTTTTCCATTAAACTGCAACGGATATCCAACCAACTTGTATTTTTATGAAATAACTGTATTCTAATATTAGCCATGGCAAGAGATAGGTTTTCTTTTCTTTACACTTTATATGTTTTAATTACTCTAAATATGTTTACGGCTATATGTTCTAAAAATAAATAGGCAGAGATACAGAATTTAAAATTTTAGGCAAGTGCTATTCTAAGCCGGCAGTACACAGCAGTATTCTTTTAACTAGTATCTGTAATTTAGATCAATTTAGTGTTCGTTATCATACTTCTTTAAGTACATAAAAACTATTGAGTGGTGTGGATGAATTTGCTAATGAACTTTTACATTTCAGATTCAGATAGAATAAAAAAAATCACACAAAATTAACGCGTTAAATAAACCACTCTTTTACCATATTTTCCTCATTCTACTACCAAAAGTGACTGAGAAATTTATAAATCCTTTGCTCTGGCTACCCCTGCTAGGCATTTGTAGCCGTCAGTGTATGTATGTTGTGATAATACGTTAAATCCGTTAATACTCAAATTTTTAAATTACACCATTGAGTCTATTCTGATTGAAATACTTTTTGCCTCCCCAAATAACTACTCCTGTCTCATAAACCTGAACATTTTTTTCTTTAACAAAATTTTTATTCTTAATATACATATTCTGATAATTTCTGTTCGTATTTTTGGACGTATTAAATATACAAAATATGTGCATAATTAGATCAGTAATTTATAAAGCATTTTAAACAGTAAAAATAATTATTTTGCTTACCAACTTCCAATCCTAAAGCTCTAGATATTCTTTTTTGGGACTTATAGCTTTGAGTATATATATGTATATCTTAATTACTTGTAATTAAATCATGTAGAAATAAGTTTGAAAAATGATGAAATTCCTCAAAACTTAAATACAAGAACTTAAAAGAAATCCTTAAAAACTTACCTTTTCCAATAACTTTGGTAACACACAACAAACAAGTTAGTAAATAAAGCAACATGTTCCACCAAATGTACTTTAACTTTTCATCAAACAAACTTACTTAAACCACTGTTAATAATTTCAGTCTAAAAGTTGTCGAAACCATCAAAGTTGTTTCAGACTCCAGAAAATGTGTGCTCGATTTCCCTGTCTCGTACTGACTGACGAGTAGCTGGGACTTCATATATTTTGTTTGCCTCTTCCTACTGAGCATGCGCCATAGACATTGTTAAGAACGAATATTTAGTAAAGATACATAATAAATTGATGAGTAGGGTAGAACTGTTGTAGAGTCGGTTGCCTTGTTGTGTTTGGACATAAACACTTACATAAATTAACCGCTTTAAATCCCTAGAAGGGGTATTCAGAGAGAGTTTCAGAATAAGAAATTCCTCAGCCACTTTTGGTAGCCGTAGAATAGCACTAACTCATTTCTTTCCGTAGTTGTCCTAAGAGGTGATTTGGGTTATGTAGCTTTTCAAATGATTTTTGAGGGAATGTGGCGGAATACACAATTCTTTATCTTTACATTTAACCATCTTGTCCCCTTTAAACTATGATGATCAGCCTTCTATTTTTTTAGATTTATACTTGTGAGTAGACCTTAAATGAAAATTTAGGAAATAGCACCGCTTCTAGTGCAGCGCGGTGTAGGTATAAATCGTGAGTTAGGCCTACACTATAACCAATGCATGTGTATTTCAAAGTAATATGTGTAATTTATTAAGCTTGTTAGCGGGGAGGGAAAACATTGTGAGGAAGTCTACCAGTCTTCGTACAAAGGGTGATAGGTCTATTCTTTATCTCATCAATACATTTTCCACTCTAACAGTGGGTTAATACCAGCTAACAGAACGATTTGTGGTGTTAAGAAGCATTATAACCTATGCCTCCTTTAGGTAAATACATCGTAAGACCAGTTGTTTTAAATTTCAACTTCTTGATTATCACTGGCCTAGCAGGAAATCATATCCTCGTTGTTATCTATCGTTGTTTGCCGTGTAGTGTCGGCTTAGAATAACACTACCCCATTCCTACCCGTGGGTGATCGTAAGAGGCGACTAAAGGTGTAGGGGCTTATTAAGGGATTTTGGGCGATGTGGTTGGAGACCCGTCACCAAAAACATTTATTTAAACCATCTTCTCCCCAATCAACTTCTAAAAGTGGCTAAGGAATTTCTCATTCCAAAGCTCTGGCTACCCCGTTAAGGGATTTATAGCCGTGAGTATATGTATGTATGTATGTATGTTCTTATCTAAAACAATGTATGAACCAGTGCATATAAAAAAACAACCTATACAAATAATAAATTGGATACAGACTAAACTATCGGAAAACTAACATAACCTAGCACTACAACATATACTAACTGGCTTGTTAAAAAGTCGGTTTTAGTTTTTTATCAAAGCACTATGAATGCCTAGTTTTAGTTACATTTCTATAACAAATGCTCAATGTGATATGATATGATTATATATGAGTGCACGAATATTACACATTTTGAGTGAGTAGCATGTCGACTATACGGAATAAGTTAAGAAGGGTGTTTTGATATAATTTATGTCAATGTGACGCGAACGAGGAAGGAAGAGATTAGATTTAATTACGAGGATCATATGTAATAGTAGGACAAAAGATTTCTCGACAGAAAATATGTTACCGTCAAAGAGCGTAAATCAGTTTATTTATTATTATTTATTTTATTTTATTTTCTTTGGAAGATTAACAGACCAATACAAGAGCACATTAACTAGTTAAATTACTAGTCTTACCGTTAATGTAGATTTTTACAGCTGATTGACATTAACTAGTACCAAATATTTGAAGTACTTCGGTTATGAGCACATTAACAACTCCTTTAAGATATGTAGTAGGCAGATTGACTAGGTAATGTGCGTAAACGCGATATTTCTTTATGAAAATTCATCTCTCTTTTCAACGGGCCATCCTATATATATGTATATCACTTAAATGTTAATAAGATATATTCACATTCAGCATACATACACTAAAATGTTAAAAAAAAATTTAGAGTTTTAAATGTAACCTGTATTCTTTGTTTGTATGTAACATTGTGTTGTTAATTTTACATACAAACAAAGAACTTACTGTTTGATATACTCCCAGCAGAAAACCAAAAATATATCCAGTCTTACATCACCAACAGCCTTTATTTTATATTTTTTTCGCTACTCTACTTCGAAAATTGGCTGACAGTTTCTTGTTCTGAAGCTCTGGCTAACCTTTCTACATATTTATAGCTATATATTTACGGTTATAATATATATTATAGAACAGAATAGAATAGAAAACTCTTTATTGCACATCAAATATGGAGAAACATTTACAAATACACAGAATTAAATAACAAAAGTACAATTGGCGGTCTTATCACTAAAAGCGATCTCTTCCAGACAACCTTTGAATGGAGAGGTCAATAAATTATAGTCATGTGAGATAGATGTACAACAACATGGTGAAACTGATAACTATGTGTTAATCTACACAAACAATACAACAAACCAGTCATAGTCATATATTATATATGAATAAGAGTATATAGGTATAACCATTTTTAAGGCGATACTGCAAGACAATCATTCTCATATCCCTGTACATAGATATCTATGCCTCGAGAGCGTTCGCAGTTCGAAAACTTTCAAATTGAAAAGAAATTTTAAAGACCCTTTAAAACTCCGCGGTAGTGTGAAAGTTTGGTCAAGCAGTTTTGAAACGAATTGGTAAAACTTTGATTTTCGCTTATCTGCTTGAAATCTTTATTTTTGTCTTGACACACTTTTACTCAAACACTAAAAAACAATATACAAAAATCTTTGAAAACCAGTCCGAAACACTATTTATAATGCATTATAAAAAAACAACACTTGAAATGTTGTTGAATATTTAATTTACTTATATGATCAATAATTTTGATTGTTGTGCTAGTGGGAGCACCAAATTAATTTATCTTTCGTTTTATCTGTTACAGAATTTGAAATTCCTCAGCCACTTTTGGAAATTAAGTAAAATAATGATGGTAAAATAAATATTGTTGTTGTTGGGTCTCCAACCGCATTGCCAAAAAATCAATAAGGTTAGTGATAGATCTCCTTCGAAAATAATCGCTGAAGTAAAGGGATTATGCTTGCTTTTCTAAGCTGACATTACAACAACAAAAATCACAAAAAATCTTCTAAAAAAAGTGAACTACACCCCTGGGGTTCGAACCCAGAAACTGATGATTAATTAGTAGTCAAGAATTTTAAACTGTTATGCCGCCTGGCCACGGAATCAGTTAAAGTAATAATCAAATTTATGACAGTTTATTATATGACAAATGACAGATTTCTATATTTTATCGATTTTTTCCGAGATAAAAGTATCTTATATGTTATGCGGGGTCATCACCTAGGTTTATCTCTTTAATTTCTCTTGGTTTAATTAGCTACAAACATCCAAAAATCTCAACTTTCACAATTATAATATTAATAGGATGAATTGTTATTTTATTTATTTGACTTAAGAAAATTTAATGTCACATTACTAATTATTTAACATTGTACATTATTTCGATAGTAATGGAATTATACCTGTCATCATGAGAAGGTGCCAAACAATCGAGAAATAAAATTGATTTTTCTCGTCAAGGCAAAATAGCAAAAGTTGAGACGAGTAATATTAATTCTTTGTAGTTTTTAAGAACTTATTTATTTTTGCTATTAATTGCGTTCATTATCCCTCATCATACAAAACCATTAAAAAATATATACTTTACTATCTCTGTGTATTTTTAAGCCGTAACGTCTCATTACCAACAGATAGATAAAAAATCAATATATAACGTATTATTAGCTCATCGTATTACTTGGTCATCGTATTAATTGTGAATTAGTCGATTGTCATTATATTTTAAAATTACAATGCATCTTTATATTTTGCTGGCTATTTTGGGGACCACTGTGGGTAAGTAACTCTAGTCCACTGCTGGACATAGCCTCCCCCCCTCAAAGATTTCCACAACCACCGGTCCTGCACGGCCCTCATCCAACAGCTTCCCGCGATTTCCAACAAAAATCATCGGTCCACCTTGTACCTACCTCTTTGCCACTCGAGTTTCACAATTCTTCGGGCTATGTCAGTTATCCCGGTTCTTCTACAAGATGATGCAAGCATGCAAAGAAGGTATTTGAGTCATAAGTTAACTAAAATAAATCATAGCTAGAAACAACAAATAAAATATTCCAAAACTTCAGTACCCATTTGGGCATAGCATCAATCAATCTTATCATAAGCGTGGTCCCGGAGTGAATGGGAGCCAAACAAGGCATAGTTCGAATCAAGGAACGTAACGTAATAGCGTTCCCATGTGTATTTTCTTTTGCAGCCACATTTATGGCCTTAATTTTTGAGTAAAACCACAGTAAAACAAACAATGCTGTGTAGTGCCGGCTTAGAATAGCACTACCCCATTTCTTCCGGTGGGTGTACGTAAGAGGCGACTAACGGTTATTGGGGGCTTTTAAGGGATTTTTGGTCGATGCGGTTGGAGACCCATCACCCACAACCTTATTTTACCATCTTTTCCCCACACAAGTTTCCAAAAGTGGCTGAGAAATTTCTTATTCCTTGGCTCTGGCTACCCCATCTAGGGATTTATAGCCGTGATTATATGAATATATCTATGTATGTAAAACAAACAACACTAAGCGTATAAACAAGCATTTTGAAATATAATTTTTTTTGGCAATTATATATGTTGCACAATTAACATTATATAAACTGAACATTTAATTGTGACAGAACTACATGGACTTATATGATAATAAAGTAGTGTGTGAGAAAAATTTGGAGAAGAATGAAGCATTACTTTTAATTTGCATTTGAATGTTTCTCAAGTTATGTTGTCGGTCTCTATTTTCTACCAAGGTAGTTGAGGCCGTAAGGTTGGCCAGCGTCACGGACAATGGACAAATCATCCTGCTTAGGGTAAAAGAGTACATTATAGCCCCCATATAGTTTTTCTTAGCAGCACAAAAACTTCTTAGGTTCTTGTAGGTTTTGGATAAATTTTTGTTTAACTTTAAATGATGAAACTGATGTGGATGGATGAAAGAAATAAGGCGAAGGAAACGTGTCGAGTCCAATTTGGATATATTTTAAGTATGTTAACTAATTTAACATTGCTTCCATTTTAAACAACGAGTTAAGCAGGTTATTATTACGATATTTCCATTAAAGCCCAGGATCTTAGAAACAAATTAATTGAAAATCAAGATCAAGAACCTTTGTTCAAAAGTCAAAAAAAACGAACGTACTTCCTATTTTTCCAGACGTAAGGCGCCAAATTTATTATAAAACTGTTCTTTATAATTTCGTTTTGTTTATTGTTCAATCTGATGCGGAGGCTATCGAAAAGTTAGAAAAGTATTTTAATACAAACTGGTTTAATAATGTGTATACGTATTGTTTGAACCCGACTGCACCAGAAATTTAATTGTATCGTTCAATGTACGCGTATTTTGTACCATTAGAAAATGGTTCAAAGGTAGGAAAGCAGCTATCATTTCGTATTATTACTGGTGTCTCAAATGAAAGATTGCCAAATATATTATTTTTTAAGTAGGGACTCAAACAGTACTAATTGTTGAAAAAAATATGTTACCATCTGAATTCTCGTTAATGCTTTTATTAAACTTGCAATGTATGTAAGTTAATTCGGATGAAATACTGCTTCTACAGTTTAAAGCAGATTCCTTTAGTCTAGTTGCCTAAAATAAAACTATGCATACACCAATTGTGCATCAGGGAAGACTGCACGTTGTTAGAAATGATAAATAAATTAAGACTGGTTCGTCTAAAAGTTATTTTCTAGAATTAAGGTCAAAATTTATGTTTTTAATTTTCAGGGGGACTCGAGAAGATTCAGCGTATATATGGTGGTGAACAGACCACAGTGGAAACTTACCCATTCATGACAAACACGCAGTTCCTGTCCATGGGCTATATCTGGCAACAATCTTGTGGAGGAGTGCTTGTTACTGTGAATGTCATACTTTCTGCGGCACATTGTTATTAGTAAGTTTTATAAGATATATGTTCTTGGAGTAATAGCAATCTGACGTTTAAAAAACAAAGATTAATCTTTTCGTTATGAACGATACTTTATTTCTACCATCTTGTCCCCTATTAACTTCTAAATGTGGCCGATTAGTTTCTAGCTCTGAAGATCTGGCTAGCCCTTTTTGGGATTTATGGGTGTGAGTATATGTATGTTTGTAGTTGAGACTATAAGAAACCATAAACAAATACATTTCATAAGAAAAGGAATTTAATAACTTTTGTTAGATAGTTTTCCAACAAGTTATTTTTAATTGAAATATAAGCATATAACGGCCATTATGGCCTATAAGGGTTAGATTTGAATTAAAAGAGAGTTATACGACTAATACGCAATGCATGAAACGATATTTACTTATAACATAACATAAA
The DNA here is from genome assembly GCA_963576735.1 of Bedellia somnulentella. Lineage (NCBI taxonomy): Eukaryota > Metazoa > Arthropoda > Insecta > Lepidoptera > Bedelliidae > Bedellia > Bedellia somnulentella. Next base: position 13,231,293 of record OY755177.1, on the reverse strand, counting down.
CGTTCACGCCGTTTATCCCCGAAGGGGTTGGCAAAGGCACCAGTACTTCTGAAACTCACATGGCAGCGCCATTTAGTTTCCAGAGAAGGTACCCACGTTTTGCTTAGACAGGGTAATCACGTGATAGGGGGCAGGCCTATCGCCGTTTTGTTCGAATACACTGTCACATGAGTAAGTACAACTCAGCCATGTGGGTTTCCTCACGATGTTTTCCCTCACCGTTAACAACCATGATAAATTAACCACACATATGACTTTAGAAAAGACAAATTGGTGTAGGCCCGACCCAGGATTGGAACTCACGCCCTTCTGTTTTCGGGCGAGTGTTCTACCCACTGGACTATCATGTCGCTCATATATATTTACTTATTTTCATGATTATCATAGTTACTACTAAATACATATACTCACAGCTAAAAATCTCTAGAAGGGGTAGCCAGAGCTAAGGAATCAGAAATACCTCAGTTTCCTTCCAGTTTTGGAAGTTGCATAGGGAAAGATGGTGAAATAAAGTTTGTTGGTGATGGATCTCCAACCGCATCGCCCAAAAAATTCTTAAAAGCCCCAATACCGTTAGTCGCCTCTTACTCACAACACTCACAACATTCGTTCGTCTAAAACGTTTTATTTGGAAAAAGTCACAAGTTTTGGGGTTTACACTATAACAATGAACTGAAACACATCAGAACTTTTATAGACATGGAGGAAGAACTCTTTTGGTCCTAAAAATAATGTGACCTGCATACATATACTCACATATATACACTACATCAGTATGATTAATGAAGTCATATATGTGGATCCTTTATCAGGGCAGTTTACGGTGACTAATAAATAAATGAGGTTTTCATAAACAAAAACATTCAAATTAGTTTACGGTGAGTAAAATTTCAGAGAAATGACCTATGCATACTCTTTGCTAGTGCTATACAAAAAGCGGGAACTTTGAACTTGAAAGTGCCCAATGTGAAAATATTAGTCAAATGTATGTGGTTGATCATTAACTAAATAGTTGGTTAACCCTATACTTGACATTGTGAACTTAAATGCACAAAACATTCTGAAGAAAAAATTGGGCTAACATTATTATGCAGTCGTTTATTTTCGCACGAAATTGTAGTTTCCGAACGCTCCTCTGTGTCAGAAAAAAATATTATGTCCGTCTCGCTCACGCTTTGTCAGTGGTGATCAAAATGGCGAACCGTCCGGCTGCTCCCACGCACTTCAAGGTAAATATCGATTTTTATCCAGATTTATCTTACTTATTCGATTTAAAATGGCCTATTTTTACATTCAACAAACCATAGCCTATTGTTGTGTAGAAATATTTTTGTGAAATATGCTTTCAATTTGTCAGAATTTAGAAGTTTTTTATAGTGTGCATTTAAATACACACCGCTTGATGCTATGCGATTGACACATTATTTGCTACGTGTATTTAAATGCACACTGCCTTATCTACAGTGATGCCCCGTTTTTAAGTTATGTATCTTTGAATGCACACTGCCTTACTTATGGGGTACAACATTTACCTAATAATGTATCCAATAATGCACATTGCCAGCAACACGACCGCTTATTTGTTATAGTAAACTAACTATAGTAAACCCTAAAAGTGACATACCTAAAGCCTAACACCACAACGCAAATAACAATTCACCCAACCCACATCGCTTAGCTTGCACTGCTTTCTTTTCAGACTACAAGATCTCAAAAAATACTTGCTTTGGTGCCCAAGTCCGGAGCTAAATCAGATGAAAGCTCCAGCGAATCTTCGGAAGATGAAGTCAAAAGGTTCCGTAGAAAACATAAACATCTCCGATAGTGATGACGGTGAGTATCGAGAAGTTTACACCATTGCTGCCATCCACGAAGAGCCGTTGTTGCGACAAGCACAACCTATCTTACGTCCGAAAAATGTGATGGATTCTACTCCAAACTCACCCTCAATTCTTCAATGTGATCCTGACATAATACCACCTTCACCATCCGTGTACATCCCACCGTCACCGTCCGTGGATTCAAACTGCAGCCCTGCACCTGCAGCAGAAACTACTACGCCTCTTCGTGTTGGTCGTTCTAAGAAATCCCGGCTGATCGTAAAGAAAACTATCTTGAAACCGACCAAATTGTTTCCAAAATGGACAAAAGTGAAGTTGATTGGAACAGCAGAAATAGAAGACACATTGTTTGAATATACTGATGTCGAGAAGTCACCGCTTGATTACTTCAAATTATTCATTTCGGATGACATCGTGGATTTGATTGTGCACCATACTAACCTCTATTCAGTGCAGAAAAAGGGCTCTTCTATAAATGTCACCAAAGACGAAATAAGAGATTTCCTGGCGATCAATATTCTCATGGGCGTAGTAGATATGCCGGCATATACTGATTACTGGTCTAATGATTTCAAGTATAGAAAAATTGCTGACGTGATGACGCTAAAAAGATTTCAGGCTATTCGTCGCTACATACATTTCAATGACAACATGAAAGATGATGGCGATAGATATTTCAAAATACGGCCATTAGTGGAAAAACTCCGTCGGAACTGCGCAGCCAATATTCCTGAAGGGAAACGTTTCAGCATAGATGAGATGATGGTGCCTTACAAAGGCACCAGAGCCGGCAGTCGAAAACAGTATGTCCGCAACAAGCCCAAAAAATGGGGTTTCAAGATATTTGTTCGGGCTTCACCATCTGGTCTTGTCTATGATTTCATCATTTATGGAGGGGACGACACTTTCCGACACCATACTTTTACTACAAAAGAAAAAAGTATGGGTCTTGGCGCTAAAGTAGTAATTGCCTTAGCTAAATCCATAAAGCAAAAACCATGCTCGGTGCTGTACTTTGACAATTTTTTTACGTCCGTTGAGTTGCTGCATCATCTACGGAATGAGTATGGGATATTCTCGCTGGGAACTGTCAGGGCAAATCGTCTCCGAGGGGCAGAAAAGAAACTGCCATCTGACAAAGAATTGAAGAAGAAAGGACGGGGAGCCTTTGCACAAGTTGCGTCCAACGAACACAATATCGCTGTAGTAAAGTGGTTTGACAATAAGTTTGTCTTAGCCGCAAGTACTTATGTCGATGCCCACCCAGTGCAGAATATAATGCGCTATAAGAAAGAAGAAAAGAAGAAGGGGCTAGTCTCATGCCCGAATATAATAAAGCACTACAATGCAAACATGGGTGGGGTTGATTTGGCCGATATGCTGGTGGCTTTGTACCGGACCGATTTGAAAGGTCATCGTTGGTATTTACCACTATTCTCGCAGCTTCTGGACATTGCTGTAAACAATGCCTGGTTGCTGTACCGCCGTGAAAATAGTGGTAAACAAAAACTGATGCCTCTCAAAAAGTTTCGCGTTGCGCTGTTTAGACAACTGTGTTGTTTTGAGAGGAGTTCACATGATCTACAACCGGGTTCTTTACCTAAAACTGTAAAAAAAGTAAAGAAGCCGGTTGCAGAAAGGCCTGATGATGCTACTCGCTATGATCTCGTGGCACATGTTCCTACTTTTACAACCAAAGGCAGGTGTCGGAACTGTACAAAAAACCAAACAAAACATTTTTGCCAAAAATGTAATGCAAGGCTATGTTTAGTTGAAGGCCGAAATTGTTTTGTAGATTTCCATACCAAGTAAATTATTTAAGACTGATTATTTTTTAACTCTACGACTGAATTATGTGAGAAAACGGATCTCAAATAAAAGATAGCTTAAATAGTAGGTACGTAGTTTCAAAGAATTTATATGGTGTTACCATACTTACTTATACTTATAAGTTCCTAAAAGATCTCAAGACCATTTTGTATGTTTAGTGATAAGTTTAAAACCTTTTTTATGAAACTATGTGATAGCTTTTTGTTGATAAATGTTTTGATTTTATGCATAGGAGATATGGCAGTGTGCATTTAAAGACACTTGCTCTTATAATAGTTATGTTATTGTTACCCTGGCACTGTGAACTTAAATACACATATAATATCCTGAAAACTGAAATTCAGAGATTTTTTATTTAATTTTTCCTTACTTCCAAATAGTCCACTTATTATAAAAAAAAGGCAAAATCTATTTTTTTTTACCATAGTAATCTCTGCCAAGTATAGGGTTAAGTAATGCAATAATATCTAGCCTTTTTGGACATTGTGAAAACAAGAATACAATTGACTATGCAATAACTAAATTAAGTTGATAGGTATAAATAAGAAGTTTGTAAGATTATAAGTTATTATATTTTACCAAAACTATACGGATTAACAAACTATTATATATAAAAATTTAACTGCCATAAAAATACATACAAAATTAGGATAAGGATAATAATAGTGGGGATAAGATGGATAAATAAAGGTTGTTGGTGATGGGTCTCCAACCACATCGCCCAAAAATCCCTTAAAAGCCCCAATAGCATTAGTCGCCTCTTACGTACACCCACCGGCAGAAATTCTAAGCCGAAACTACACAGCAATGAAGGATAATAAATATTGGAATTCATTTTCTAATTGTAACTGTTGTATATCTAGAGTTATCAACAAGCAATGTAAAGTGAACGAATGTACTTGCATTATAATTGTCTGTTACAGTTTGTATGAAATGGGAATCTCCAATCTGATAATATGATAAGAACTAATTAGGCTGTGTAGTGTTGGCATAGAATAGCACTATCCCATCTCTTCCCGTGAGTGTTTCAAAGGAGTCGACTAAGGGATCAGGGCTTTTACCATCTTCGCCCTTACACCAATCCAAAGTCTGCCGTGCTGATGGATGCGTGGTCAGGGGTGAGCCTGGTCGATAGCGTGCCGCCATCCCGGAGCCTGGTGAACTCCGGGTACTAAATAACCTTGCCTTGTCAAGCGGGTGTTCCCTAGCTACTCGTGGTAATCACATGTGTTCTAGGAATAATCAACACGGAGGCGATAGAGCTCGCCACTTATCACGTCATAGATTCTCATTTGGCGAAAAGTGGGCTGACGAGACCCGCTTTAGTACGTTGAATGTTGTACGCGGAGGGATGCTAGAAAAGTTAGGATGCTAGAGAAGTATGTCTGGTAATGAAAGAAAAGAATTTAGATTTGTTGTGTGTAAATGAGACGAAGCGTAAGGGAAAAGAGGTCTCGCAACTTGGATCAATTACTGCCATCTAGTCGGGGGTCGACCCTTATATCAGAGCTTGCCAGGGGTTGGGACTTCTTATGTCTGAAAGGATGGTTCAATGTATGTCAGAGCATGAGTGTGTGAGTCCAAGGCTCCTCTGGGTTAAGTCAAAAGTCGGGCTGGTCAGGCTACGTGTAATATGCGTCTATGCGCCGGACATGTCAAAATCTTTAACCGAGAGGGAGGAGTTCTGGAATTTACTAGGTGATATAGTGAACGAGTGTGATTTGAATGAAAGGATAATAATGTTAGGAGATTTTAATGGTTCGGTTGGTGTGACACGCAACGGTTATGAAAGAGTATTAGGCAAATTTGGAGATAACAGAGTGAATGAAAATGGTAATAAATTGATTGAAGTATGTTTGGAGCAGAATCTTTGTGTAACTAAACACAAAGATATCCACATGTATACAAGGCAGCGAGGAAGCGAGATAAGTATGATAGATTTTGTAATTGTTGATGAAAGGCTGAAGTCAAAGGTAGTTAACACTAGAGTTTATAGAGGTGCCAACGTAGGAACAGATCATTTCCTCGTTGTATCACGAGTAAGGGGTCTGTCCAAGCGTGGGCGTCATAGGACAAGAGTGTCAACTACTGAAATTTCAAGAAGAAAAGTAGAAAATTTGGTAGATAATGAAAAAATGGGAGATTAATATATTGAGAAACTGGATGAACGACTAAGTTGCGTAGAAATGACGGATGATATGAAAATAGAAGATGCTTGGAATGTGCTCAAATCTGCGGCAATTGAATGTGCGACGGGAGTTTGTGGATTGAGCAAAAGGAAGAATCGAACATCATCAAGTTGGTGGGATAAAAGTGTGAAAGATGCGGTGAATGAAAAGAAGAAAGCCTGGCTCGATTTACTAGCAATGTAAGCTAGTAAACGGATGAATGTGTGTATAAATGATGACAAAGTTGAGAGATTTGAAGATGAATAAAAGAGAATAAAAAGAGTGGTTAAGAATAAAATAGAGCAGAAAAAGCGAGATCTGAAAGAATGGAGTGAAAAGAAACTCTCCGATAATTTCCAAAATAATCAAAAATTATTTTGGAATTATATCAGAAGTGAAAGGGGAGTTTCTTAAAACACGAGTACAAGTGTGATGAAGGATGAAAAAGGTAAACTAATGACTGATGGAACAAGAATAAAAAGAGTATGGAAAAATTATTTTGAGGGTCTTTTTGAAAAAGAGGATGATCCCATTACTTCAGAAATTGATAGCGATGTTAATTGTGACGAGGTAATGGGTGACGTGTCTGAAAATATGATGAGTATGGAAGAAATTATGAAAGCGTTGAAAAGTATGAAACTAGGAAAAGCGGCAGGATATGATAGGATATGTGTCGAAATGCTGAGGGCTGGTAAAGGGTTAGTGGCTTTTTGGCTGTTTTTTCTTTTTCAGAAGTGTTGGGCACTTGGCAAAGTATCAAAAGATTGGTGTAGAGCCGTGATTGTGTCCCTATATAAAGAGAAAGGGTCACACCAAGAATCAAAAAACTACCGTGGTATCAGCCTACTGAGTATTGTTTTTCAGTGTGTACAAATTGTATCCGAAAGTTCTGATCGAAAGGGTGATGAAAGAAACGGTAGAAAATTTGGGATGTACAAGCAATTTTTGGAAGCAAGTTAGAATTTGCATCACAGAGAAATTTTTGGCAAAAAACCAAAATGATAGGGTAGTAAGAAAGTATTTGTGGAAGGTGTTGTCTAAGTTCGGTTTGGGTAGCCAACTTATACGTGCATTGGAGTCACTCTATGAGGATTCCAATGCATGTGTGAGAGTAAACGGAGAATACACGGACTGGTTTGAGATCTCTAGGTGTGTTCGACAAGGTTGTGTGGCTTCTCCGAGGCTCTTCAATTTGTTCATGGATAATTATTTGAAAGAACTGCGTAAAAGTGATTATGGTGTGAAAATGAGAGGATTCATCATTATATGCCTCTTATACGCTGACGATCAAGTGTTACTTGCATCAACGGTAAATGAGTTGCAGGAGATGGTGAACATTGCGTGTAAGTCTTTTGAAAGAAAGGGAATAAGAGTGATTGTGGACAAAACCAAAACAATGGTTTTTGAAAGACAGGAAAGTATGACAGAATGTGACATTGTTATAAATGGTAAGAAAGTGAAACAAGTGAAATAATTTGGATATCTGGGGAGTTTGATGGAAAATGTGAGGAAGATAATGAAAGGAGAGTTAAAAAGGGAAACGCGATGAATGGAGATGGCTCCATTCATGGGAACAGTCTGATGTTGAGCCAGTCGTCGTCAGAAAAGGCTCGAATGGCTGTGCATAATGCTGTTCTCGTTTCCATGCTGATGTATGGTAGTGAATGTTGGGCATGGCAGAAGAAGCATAAAAGTAGAGTTAATGCAGTGGAAATGAGATCCCTCAGAAGTATATGTAGTGAAAGGCTGTGTGATAGAGTGAGAAATACTGTGATCTGTGAGCGAGTATGTTTGAAAGATGACGTAGTATGCAAGACAGAATAAGGAATGTTGAGGTGGTTTGGGCACATAGAGAGAATGGATGAAAATAAGTAAAGGCGGGGGTCCGAAGCGAGAAGAATAAAAGAGCATGTATGAGAAGAATAATGAATGTAATAATGAATGGAAGCAAGAGAGGTTTGTCAAGATCGTACTAAGTGGCGATCGATAGTCTCTGCCTACCCCTAATGGGAATAATGGGCGTGAGTATAAGTAAGGTATGTCGTGCAGGGAGGTAAAGTACAATGATAATCTTGGAATTTCTTAGATTGTTTTGAAAATGTGAAATGTGTGCACATAGTCGAAAATACGACTTTCCTGCAGTCTACCCTCATGATATCTTGAAAATGATGCTCTGTAGAAGAAAAAGAGTTGGGATCTTCTTTGTAGGCAATTTTAGGATCTACAAACTTTGTTTGAACTATTTTTGTCTGAACATTTGACCTCGAATTAAAAACAACGTACAAGCGGGATCGATGGGGACTTTCGACATATCATTTGTAATGACGTATTCAAGGCCTGTATAAAAATCCAGCTTATTGGAAACTAATACAAACATTCATGTCTACAAACTTCGGATCTATTGCATCACAATAGCTCACATTAAGCGATCATTTGCAAATGACTTTTTTTTTAAATTTTAGTATTTCAAATTAGCGGTTGCTGTTGCCGAATATTGGTTTATCACATCATTTGTTTCGGTGCATTTTACTTGCTGTTGCTTATTAATTAGTTAAGTTCCTTGTTTAGTTTTAGTTAAGCCTTCTGTTTCTCTGTTGTTTTCGATGTTCTTTATTTTTATGCATATGTTGGAGCTTGTTATTGGCCTATTTCTACCTATGCTATTATTTTATATTGTAAATTTAGCTGTAAGCCCCCCAAATATAATAAAATAAAATAAAAATGTCAATTTTGACTAGAGTACTAGCTCAATGGCAGTAGTGGGAGTATATATGTATATATAATATTTTTACAGTAGTTCATCAGCCCCTCATCTCGTCTATAGGGCTCGTCTCGGCACTTCCTTGGCATCAGCGGGAGGTACAGTTCACGCGTTTTCTAGAGTCTTACTCCATGAGAACTATGACAATCAAATGCTGGTCAATGATATAGCTATGATATTCCTCAAGAAGCCTGCAACGCTGTCTTCTACCGTCGGCATTGCTCTTATACCTTCAGCATCTTATGAACTTCCTTATGGTGCCCCTCTTACTGCTGTCGGATGGGGATCTATGACTGTAAGTACAATTAATCCTTACAAAGTTTTGTTTACGAAATAAGAACTAAAATATTCTTTGTTAAAAGATCACATCACTAATGCAAGATAAATTACGGATGATTTTTCTAAATGTTATTAGTTTTTTTTACATATACATGACCAGAAAACAGAGTTACTAGTACTTGTTCTATATACCTACAAGTCTTGTACTGCTATATGGTAGAGTCGAATTTTGGCTTCAAAAAGACAATATCAATTTCCTAGTGTAAGGCAATAGCTAAAAAAAAATGATAAATTTATTCAAGAATAATTAAAAATATTTACATAGACAATTTATAACCTAAATTAAAATATAAAACTAAATAAATACCTAATATAGATGGAAAATTTCATGAAATTCATAGCTCAAATACATTTTGTTCATATTTGAAAAATAATGTTTATTAAGAGAATGTAAAAAAAAGTGTTAACACAAATTTGAATCCCACACGATAATATCCTAATTTCGTATATTCAGACGCAGATGATTCAAAAATAACAACTCCCATTTATTTGATCACAGTTAGATGGAGCACTTCCTGAATTCCTCCGTCACATCAACGTGGAACATTACAATCATACATTATGCAAAGAACGGTACGCTTCTCTCAAGACACTACCTCACAACCAGAATATCCCAGAAGTAGATGACACTATGATCTGCGCTGGTATCCCAGACGTGGGGGGCAAAGTTCCTTGCAAAGGTGACTCAGGAGGTCCTCTAGTTCATGAAGGAAATGTTCTCATTGGTATTTTGTCATGGGGGACTGCATGTAATGATCCTTCGTATCCAATTGTAAGCGCAAAAGTTAGTTATTTCTACAACTGGATTATTAACCGTTTGAGAGAAAACGTTTAAATAACTTCTGTAAGTTGTAAGGATTTTAGTTTGTGATTTGGGTTCTTTCCTTATTTATTAAAATAAATGTTTATTTTGTTTACCGTTGATGTGGACGAACAAACGTAACCATGTGTTTTATTTAGGATGTCATTAGCTACTTTTACTTTTGTAAGTAAGAGTAATTAATTAAATTTAAGAGTTTCATTAATTCTTTAATAAGTTTTTTGTGTTCCGTTCTAATTAAGTATTTTTATTTATTTATTTTTTTATATGTGTACATATAGCCTTAATTTTAATCAATTTACACTTAACAAAACATGTAGTTCCCTACATTACTGTAACATTTTTCACTTACCATGTTTTATACAAATGAATTATGTCATTTATTACAATTGTTTTAATGTATGATGATTTGTTCAATTATTAGTTTGATGTAACATTTAACCATTAAAATCTGTCGAGGTTAACAATTTGTCTCGTATATTACTTCGATACTGCCTATGTAACCAAAGGTAGGTGCCAAACAATCAACAAATTAAAATGATTTTTCTCGACGACATACAAGATGAATTAAGCACCGTAATAAATAAGTTTAATATGCCGTCCCCTGAAGAGACGATTATTTTTTATGATTCCGATAATAAAAATATATTTAATTATGCAGATGATGCGACTGCCTCCGTGGTCTCGAGGTTAAGTACGGAGTGCTCGGGTTCCATCCCCGGGGGGGTGTTAACCTTACAAATTTAATTTGTAAGATTTAACCCAGTCTGGAAGGATATTGCAGGCTTGAATCACCTGGTTATCCGAAAAATTAAGATGATTCCGTGCTTCGGAGGGCACGTTAAGCAGTCGATCCCAGCTACTAGTACTGGTAGTAGTCATTAGTCTGCCAACTCGCAATTGACCAGCGTGGTGGACTATGGCCAAATCGCCCTATATATGGTAGGCTCGAGCCCCTTGGTGGGGACATATATGGGCTGTGAGGTGAGATGATGCGACACTAAAAAACTACCGCTACCTATAGAATAAATAAAGGCGTAAAATTGTATATCATTCACCAAATTTTATCACTGAAAAAGAGATGGCGTCGATGGTAAACGTGGTAGGTTGCTGATCTTACCAATAAATTACTATCAAAAAGATCATTTTACTCTGAAAGTAACTGTTTTCAAGGAATATAGACGTCATGGTTTTTTTATAACTATTTAACCAAAAATTGTTAAGGTTTAACGAACGGAAAATACACGCGAGGGTTGTTTACCTATCAAATATTGGCACGAGTAATATTCATTCTTTGAAGTTTTAAAGGAAATAAATATAACATAACATAAATAACATAAACGTTCACGCCGAATATCCCCGAAGGGGTTGGCAGAGGTACTAACTTCTGAACATCACGTGACTTTGTCACCTGGTGTTCAGAGTACCCACGTTTTGCCTGGACAGTGTACTCACGTGATAGGGGGCAGGCCCATCGCCGTTTTGTACGAATACACTGTCACATGACAAAGTACAACTCAGCCATGTGGGTTTCCTCACGATGTTTTCCCTCACCGTTAACAACCATGATAAATTAACCACACATATGTCTTTAGAAAAGACAAATTGGTGTAGGCCCGACCCAGGATTTGAACACTAGTCGTTTGCACGATAACCGAGTGTTCTACCCACTGGGCTATCACGGTCGTGAAATATAGATCTGTATTTTTGGTATTAGGCAATAGTTTATGATATTGTTAACAATATCCTTCATCATTATGAATGTAGTCAACTTTACTATGTCTGTGTACTTTTAAGCCGCAACGTTTCATTAATCACTGATCGATAAATCGATAATTACTCAAGGATTAAGATATATCGTGGTTTTTTTATCAATAGAGGTAACAAATTTGGGAAAACTCTTATTTGGTCATCGTATGAATTGTGAATAAGTCGGTTACCATTATATTTTAAAATTACAATGCGTCTTTATATCTTGCTGGCTATTTTGGGGACCGCTGTGGGTAAGTCACATTATTTATTTTATTACTATTCTTTAGCATTTTATAATCTAAAAAATAATTGCCGTGTAGTGCCGGCTTAGAATGTCGCTACCCCTTCCTACCCCCGGGTGTCGTAAAAGGCGACTAAGGGGGCTTTTTATTGGATTTTAGGGCGATGCGGTTTAAGACCCATCACCAAAAACCTTTATTCTTACCATCTTTTCCCCACTCAACTTCCAAAAGTGGCTGAGAAATTTATAATTCCTTTGTTCTGGCTACTACGCTTCTAGGGAAATATAGCCGTGAGTATATGTATGTATGTATGTATGTAATTTTACTTAACTGTAGCAAAAGAAAATATTGTTCTGGTTTTGCCTGAAACTCTTCGAGCAAAAACTATCTTTGTTTTTAAACTTGAGTTTCAAATGTCTGAAACAATTTGCATAAACTTACATTGGTGGATCTTCAGACAAGTATGACGAATTAAATGATTTCATTAAAAATGTACAAATAAATATACCCCTGCCAATACTTAGTACCTATTTCACAACAAAAGACTGTGCATGTTGACAAAAAGTGCACATCTAAATGATTTGCTTCATATAAGCTTTTGAGCTACTAAGACATAACATGATATCTTATGATGCATCATCATCATCATAAGCCTATAGACGGCCACTGCTGGACATTGACCTTCCCAAAGATCTCCAAAACGACCGGTCCTGTGCTGCCCTCACCTATCGGCTTCCCGCGACCTTGACCAAGTCGTCGATCCACCTTGTGGGAGGCCTACCCACCTTTCGGTGCATGGCCGCCACTACAGAAGCTTCTATCCCCAACGGCCGTTGGTTCTGCGTGCAATGTGCTTGCCCATTGCCACTTCAGTTTTGCAGACTTTAGCGTCATCGTGTCCTCATCTTCTCTTTGGGCTTCAGATAATACTATATAGTCCCATCCCAACGTAGTCGTTTGTGGCAACCGGGTAACTGGCGGAGCATTTTTGCACCCCCTGCCCCACCGATACCATGACCGCTGCCGTAGCCAGGAATAGTAGGGCCGCCGTGGACTGGGGGCCGAGTCGTTTCCGTAAAAAGTCTTATTTGTTTTCTGACGCTCTGGCTACCTCTTTTTAGATTTTATAGCCGTATGTATTTGTAAATAACATGATAGTTTTTCGTCTCTAAGTTATTTCTCGAGTTTATATCAAAATATTTTTTAATTTATTTTCAGCGGGCCCAGAAAAGATCCAGCGTATAGTTGGCGGTGAACAAACCACAGTAGAGACTTACCCGTTCATGGCAAACATGCAGTACCAATCACTTGGCTATATCTGGCTGCAGTCTTGTGGAGGGGCGCTTGTTACTGTGAATGTTATACTTTCTGCGTCACATTGTTATTAGTAAGTTAGATTACTTTAATTAGTACTATAGACAGTGAAATATATGTATGTGTGTATGTTAATTCAAAACAACTCGTTTGTTTACTACAAAAAAGAAACCAATCTCCTTGCCACTCTGTAATGTATTTATTTATGATATATTCAATTCAAAATAGTCTGACCTACAACTTTATGATTTTATAGCAAACTTGAGCCGTGTCATTAAAATAAAATATTTCAGCATAATTTCAGTTCCCAATGGAGTTTTAGCAAACAATATATCTCACTACACTCCCCCAACTATAACGAAACTAACTTCACTGGATGCTTACTAATAGAACAGAATCGCATCACACCTTTCATTTAATTTCGTTATAGAGGAAGACCTCCGATGGTATGTAAATGTGGAATGTAATACATAGATATATTCACGCTATTATTTCCCATTAGGGTAGGCAAAGACTATCGATCGCCACTTTATACGGCCCTGACAAACCTCTCGAGCTTCGTTTACATCTATCAAATGACTGATAATAGTTTGAAATCGCGTGTTACACAAAAAAGCGGCCAAGAGCGAGATGGACTCTCTAATGAAGGGTTCCGTAGCAGCACTAGCAGCAGGTAGGTAACATAGTAATATACAAGTTTAAAATGTTTAGTTTAAAATGTTATTTACTTATCACTGATTTACTATAATAAAACAATGGTTCACGTTTTATGCGTAAGGCCTGTGATACTAAAATTATTGTTATATATTTCAGTGAAATTAATAAATTAGGTAAGTAATTTGATTTATGACGTTTAAAAATAGAACTACTGGCTAGATCTCATTCAAACCAATTTTCGTTAGTAGTTTGTATAGTAATACACATCATATATTTTTTTCAGTTTTATCATGCCCATATTTTAGGAGTTACGGGGGGGGGACACACATTTTACCACTTTGGTAGTCTCTCGCGCAAACTATTCAGTTTTGAAAAAAATGATATAACAAACCTCAACATCATTTTCAAATACCTTTTGATAGATACCCCACACGTATAGGTTTGATGAAAAAAAAATTGAGTTTTAGTTCTATGTATGGGGAACCCTAAAAATTTTGGTTTTTTTTTTCAGATTTTATTTTAAAATCTTAATGCGGTTTACAGAATACATCTACGCACCAATTTTCAATAATGTAGTTCTTATAGTTTCGGAATAAACTGGCTGTGACATACGGACGGACGGACGGACGGACGGACAGACAGACAGACATGACGAATCTATAAGGGTCCCGTTTTTGCCATTTGGCTACGGAACCCTAAACACCTGGAACTTTAAACTTGACAGTTGCCCGATATGAAAATATTAGTCATATTTATGCGTGGGATTATTATTTAAATAGTTAATTAAGTAATGGATTAATATCCGGAATTATCATGTAAGAGATCGTGAATACGACATTCTACACAATATTTTAAATATGGTGACTAGTACAGTAGAAGTTCGCAAGTGAATTAAATACATATACTCACGGCTATAAATCCCAAGTAGGGGTAGCCAGAGCTAAGGAATTAGAAATTCCTCAGCCACTTTTGGAAAGTTGAGTAAGGAAAAGATGGTAAAATAAAGGTTCTTGGTGATGGGTCTCCAACCGCGTCGCCCAAAAATCCCTTAAAAGCTCTGTTAGTCGCGTACTTACGTACACCCACCGGAAGAAATAGCACAAATATTTAATGATCACTTCGCTTCTCTAGGGCAAAATAATACAATCCCTGCTCAACAGTCATCAGGTAGCCGATTCGACACCACTAGAGTAGAAAATACAATATACCTCTGCCCCACTTCTTTTCAAGAAATCAATAGATTAATTAAAAACTTAAAAAACAAGTTTAGTTATGGAATAGACGAAGTACCGTCAACGTTGATCAAAGCGTGTGCTGATGAATTGACATGGCCTATTACTATGCTAGTTAATCAGTCCTTTGAACATGGTATTTTCCCAGATCAACTAAAGACTGCTATTATAGTGCCTGTTCCTAAACAAAATAAAGTAAAAGATGTAGATAATTATCGTCCAATTGCGCTATTGCCATCATTTTCAAAAATATTCGAAAAAGCGATGAGCAATCGAGTAGAAAAATTTTGTGAAAAATATAATATATTGAATGAGAGCCAACACGGATTTAGGAAAAAAAGATCGACCATCACAGCAACCTTCAAATACATACAATCGGTGCTTGATATATGTAATAATAAAAAATATGCCGTTGGGATATTGCTAGACATGAAAAAAGCTTACGACAGAGTCCTCTATGATATTCTCCTAGAAATATTGCACAACTTAGGAATACGTGGTGTTGCCCACAAATGGTTTGTCTCATATTTATCAAAAAGAGAACAATTAGTAGAGCTCGAAACCTACGACAAAAGTACAAATGAAATTAAAATGGTGAGATCAGAAAAGAAACAAATGACTGCGTCTATTCCACAAGGAAGTGTTATTGGTTGCCTATTGTTTCTCATGTATATTAATGAGCTACCCAAAATAGTAGGCGTAACTAGTGTTTTGTTTGCCGATGACATTTCTCTTTTAATAAGTTGCCAAAATAACTACAAAATTAAGGAAATACTAGATACATTAATGAATAAAATTGTAAATTGGATGAAGGCTTATAACCTTGAAATAAATTTCAAAAAAACAAAATTAATGGTGTTTCACCCTCCGCAAAAAACGACTTTCGATCTAACTTATGAGTTTAACAATAACAAATTAAATGTAGTTGACGAATTCTCGCTTTTAGGTATTAATATTGACACGCACATTAACTGGAAAAGTCACATCAATAAAATAGTATCGAAAATTAGTAGATTTGTTTATGCTTTAAATGAAATTAAAAAAACAACAAATTTTGAAACCGCTAAGGCCGTATACTATGCATACGCCCATTCCTGGCTCAGTTACGGCATTATATTGTGGGGAAACAGTACGGAAGCTCCAGCCTTACTTACATTGCAGAAAAAATTGATTCGGATTATTGTTAACATCGAACAACTCGAAAGCTGTAAACCGCATTTTAGAAATAACAAAATACTTACTGTTCCGTCTATTTATATTATGGAAATGTGTAAATTTGTCAGAAATAACAAAGAACTGTACAAGAATCGCGATGAATCTCAGACGTATTACTCACTTCGGCATAGAAATAAACTGACCCTTCCAATTTCAAAATTAACTCTACACACGTCTAGCCCATTCGTCATGTCAATTAAAATATATAACCATCTTCCAAACTCGTTAAAAAATATAGAACCATATGCAAAATTTTCAACAAAACTAAAATTTTTCTTGATCAGTAAGTGCTATTACAGCATAACAGAGTACTTAGAAGAAATTTGGGATGAAAGAGTGCTAGAAACGGCCAATATTACATGAAAATGTATATGCTCTAAAGTTGTGCTTGTGTATGTATTTGTTTTGTGTGTGTTTGTGTGAGAATGAAAGTTATAATTTCTTCTATTGAATTTCCTCCTCCTCTCCTATTTAGTTTAATTGTAAAATAACTTAGATATAAGAAATTGCTGTGCCCCACCGGGTCTTCAATGTAGAACTGTTATAAATTATGAAATAAGAACTGTTATACTCATTGATGAATGCAATAAACGATTGATTTGATTTGATTTGATTTGAAATGGGGTAGTGCTATTCCAAGCCGAAACTACACAGCAAAGCAAGTGAATTAGTTAGTTTATCAAAGTTAATAAACAAACTATATTTTTTACACATTATTTAATTATTATTTCATTAATTAAAAAAGATACGAAAATATTAGACTTCAGTATTAAATGTTGTGACTGTTCCATATCACACTGTTATCAAGCAATGTAAAACGAACGATTCTACTCACACTGTAATTGTCTGTTACAGTTTAATTGAAAATGGGAATCTCCAATCTGATAAAAAGATAAGAACTAATTAGGTATGTCTTGAAACGAGGTAAAGTATAATGTTAACCTTGCAACTCTTCGTATGACTCCGATTATTCTGTAAATATGAAATAAAAAAATATAGGGCACACGCTGGTCTCTGTCTGCGACATAACATCTAAAAATGGTGTAATAGTATATTTCAGTTGAGGTGAATTTGCTATAATGACTAATTGATCATGTTTGTCATACGACTATTCTCTAAACTTTTGGGAATAAAATGTGTAAAATGAAAGAGGCAGTATGAGAAGATTCATCAAAGTATCCGAAACTAATAAGTTTCACCTGGAACACAAAGTCAAAGGCAATGATCGGCCTGAATACCTATGAAAGTAAATGCGCTAAGTCCTTATTATCATTTTCCAGTGGTTCATCAGCTCCTCATCTCGTCTGGAGAGCTCGTCTCGGCACCTCCGTGGCATCAGCAGGAGGAACAGTCCATGAGTTCTCTAGAGTCTTACTCCATGAGAACTATGATCATGGAATGCTGGTTAATGATATAGCTATGATCTTCCTCAAGAGGCCTGCAACGCTGTCTTCTACCGTCGGCATTGCTCGTATACCTTCAGCATCGTATGAACTTCCTTATGGTGCCACTCTTACCGCTATCGGATGGGGATCTATGAGTGTGAGTAGTATTAAACATCATAATATTAATAGAACTATACAGCCAACTACTCCTTTGGAAAATTCAGATGGTAAAACTGCTTTATTTTAATAAAGAAATTGTTTTGTCTATTTATTATTATAAGTTTTTGCAAATTGTGAAAAAGAAGTTACTACTTAAGTCTTGAACTGCCTATAAATAAAGAATAAGTTTAGTCTCAAAAATTAAATATCACTTTATTTACTCGTGTGAATTATGATAATAGCCTAAATATAATTGGTACATTTTTAAAAAAAAAGTTTATTATGTAGAACAATAATATATAAACATAGAAAAACTATTACATAACAGGAATGCAAGAGCCACACCATATACCAAATTTAAGAGATCGTAAATATCCTTAAAAAATCAACATAAAATATTCCGATGCAGAAGATTACTAACATCAACTAACTCCTATTCAATTCATTTCAGTCCGGTGGAGTATTCCCTGAATTCCTCCGTCGTGTCAACGTGGACCATATCAATCATACATTATGTATAGAACGGTACGCTTACCTCAAGACTTTACCAAACTACCAGAATTTCCCAGAAGTAGATGATACTATGATCTGCGCTGGTATCCAAGACGTAGGAGGTAAAGATGCTTGCCAAGGTGATTCTGGAGGTCCTCTGGTTCATGAAGGAAATGTTCTCATTGGTATCACGTCATGGGGTGCTGGTTGCGCTGATCCTATGTATCCAGGTGTAAACGCAAGAGTCAGTTATTTCTATAACTGGATTATCAACCGCTTGAGGGAAAACTTTTAAGCGACTGCAGTAATCGTTTTTTATTAGAATAAGTTATATGTGACATTTGTTTGTTGTTTAAACTCTTGGATTGTAAAATAAATGTTGTTTATCATTGAGGTGGATAAACAATTGTTGCTAGAGTTTCATTTAAGATATCATTATCAAATTTTTACTCTGTTCAAACTCAATTTATTTAAATCCTAACTTAACAGGACCATAGCATTACGAGAAAATTGTAAATATATTTACTTAACGCATAAAGAATTGCAATGTGAAAGATAAAATAACGAAAAATTTGAAAAACACGTTTAAACAGTTGTATGAGCACAGAGAGGTCAGATGATAAAGAATAATATATATAATAAAAGAATAATATCAGTAGAGGACGACCACGGAGGACATGTTAATATCAAATAAATAATGTTCACGAAAAGGCAGAAAATATGAAAAATAGGTCATGTATGAAAATATTAATGGATATAAACGAAGCTCGAGAGATTTGCGAGAATCTTTGGGAACTAATTGCGTGAGTATATGTATCATATGTATGTTAAAACGAAAAATGTTACAACTTACATCATCATTCACTTAATAGACATACCTATACAATGCTGGACAAAGGCCTAGCCTTAAGACTTCCACAACGACCGGTCATGCGCTGTAAGTATCCAACTACTTTCACGTGGATTTCACCAAGTTGTCGACACTGCGTCGTCCGGTACGTGGCCGCCACTACAGAACCCTCGAGCTCGAAACGGCCGTGCGACGGTTCTGCGAAAAATGATCCCTGCCCATTGCCACTTGAGTTTCGCAATTTTTCGAGCTATGTCTAAATCCCTGGTTCTTTTGAAACTCCTAATCTAAACTACTGTTTTCAACCACGTCATTTCAATAGTTTCGTATATAAATTGCTGTGAGATATGGACAGACAGATGGACATGACAAATTTAATAGGGTTTTGTTTTTTGCCATTCGGCTACGAAACTCTAAAAATAGCATATCTACGAGTATGTTGACGTCGAGATAATACATTCTTAACCCATGCCCTACCCATTCTAACCCATTTTATCTCATGGATTTCTTACGAGACGATTAAGGATATTGGCCGGTGGGTGACCCAACACCAAAACTCCTTTATTTTACAATCTTCTCTCCACTAATCTTCCAAAAGTCACTTAGAATTTTGAAATTTTTAGCCATGAGAATACATAATGTATGTATATTAACACAAGAAGGCAGTTTTAAAAAAACACGCAATGATTTAATAGAGCGTATGACCACGAAACTATATTTCTACCAAGACTATCACATATTTCGCTGATATCTTTTTATCTTAGTGGTGGTATTAAGAGAATATTCTATTAACCATACCTCTACCTGCGCAAGGCTGTGATTCCCATAAACGGGTAGCCGGAGAATCAGAATTAGAAGTACTTCAGACACTCTTGCAAGTAAATTAGGGAAAACCTTTTAAAATTAAAGATGGCTGTGATTTGTCGCCCGTCAACTACAACGGCCAAAAACCATTTTAATAATCTCCAAAACCTAGTGTGACACGCTCAGAAGGAAATAACTCAATCATTGACGCCGTATATTCCTTAAGGGGTTGGCAGAGGTACTAATACTTCTGAACATCACGTGGCATTGTCACCTGGTGTTCAGAGTACCCACGTTTTGCTTGGACAGTGTACTTAATGTACGTGATAGGTAGAAAAAGACAAATTGGTGTAAGACCGATCTGGGATTTGAACATTTTGAACCCTCATCATAACTGAGCTAATCGGTTGTATGAGACACCAATGTATGTCCAAAACTACGTTACCATTAGAAGACGGGTTATAATCCATGCACAGTCCAAGACAATATTAATATTCGGGTGAAGGTAAATAATTGAAAGACATGTGCGCACCAAGTAGTATTTAAATGCAAACCAAATAATAGACAAGGCCAACACAACGCATTCTGTACCAACTTACATTTAAAAAAGAACGACTATATTTTCTTCTCATGAATATTCTTAATTTAACAGACAGCCACCCACTGTCTCTGAGAAGAAAACTATTTTCGCAGAACTTTTTGAGTGGTTTGTTACAAAGACGAGCCACTTGATAAAACATTGACTTGTTCATTATCTCAGAACATAGAGATTTAAATCTTAATTTAGTTACAAGGAGCTGACTTTTATCATTTGAAGATCATATAACTTATCGTTACATATTTGTTAGTCCTTCTTATCTCGTGTAACTGAAACGTCACGTCACTACATGAAAATATTGCCTTCCTTCTTTGGCTTCATTACAGTACAATGATTTTACTGCACTAAACTTATACTAGTTATATAAACCGCTTTCAATCAGATAACCTATCAGTATCATTCTTGTCAGTGTTTGGTTAAATAGTTTTGTTTTTTATTTGTTGTGTCATTTAACAGAAATATTATGGGACTACAGTGGTTTTTAAG
Source organism: Bedellia somnulentella (assembly GCA_963576735.1). NCBI lineage: Eukaryota > Metazoa > Arthropoda > Insecta > Lepidoptera > Bedelliidae > Bedellia > Bedellia somnulentella. The sequence goes on along the minus strand of OY755177.1, from coordinate 13,210,348 downwards.
TGTATTTTTGTTACTAGTTGTTAGTGTTCAGTGTCAGTTTTTGAATGGTAAGTAATTGTGTTAAATAATTTCACATACACAATTTTAGGAAAAACATGTACATTACCCACCCAAATAGCGTATATAATTCAGGTTATCTTTGTTTAAAAAGCGCATTTAATATATGTATACTAAAATCTGTTGGAAATGTTCTGTTAAATATGTCATTATTTAATAATATTAAAAATAGTTCCTTATGTGACATTCGTTTTTATTTTCATCAGTTTAGTTTTATTTGGTTTCAATAATACAAAACTCATAGATGCCGTTTTTATTTAAACGTTACTTTGCTTACTTAGCTGTGTAATGTCGGCTTAGAATAGTACTATCCCATTTCTTCCGGTGGGTGTACGTAAGAGGCGACTAACGGTATTGGGGCTTTTAAGGGATTTTTGGGCAATGCGGTTGGAGACCCATCACCGACAACCTTTATATCTCCATCTTTTCCCTACGCAACTTCCAAAGGTGGCTGAGGAATGTCTAATTCCCTAGCTCTGGCTATCCCTTTAAGGGATTTATAGCCGTGAGTATATGTATGTATGTTTACTTTAATGCGCCGATACTGTCCAATATGCTAGAGCATATTTTTATTCTTAGAACACGGCTATAATGGACGCTATGCTATGACAATATATCTTCTAGTATTTCAAGAATACTGCGTGCGACTTGAACTTTTTATGTTTTAAATTATACATATAAGAGTGTATATTATACCCTTTTTATGTATAATTCAACATGCATATAAACATATATATGCTCTCACAGCTTTAAAAACCTGGAAGTGGTAGCCAGACATTCGAATTAGAAATTCCTCAGCCATCAGGAAGATGAGTAGGAAAGTATTGTAAAATGAAGGTTGTTAGTGGTGGATGAAATAACTTGAGAATACCCAATACTTGAAGTCGTCTTTTAGGAATACCAACGGAAAAAAGGGGCAGTGGTATTTTAAGACGACACTACACAGTTTTTCTGCATAAAGTGTATAATACGAATTTTAAATAAAGTAGTCTAATAGTGTCATGCTGTGTAGTGTCGGCTTAGAATAGCACTACCCCATTTTTTCCGATGGGTGTACGTAAGTAGCGACTAACGGTATTGGGGCTTTCTAAAAGATTTTTGGGCGATGCGGTTGGAGACCCATCACCAACAACCTTTATTTTACCATCTTTTCCCCACGCAACTTCCAAAAGTGGCTGAGGAATTTCTAATTCCTTAGCTCTGGCTAACCCTTCTAGAGACTTATAGCCGTGAGTAAATGTATGTATGTATGTAGTCTAATAGTGTTCAGTAGGCTTACAAAACCACTAACCCATATTTTTCCGCGGATATAACAGAGGCTTACAGGGGTATTGGGCCTTTGAAGCGATTATAAGGCGATGTGTCTTCAGACCATCAATAGGTTATTTTCACTATCTTCTCCCCAATCAGCTTCCAAAAGAGGATGGAAAATTGTAAATTCCGAAGGTTATTTCACAGCTCTTACTGTTATGTCAAACACTAAATGCGTTTATCTTTTCTAAATGGCGAAGATAAATATTAATATGTTTTACTTTTACTAAATAATTATCTAAACTGCTTTACTTTTGATTGCAAGTCGTACATTTTTCATCGTTTGAAAGTGGGTGGGTAACTTAGGTTATAAGATTCATGTAGAGAAATAAAGGTTAAAAAATAATTATTTCACACTGTGTCGATGGACTACTGTCCAATGTCAATTTTTTATCTCTGTAGCCTGTAGCAATGTAAACTGGCTAGTAACAAAATAGAGAGATAGTGACATAGGGTATACAGCAATAACAGCACTTTTCTATTTGGGTTCAGTAATTGTGTTGTGATGTTTGAGGTTTCCACTAGAATGAACCATCTTCAATGATGATTACAATTTAATTGGCCATTTCAGTTAAGAGGAACTTATTCATTACCTACATATAAATAAACACACAGTAAAATATTTCCTTTTATAATTATATTTTTAAGAATTAAGAAGCTACTTACTACTTAACTAAGCTAGTTTTTTGCTTCCATCAAAACGCTGCCACTGCCTCATCCTTCTAAAACGTATCAAAAGATTGCATATATATTAAATTATAGGTATGTATCAGTCTCAGAAATCTCGCTGCTTATACAAGAAGAAAAGCGAAAAATTAATTGGCACGCATTAGTCGATCACAAAGTCTTACAAGTCTTTAGTGGAGAATTTTTACTGTGATTCTCTTCTTATCATATATTTACAATGTTAAATCAACTATTATGGCATGGCACGTATTTAACGCGGCGACAAATTGATGCCATTCCGGGTCGTAAACAAACTGAAAATGGATAATAAATAATCTACTTTGGCGACTAATTAGAGGTAGCATCTTAATTAGAAAGCGGGGGCTTTTTAATGACTTTTGAGGTTTTATTTAAATTTTATCTGGCAGTGATTTTCTTTTGTGGCAATTTAATTTCTTCTAAGGTGACAATTTATTGGCGGATAAAAAGGTTAAAAAGGCTTTCATAAATTCTAAAATGGGGTTGTCTATAAACTTGACCAAGGTCTTAAATAAATACAAACAAGATCTTAAAAAAATACTTTTGGCTACATTTGTAGGGATCTAAATTAACCAAATTGCGACATGCTATAAAACTATTCTTGGTCTATTTTATTAACCTTTCCTGTTTAAGTGAACCTACACCTACACAACTTAACCTAACCTATCAGCGTGTCGACGTCACCCCGCTTCGCGGGGTGCCTATTTCCGCTCTAAGGGACACAAGCTAACCCTAACCTAACCTCGCACAAATACGATTGTGGTGATTAATTGTTTTTTAATGCGGGGGGCTTCGCCCCCCCTTCCCCCCTATGTTTTCCTTCCCTAACTTAATTGCATCTGCCCATTAGGCTGGGTGAAGCAACTTTTAGCCTAACCTAATTTATTTTATTTTTATTTCAATACACATAATATGTAATTTACTTAATATTATAGTCACAAAAATAGAAAAGCGAGCGAGCGCATTTGTCGCCTTTTCAAGAATTTACGAATCTGCAAGCAATATTCTGATATCCAAATACATTATTATAATACCCATTTTCAGTTTTAAAGCTACCTAAAAATCGCTGCCAGATGTGTATTTTTATAATGAAATCCAATAGTTGCCAGTGAAGAATGTATGATATCCCCTCGGAAAAATTAGTCGCTACATTAGGTTTATAATACCTTAATCAGTTTTACACTGATCCCGCTTGATATGTTTGATACCTTACAGTAGCAGCCGTTTTTTTAGTTTTTTGATCCTAGCATTTTGTTGCATGTATAGTTTAATAGTTGCTAAGATATTTAATCACTGCAAAGTTAGTTTTTTTGTGACTTAATAGAAAGTTGCCTAAAAAGGATTTCAGTTGCCGTGTTAAATATTTGCCTTATGGTATTATACTCTTATTTCTTCAGTCAACATTGAGTATTACGTTTCTAATAATCTCATTGTTAAAAAAATACATAAACATAAACGTTCACGCCGCATATCCCCGAAGGGGTCGGCAGAGGTACTAATACTTCTGAACATCACGTGACTTTGTCACCTGGTGTTCAGAGTACCCACGTTTTGCATGGACAGTGTACTCACGTGATAGGGGGCAAGCCTATCGCCGTTTTGTACGAATACACTGTCACATGACTAAGTACAACTCAGCCATGTGGGTTTCCTCACGATGTTTTCCCTCACCGTTAACAACCATGATAAATTAACCACACATATGTCTTTAGAAAAGACAAATTGGTGTAGGCCCGACCCAGGATTTGAACACTAGTCGTTTGCACGATAACCGAGTATTCTACCCACTGGGCTATCACGGTTGACCCGTTAAAAAAAATACAGCAAAAAAAAACTGAAAAGACGTACTGAAACTGCAACTTTACGTTATCTATCTATACTATAATAAGGGCTGGCGCTGAATGCCGGCACGGCACAGGATGGCACGGTAAGTTGTGCTGCAGCATTCCGAAGGATAACACGGCCTTCCGCGGCATGTCGTGGCATCCTCAGTATTAACTCCGCGCGTGTTCAAAGTTAGTTGTGTTCATTATCATTGACTGGGATTTAGTATTAACGTATTGTATACTCCTACCCTTGCCCTCCCCCCGCGCGGCGAACGGACTGCGCCGCGTACTGGCGGCCCGTGTCGTGCGCGTGCGTCTCGCGAGATGCAGCAGTACGCCGCGGCATCCCGTGGAATGCTTAGGCACGTTCTGTCCTACCGCGGCCTCCCTCGGCATCGTTGTGTCAAAATAAAGTAACATGATTTCTATACTAATGGTTATAAGATTAAAAATGGGTATATCAGTACCGAAATCCTTTGCCATGACACGCCGTCACATGCCGGCAGTCAGCGGCGGCCCTAAGACTGTACCGAGGTCAAAACTGTACATTGAAGAAGAAAAAATAGTTACCGGTGAAATATGTTTTATTTTCGAAACTGAAGCCAAATTTGCGCTTTTTGAAAAAAAATACTGTCTGTCTGTCTGTTTGTCTGTATGTCCGGTCATCACATTAATTCTACCGAACGAATATTGATCAAATTTGGTATTAATGTAGCTTATACACCTGACCAACATATAGGGTATCATTTATCCCGTATTTCGCAAGGGTTCCTACAGGATCATCAAAAAACTATAACCTTCCAAACCAAATCCTTACTAATGTATATATTTTAGACTAGATGGCGCGAGTAGTTGCTTTCTACGTCGCGGTATGAGTTCTTCTTTTCTTTGTTATAAATATTTCAATTCAAACCAAATTTTTATGACAGTTCGAAGTCTATTGGGTCAGTTAGATTGTAGATATTAACATGCATTATAGATATCAGTATAGAGATTTTTGTCATTTCTGTATCTAGAAATTGAATAATAATTGCTGTGTAGTGTTGGCTTAGAATAGCACTACCCCATTTCTTACGGTGGGTGTATGAAAAAGGCGACTAACGGTATTGGGGCTTTTAATGGATTTTTGGGCGATGAGGTTGGAGACCCATCACCAACAACCTTTATTTTACAATCTTTTCCCTATTTAACTTTCCAAGAGTGGCTGAGGAATTTTTAATTCCTTAGCTCTGGCTAACCCATCTAGGGATTTATAGCCGTGAGTATATGTATGTATGTATGTATCTAGAAATTTGGTACTTGATGCGATTGACCGTTATAACCACTACAAAAAGGAATATATAAAATTCATCTATCAATCATTCATGAGTATATGATAACGGCTATAAATCCCAAAAAAGGGTAGCTTCAGAGATAATAATTCTTTATCCACTTTTGAAAGTTGAATGGAGAAAAGGTAGTCTAATGGGTTTCCAACTGCATCGCCCGACAATCACTTAAAAAACCTCAATGTTCTTTATATCTTTTACAACGAAGGCGGTAATATAAATATAAAACAAAAGCTAAGATAGTGTTTTGGTATTTTGGATGCAAAAAATGTGGTCCACGTTGACGTAGTCGCGGGCAAAAGGCTAGTAATATCATAAAATACAAAAGAAATTAGGAAATTAGACAAAACAGTTAGTTAAGTGCTGATGCTTTCTCTCTTCTACAAGTACATATAGACCAACGGTTTGGAAGAGAGATAGTCTCGTTACTTGTTCAGCGCTCTCGCTCCTGAAACGTGAAAGATTCCGTCGATCACCGAGAAAATACGGAATGTATAAAACACTTTTTGTACTGTACATTTTATTTGAACTTGATCTTGGATGTAGAGTTGATTGAACTTAAATTCAGTGAATCAATCTTAAAAAAAGTTTGTCGTATCTAATCTCTTCGATAATGTAACGATCATTTGATTCAAGAGAGAAAAGTTTAACCTTCTGTGTCTAGTGATTAAGCATATATTCAAATATAGGTATATATATTTCCTGTGATAAGATAAAGAATAACGTGATATTAACTTTACCATTTTTGTCTGCTGTGTCTGAAGTACAGTAAAGATTCCAGAAATTTGTTATATTAAATGATTCTTTCCGATTTAGCTTAGGTACACTCCTTTGCCCCGCCAGGGCGGCCCTCAGCTGCCAGGCACACATAAAGTCATGGTGAAGCCGCACAGGCCACAGGACCAGCAGCAACCAATCATTTAGAAAAAAATAATAATATTAAATCTTGTCTGAACACAAATAAAAAACTTTGCCAATTGCGAGTTGGCTCTTCTGACCTATTATTATTAGTTTTGAAATAATACGGTTTGAGAAACCTCGATGTCATCTTTAAAGACCTGTCAAAAGATATCCTATTTTTTTAAGATACATAAATATAAATACCTGGAAGGGGTAGCCAGAGCTATGGAATAGTACATACCACAGCTACTTTTGGAAGTTGAATAGGGAAAATATTGTAAAACAAAGGTTGTCGGTGGTGGGTCTCCACCGCATCGCTCAAAAATCACTTAATAAGCCCCAATACCGACGGGAAGAAATGGGGTAGTGCTATTCCAAGCCGACACTACGCAGCGTATCTTTTAATTAAGGCGTAATGGCGGTAACTCCTCTTATAAAGACTAATACTAACATACCAATCACAATCATAGTAACAATAATAAAAACCATTTAGAAAATTTTGATATTAATCTAAAACGGATAATTTACACATGCATAAAACATTGGAGGAAATTTGCATATTACTTGAGCCGGACCACCTGGGGGTTGATTTTATAAAACATTGTTACATTGATAGTCTTTATATTATGGCTTTATAACTACTGATCTTACCATTCAAAGGTTACTCACCATTTACTTCTACAACAGAATTAATACAATATTTATAAAAATCTTTAATTGATTTATGCAATAAAAATTAGTTTACACTATACTCCAAAGTCTATAAGTCCAAATTGTAGCTCATTGTATTGGTTTCTTATATTTCTCGAATTTTCCAGATGAAAGTGAAGAAAAGTGCGGCCCAAGGTGCCAAGGTGAAGAATATCAATGTGTCAGAGGGCAATGTTACTGCGCTGTTGGGTTCGTTTTGAACCCTGTTGTACCTACATGCATTGAATGTCCAGGTATTTATACATACATAAACTCACGGCTAGGATTCCCTAGAAGGGGTAGCCAGAGCCAAGGAATTATAATTTCCTCAGCCACTTTTGGAAGTTGAGTGGGGAAAAGGCGGTAAAATAAAGGTTTTTGGTGATGGGACTCCAACAGCATCACCCAAAAATCCAATAAAAAGCCCCAATACCCTTAGTCGCCTCTTACGACACCCGTGGGTAGAAAGGGGTAGCGGCATTATAAGCCAGCACTACACGGTATTTATATATAGTACATATTATTATTATTTTTATAAATAAATAAAAGACCATGTGTAGAATGATGAATGTGAGAGAAGCAAGAGAGATTTGTCAGGATCGTGCAAAATGGCGGTCAATAGTCTATGTCTACCCCAATGGGAATATTGGGCGTGAGTTTAAAGTAAGTAATAATAACTAATTGCTTAGTATAACACTACCCCATTTCTTCCGGTGGGTTTACGTAAGAAGGCGACTAACGGTATTGGGGCTTTCTAAGGGATTTTTGGGCCATGCGGTTGCAGACCCATCACCAATAACCTTTATTTTACCATCTTTTCGTATGGACATCCATTGCTTTTAACGGTGCCAAGATTGACAGCCTCAAGCAATGTATATTAGAAAGAAAGAAAGAAAAATAATGCATTTGGTAACAAAAAACGACAATTTGGTGACAAAAACTTTGCTAGGCTTATTGCTCAGAATATGTGCCACAGCCGCGTATCTCACAGGACACGTCAGTTGCATCACGCTGATTTTCAGCCACCAAGTTAGTCAGCTTGCTATATATAGCGTAAATATCTCTATAAAGAATACAATTAGTGGACAGGCATTTGTCAAGTAGTTTCGGCTGAGAAAAGCACTAGCCCATTTCTTCCTATAAATGTTAGTAGAAGACAACTTAGGGTATTGAAGCTTTTTAAATGATTTTTGGGCGATGCTATTAGAAATCACCTTGGTTCTACAATCTTTTTCCAACTCAACTTCCAAAAGTGGCTGAGAAATTTCAGATTCGGAAGCTCTGGCTACCCCGTCTCCTTAGACTATTATATTCTCCTATTTATAGTTATGTGTATATGTATGTGCCATGCATGACAAAAATATATAATAATAGTTTAATGGAGGTGATAAAAATGATATCATTATTAACGCTTGCACATAACGATGCCATTATATTTCATATATATGTGGCATTATCCCCATATAATCACTTACACATTATCTTCACAGATTAAACTGATCCTATGTATTTGAAGTGATTATCAACATTATATGGAATATTAACACAACCAGCCAGTTCAAAACATTCACACAATATTCAAGGCTATAATCCATAGAATAAGGAAGCCAGAGCTTCATAATCGGATTTTTCTAGGGCAATCCATAATTGTGTGATCTATTTAGATGTTTGTTTCTTAATCTTGAGAAATGGAGATGGATGAGTTTAAGATTATTGTGAACAATCTAATGGTCCAACTTGTACCGTGGGTATCAATTAGTCTTGAGTATCATTTATATGTGTAATTAATAAAATTAATTATATCGTAGAGTTTAGAGTCCTTTATTTTACATACATACATACATATACTCACGGCTATAAATCCCTAGAAGGGGTAGCCAGAGCTAAAAAACTTGAGCAAAGCATCTTGGTCGGTAATTAAAAACAATTTTGACCAAGAAGTTCAAAAAGCTGACATAAATGAAATTATTATTGACAATAAATTATTAACAGATCCTCTTAACATTTCTAACGCATTTAATGATTTTTTTACCAATTTGACGACTCCCGGTGATGACATCAATATAAAAAATCCTGTTGACATTTCGAGAAACATTACTTCTATTTATTTAATGCCAACCGATTCACTTGAAATCTGTAAAATTATAAAAAATTTGAAAAATACTGCAGAAACGGGTTACGATAATATCCCAACGTTCATACTGAAAAAATGCGCTGTACAGATTTCTATACCTCTTTGTCATATTATCAACTTATCACTAATGGAAGGGACCTTTCCGGAACGTTTAAAACTATCAGTTATTAAGCCATTACACAAATCCGGCGATAGAATTTTTTTAAAAAACTATAGACCTAGCTCTCTTATTCCGATTCTTTCAAAAGTTTTAGAGAAGGTTATGTACAAAAAAAAATATGAATTTTTAAACAAACACTGTACTTTAGTACCAAACCAATTTGGTTTTCGAAAAGGATCTTCTACAACACTGGCATGTTTTAGCCTAATAAAAAATATTACCGATTGCCTAAACACTAAAACTCCGGTAGTAGGGTTGTCATTAGATATGACCAAAGCCTTCGATTTTGTTTTTCACCCAAGACTATTGATAAAGCTTGAGAGACTTGGGATCCGAGGACCTGCGTATAAATGGATTGAGACATATCTGACAAATAGACAACAATGCGTAGAAATCTCGAAAATAAATGCTCATCATCTAAATACTCATAGTTCCGAGTATAAAATTGTTAAACATGGTGTGCCTCAGGGTAGCATTCTGGGGCCCCTACTATTTCTTATATATATTAATGATCTACCGGAAGCGACAAAACACAAATGTACTTTATATGCTGACGATACAACGGTAATTGTTAAATGTAGTAACCTAAATTCATTTGAGAATGACATTAATAAAACCCTAAATGACATGAATTGCTGGCTAATAAATAACAATCTGACCCTGAATAATTCAAAAACCGAATTTATTCAATTTAGAACACATAAAAGACCGACATTAAAATTAAACGTTAAAATTGGAAACGATCTTATTAGAGAAGTTTCATCAACAAAATTTTTGGGTTTTAATTTGGATTGCTTTTGTGATTGGAAAGTACATATAGATAATCTATGCATTAAATTAGATAAGTACCTATATGTTTTGTACAGGATCAAATACGTGGTATCAGATCAGGCGGCTCTTACATGCTATCATGGGTATATTGCATCGGTTCTACGATATGGAATAATTTTATGGGGTAATTCGGTTGACGCGGATAAAGCATTCAAATTCCAAAAAAAATGTATGAGGATACTATGTTCCGCTGACTATTTGGACAGTTGTATTCCTCTTTTCAAGAAACTACGAATACTTCCTCTCCCTTCTTTATATATATACGAACTTTTATTATTTGTTTACAAAAACCCGTCATTGTTCGAATTAACACCGCCAAAAACCAGACCACAGAGGGGCAATCATAACATTCAGTACAAATACTCTGCAGTAAAATGCTTGACTATATGTCGCAGGAATTCCTATGATATGGCCGTTAAACTGTATAATGCCATAAGTGACGATTTGAAACAGATGAATCTAATTAAATTCAAAACAAAACTGTTTAATTATCTTGTAACAAATTGCGTTTATAATGTGAATGATTTTTTCAACATATGTGACATTTAAAAATTATATTTGACATGACCTATTGACATGATATATTTTTAATGTGTAATTATTTCCTTAATTTTAATTTCTTATTGTGTGTGTTTTTATTTTAATTGTATTGTAATTATTATTTTTTCTTTTTTTGACATTTTAAATAACATTGATATTGTAATATAGTATGAATTTTTGGATTGACTAGATAGGACTATTAGGACATGAATATTTACACGCTTAATGGCAGAACAAGCTCAGGACATAATTTTAAATAAGAACTTGTTAAAACTCTTGTTTTCGTAAATAAAGCATTTTTTTTTTTTTTAAATATTAGAAATTTCTCAGCCACTTTTGGAAGTTGCGTGGGGAAAAGATAGTGATATAAAGGTTGTTGGTGATGGGTCTCCAACCGCATCGCCCAAAAATTCATCCAAAGCCCAAATACCATTAGTCGCCTCTTACGTACACCCATCGGAAAAAATAGGGCAGTGCTATCCTAAGCCCACACTACCCAGCTTCTAAGCCGACATTACACAGCTCCTTCCTTTATTTTATTTTTACATATTCAGCTCAGTGGGAATAAGAACACCACCGCACCGCATCTCATGCAGAAAACTTTAGTTAAAATCCTAAGTCGGGCCTACACCAATGTGTTCTATTTTTACGTCTTGTCTATAGTAAATGACTACATCGTGAGGCAACCCACACTTTTTTTACTTAGGCGTGTGAAAAATTATTCGTACTTCACGACGATAAGCCCGTTATCACAAAAAAAACATGGCCCAAGAAAAACATGGTCACCCTGAAGTTCACACATATGCCATGCAATTTTAAAAAGTATAAGTCTTTCTGCCACTCATCCTGATTATGCGCGTAAACGTTGAGTTTAAAAGTTTGATACGTATGTAATATATGTAAATATGTTTATAGATCTTGGAGACCAGTGTTTCGGCCAATGCTGCAGCAGACAAGAGAATGTAACTCTCCACTGTTGGCACGGAACTTGCCAGCAGTGCCGCGACCCAGAAGGAGGTTGGATGTGCCGGTGAGACCTATTTATCATATCTTGCGAATACTCATTGTAATCGTTATCTTAGAGATAAAACACCAATTTATATGTGACTCATCTTGCTACATTGATAATATAATCGTTTACGTTTTGCATTACGTGTTTTTGTATTTTGAGGTTGCTGATTAGGCATTATGCCTTGGTTTTGGTTTGACAATTTTATACTTTTAGTAAGATTGAGGAGGAATCCTGGCTTTTTATTGCGTCCTTCGATATAAATATCGAAAGTTATTGGCTTATTGATGACAAAGTGATACATTTTTTCACGTGAAGGAAGAAATAATCTTCATCCCAGAATACAAGAGAATAAAAAATATACTATGAAATCTAAGGTCATGCTTTTCAACTCCAGAGAAATATTGGGTACGGTATAAATTGTTAGTAACCAAATCTAAATATTATTACCTGAAAGTATTCTTCGAGTTTTGTTTTCTATCTATGATATCCTAATTAAGCTAAATCGCTGAAAATTGAGAATTGAATTATAAAGTATTAAATCAATAAGAGCAAAATATTTGTACTAATACATGTTATACGTATGCGATATATGTAATATAATAGGTAATACTTATTTCCAGCGACACGATAGACAACATAATGATAATATCGATAGCACAAATAGCCACGGGCGCGGTGCTCATACTGGGCATTGTGGCGACACTGCTTCTGCTGTGTAAACTATGCACTGTTACACATTTAAGGTAATATTGAATATTATTGTTAGTTTATATATGATATTGATTTATTAAAACATCATAATTTATTCATAAATAAAAGATGTTATTAAAGGATTTATGAGTAATAATCCCCACATGAGGAATTCATGTCAAAAAACATTAAATCATAATTTATGATTAATTGTAATAATACAATTTAAGCAATTACATGGATACATTTTGATAGACAACTTTATTCATATACATATACTCACCGCCATAAATCCCAAAAAGGGGAGCCTGAGTTTACAAGCTAGAAACTCTTCAGCCACATTTGGAAGTTGATAAGGGAAAAATGGTAGGAATAAAGAATCGTTGTTTATGGGTCTCCAAACGCATCGCCCAAAAACCACTTAAAAATTGCCATACCCTTAGTCCTTTCTTGCGACATCCGTGAGTAGAAGGGGGTTGTGACATTCTAAGCCGGCACTACACGGCAATGTAAATTTTATTCAATGTACTTAAATACGTTCTAAAAGGTATAAACGTTTCAAAGACTTTCTACAAAATAGCTTTCAATAAATTATTTCATATCCACCCTATTACATACATACATACATAAACTCACGCCATTAGTTCCCATTGGGGTAGGCAGAGACTATTGATCGCCACTTCGCACGATCCTGACAAACCTCTCTAGCTTCGTTTACATCCATCAATCTTTTCATACATGCTCTTTTATTCTTCATACTTCGGACGCCAGCCGTTTTGAGCACACTCTCAATTTGGTCCAAGTGTGTTCTCCGTGGTCGTCCTCTACTAACATTACCATCCACACTAGCTCCACCCTATTATTCAATTATAATATGTTTCCATATCGTATAAGTATCGGTGATGCAATGAGTTATCTTTAAATCAGACACTTGAACAAAAACCACTTGTTTAATATGGAGACAACAGACATGGCTAGTATTTACTTTCCCTTTCACAGAATTCACTATACCAAACTTATGAATACAAGACAGTAATGATTTTTAGCGAGGGTTTGTGTTCAAAACAACCCTTTAAACCTACAAAAAGAACACCAAATTTGTTTCTATCTACTTTTAACCAGGTGTCCCAAGTCCACAAGAAAGTTAATTAATATTACATGATTGATTACAAAGAGTAAGGGATGAGCGATATCAAAACCCATAATGGCGGGTAGCTAGTTGACGTTAATGGACAAATAACCTATTTCTTTTGTTATGAATACGGTGCGTGATTTTGATTGAGTAATAAAGGATATCATAATGACTTAATTAGTTTCACCATGTTTTGGCAGAGCTATCAATACTTTTACTTACATTGCTATCAAGAAGTCGTCTGGAAGAGACCTCTGTTCATAAGACTGCAAAATATACTTCTTGTTAATATAACTATACTAGAGGTTTTCCACTGTTCATACTCCACTATATTTCATTAAGCCTATAAAGTTCCTTAAATGCTATTAAAGTCAAGCAATATTAATCTATATTCACATTTTCACTAGAGCACAGACTTTGAAATAAGTTTAATAAAAAATAAAAGTGTATATTATGTGTATTTTGTTGTGTAGTGTCGGCTTAGAATAGCACTGCCCCATTTCTTCCGGTGGGTGTACGTAAGAGGCGACTAACGGTATTAGGGCTTTTAAGGGATTTTTGGGCGATACGGTTGGAAAGCCATCACCAACAACCTTTATTTTACCATCTTTTCCCCACTCAACTTTACAAACGTGGCTGAGGAATTTCGAATTCCTTAGCTCTGGCTACCCCTTCTATGGATTTATAGCCGTGAGTATATATATGTAAGTATGTATATTATGTGTCTGCGTTAAATCAAATACAATGTAGTGGTTAATGTAGTAGTATACATGCTTAACCTAATTGAAAAGGATTTCTTTTTTAAGCGATTGGCCACTAAACAATTTAGGGCTCTTGTTGTTTAAATCGGGGTAATTTTTCGCCCTGATGGTTGAAACTCTTGACTGTAAGAAATTACGTAAAGAGTTTTTTAAATATTGGGAACGCTGATCATCACATCTAATTTTACAAGAAATACATAATCTAAAGTTCAAAATGTTAGTATAATATTTGCCGTGCAGTGCCGGCTTAGAATGTCGCTACCCCTTTCTACCCACGGGTGTCGTAAGAGGCGACTAAGGGTATTGGGGCTTTTTATTGGATTTTTGGGAGATGCGGTTGGAGACCCATTACCAAAACCTTTATTTTTACCATCTTTTCCCCACTCAACTTCCAAAAGTGGCTGAGGAATTTATAATTCTTTAGTTCTGGCTACCCCTTCTAGGGAAATATAGCCGTGAGTATATGTATGTATGTATGTATGTAGTATAATAGATTAGAAACAATCATCTATAATACATATATCGATACATATACATCGGATTGGGACAACTATAATTTGCATCATATCTGTTATCTACACAAGTACATTTTTATATAAATCGATAGACGATATCGGAATATTGCACTCAGGTGTTATCATCGCTCTTGTTCATGAGTGAGCCACTTGTATAAGTACTAGACAGAAACAGGAAATTTATGGAACGTGTAATTATATACATACATACATATACTCGCGGCAATAATTCCCTAGAAGGGGTAGCCAGAGCTAAGGAATTATAAATTCCTCAGCCACTTTTGGAAGTTGAGTGGGGAAAAGATCGTAAAATAAAGGTTTTTGGTGATGGGTCTCCAACCGCATCGCCCAAAAATCCAATAAAAAGCCCCAATACCCTTAGTCGCCTCTTAAGACACCCGTGGGAAGAAAGGGGTAGCGACATTCTAAGCCGGCACTACACGGCATAATACGTGTAATTATATACGGCTATAAATCCTGCTGTGTAGTGCCGGCTTAGAATAGCACTACCCCATTTCTTTCGGTGGGTGTACGTAAGAGGCGACTAACGGTATTGGGGCTTTTAAGGGATTTTGGGCGATGCGGTTGGAGACTCATCACCAAAAACCTTTATTTCACCATCTTTTCCCCACGCAACTTCCAAAAGTGGCTGAGGAATTTATAATTCCTTAGCTCTGGCTACCCCTTCTAGGGATTTATAGCCGTGAGTATATGTATGTAAGTATGTATATTATGTGTGGTAAATGTAGTAGTATACATGCTTAACCTAATTGAAAAGGATTTCTTTTTTAAGCGATTGGCCACTAAACAATTTAGGGCTCTTGTTGTTTAAATCGGGGTAATTTTTCGCACTGATGGTTGAAACTCTTGACGTAAGAGGCGACTAACGGTATTGGGGCTTTTAAGGGATTTTGGGCGATGCGGTTGGAGACTCATCACCAAAAACCTTTATTTCACCATCTTTTCCCCACGCAACTTCCAAAAGTGGCTGAGGAATTTCTAATTCCCTAGCTCTGGCTACCCCTTCATGGGATGTATAGCCGTGAGTATATGTATGTATGTATGTATAAATCCCTAGAAGGGGTAGCTAAAGCTTGAGAACAAGAAATACTTAAACCACTTTTGGAAGTTGAGAGAGGAAAATGTTGTAAAATAGAGGTTGTTGGTGATGGGTCTCCAACTGATGCACCCAAAATTCACTTAAAAATTCCAATCACCCTTAGTCGCCTCTTATGAAAGCCCGCGGAAATAAATAGAGTAATGCTATTTTGAACCGACACTACACAACTATATTTAATACAGAGATATATTTTATGAAATAAAAATGTATAACTACAGAATTCTTACTTATTATAACGAGGAAAGATTCGTTTTTTTTTTGTACATACATACATATATACTCACGGCTATAAATGCCTAGAAGGGGTAGCCAGAGCTAAGGAATTAGATTTCCTTAGCCGCTTTTGGAAGTTTTTTTTTGTCTGGGATGATTAAGCTGTAAAACCAATCAACCAATTTCAAACATGCATGTAATCAGAGGAAGGCATGTCGCCGCTTAGTACAAATACACTCTCAAATGATTAAGTACAAGTCAGCCAAGTTTCCTCATGATATTTTTCCCTGCTCTTTAAATCTATACTTATAATAAATCTGTAGAGAGGTCAATTCTGTACATGAAATATATTTTCAAAATAACCATCAGGTGGTGATTAGGGATCGATACTGATGCCGAAAATGCAATCAGTAAAATTTTTGTCTGTCTGTCTGTCTGTCTGTCTGTCTGTCTGTCTGTCTGTCTGTCTGTCGGTTTGTATGTTCCTTATGGAAACAAAAACTACTCGACGGATTTTAACGAAACTTGGTACAATTATTCTTCATACTCCTGCGCAGGTTTTTGTATACTTTCCAGCAGATTAGTGAAGGGGAATTTTGGGAAATTTTGGGAAAACGGGAGAAGTTACTCCATTTTTTAAGCTTCCGTCGCGTGTGCAGCCTTAATGGTTAAACTTACATAGAAATCATGTATGACGGAAATAATATTCACAAAATTATCTAAAAAAAATTACTCCACAGTTTATGTCTATCTTTTACGGTTGACTCACAATAACACGTGTAATTCCTGATAGCTTAGCAGTTCGGATCATTCTGATTTTATTTGTTTACTCTTACGTTTGTAAACGTCTCACTCATCCCTAATTTAAAAAAGGTTACATTATTACCTATTGAATAAAAAAAGAATCATAGAAATCGGTAGACAAACACCGAAATTATACATAAAACAAGCCATCGCGCCCGTGATCAAAACCAAATCTTTACTAATTTACATATAACATACTAGATGGCGCGAGTAGTTGCATCCTAAATCATGTAATGATTTATTTTTTAGATTGTTATAAATACTTCATAGCGTTTTATTTAAAAATTTGCTATTAAACGGAAATACTGAAGCGTTCATCAAAGCGCATTTAAAATCACCAAACTACACTGTTTAGGGAGTGCTATAAATTTAATAAATTGAAAACATTGCGCTGAATTTCACAACGCTTGAGCAGTGACTGAAGAAAGAAACCTCAGATATTTAAAAAACAACGCTACCCGTGCGAAGCTGGGATGATCCACTAGTCTTAAATAATACTCCAGACATATGACTTTAAAAAGAGATATTGGACCCAACTCAGTAATTGAAGTCACGCCTGTATTAGAGGCGATTCACTTTCTTACTGAGCTACCAAAGTTTTTATCGAATGTGCCTGACAATTCAGATAAATTATGCAAACTGATATTTATTTATCTCTAAATTTAGTTTTTAGTTTATGTATTTACCAAAGAGTTATACGATTACTTAAATTGATGGCTCAATTTATATTACTGGAAGACCTCTTCTATAATATGTAATATGTGTACTAAGAAAAACACTTTCAGATTTCCGACATAGGACTTAAAAAATGCACCCGTAATGTATATTTTGTACACATATACATTAATGTTTTTATGTAATTTTACATATTCGTTTTACAGAATAGTGGGTGATGTGCCTAGGAGTGGAGGTAGATTATCAGTAGGAAGCCTACAGGTGTACGTAGACCAAAGACTGCGGGATGCACCGCCGAGGTACGTAACAATCACAGATAAAAGCATACATACAAACATACATATACTCACGCCCATAAATCCCACAAAGGGGTAGCCAGAGCTTTAGAGCTAGGAACTCCTCAGCCACATTCAGAAGTTGATAGGGGAGAAGATGGTAAAAACAAAGTATCGTTGGTGATGGGTCCAACCAACCGCATCACCCAAAAATCACTTAAGAAGCCCTATTACCCTTAGTCGCCTCTAACGAACACCCACGGGAAAAAGTGGGGTAATGCTATTCTAAGCCTAACACTACACAAAATTAACATAACATAACATAAACGTTCACGCCGGATATCCCCGAAGGGGTTGGCAGAGGTACTAATACTTCTGAACATCACGTGACTTTGTCACCTGGTGTTCAGAGTACCCACGTTTTGCATGGACAGTGTACTCACGTGATAGGGGGCAGGCCTATCGCCGAATACGAATACACTGTCACATGACTAAGTACAACTCAGCCATGTGGGTTTCCTCACGATGTTTTCCCTCACCGTTAACAACCATGATAAATTAACCACACATATGTCTTTAGAAAAGACAAATTGGTGTAGGCCCGACCAAAAATTTCTACACAAAATTCTGAAGCTCTATTTAATTAAACAGGAAACTATTCTCTTTGAAACTGTTATATGGGTCTCTTACATTTCTTAGTTTTTAAGTAATTATATCATAACAAAGTACGATTGGTTTTTAATCGCCCAAAACATTGATGCGATAAGCAAGCATTAAATGAGTCATGATAATTCCAATGATAGCAAAGTGTCATAAATACATAAACTACTCATCTGGAGACTCTTTTTAAACCATAATGAAAGCATTTTATATCATTTCGACAGTCTACTCTGACTAGATGCCACACTAAAAGCTGATTCGATCGTACAAACTAAAACATTTCAAACTTGACAACCAAACGCTCACGCCGTATATCCCCGCAGGGGTTGGCAGAGGTACTAATAATGCACGTGAATATCACGTGACATTGTCACCTGGTGTTTAGAGGACCCACGTTTTGGTTGGACAGTGAACTCAAGTGATCCCCTATCGCCGATATACATGGATGCCAGTTTTTTCAAAATAGAATATTAAGGCACTCTCACTTCGCTTCTTGAATCCCCCTTATTCTGATTTCTCGATTAACTTCTGTACACACGCGAGCACCTCAAGCTAGTTCTTTGGAAGTAAGGGGACGAATCCACCAGAGCAGTGCAAGGAAAATGTATTCATTAATAATCGATAGAATCGCTTCATTTACGTATTCTGAGAGTCCCATTTCTCGTGACCAGTAACTGAAGCTAGTGACTAGCTGCTAGTCTATTGGTTCCTTATACACGCATTTTATTCGCACGGCTGCCGTGGTTTCTCAGCCTTAGACATTGAGAAAAGGTAGGCAACTGTCACTGTTATACAATATATATATATATTTTCCAGATATTCGAGAGCATTACCTCCCGATCCTGGCACCATTCCTCCTACGCCATATTTTATCAACGCTGGTTTTGTAAGTATCTACTTTTATAAATATATTTTATACCTGACATTCAACTAAGTGGAGGCTGGTAAAATCAGTATTCAGATTTTCTACTGGAAAATCTAATTACCTATAAAGTATCTTTAGGTCTGACAAAAGGATGGTCCAACGAGAGCTTTATAACGCGCGTAATTATGAAAGTAAACATTTAAAACTTTTTGTTTATAGATTCATGATATAACATACATACACATACGTATACTTACGCCGTTAGTTCCCATTGGAGTAGGCAGACACTATCGATCGCCACTTTGTACGATCCTGGCAAACCTCTCTAGATTCGTTCACATCGATCAATCTTTTATTACATGCTCTTTTATTCTTCATACTTCGGACAACTGCCTTTTTTTTTGAGTATATTTTCTAATTTTTCCAAATGAGTCCTCCGAGATTGTCCTCTACTAACAATTTCTCAACCTCCCATATTGGCTTTATAGATCTCCTTCACCAATTCACTATAATCCATCCTCTCAACATGTCCCAAACCATCTCAACATTCCTTTTTCTATCTTTTTTACAGTATCATCTTTCACACCACTTTTTTCGCGAATCACGTTTTTTCTCACTCGATCACATAACACATTTCCAACTAAATTATTAACGTCACAGAAGCGAGCACTATTGTAATCAACGTACACTTTAAATAAGATCTAGTGCAAATAGAATGTTACTTGGAGAGTAAATATCACATTCTAATTGAATCCACCTCCGTCGTAAGATAAGGTTCACCTCAAGCCTTTCTCATATATTAAGTTGGTTAATTAAACGGCGCTAGTGCACTTAAAATGTATAAGCCTTATAATAATTTTACCTTAGTAGTATACATTTATGACTAGATATGCGTGCTTCCATCTTGCTATCGTACGTACCCAACCAAATTTAAAATACATTATAAATAACCATTACATTTTCCATTATCTATACTATATTTTAAAATGGTTTGACATGAGAAGATGTTGGGTTGTTAACGAGTGATCCCTAAGTCGCCTCAGACGATTAATAAAAGAGATGGGGTTGTTCTTGTCTGAGCTGACAAATCATGGTGTTATTCGCACCAACATTTTATTAATTTGGAGAAAGCTGTGTAGTGTCGGCTAAAGTTGGCTTTGAATAGTACTATCCAATTTCTTCCTTTAAAATACAAAAAGACATATTTATTTATTTATACATATTTATTTGTTTGTGTGCCAAGTAAATAAATAAAATAAATAAAATAAAATAAAAATAAAAAAAACATAGTAAAGGCACCTTCTGTGACTGAGATGAGGGTATGTTTGCTGCTCCTACAATATAATTCGTTATGGTTCGTTGGAACAGCTTAGTGCTATAACAAATAAAATGGCTTATATTCTCAGTTAAGTTAGTGTGAATGCATACATAATAGTGGCGAAGAAGTCGCCCTACTCTATGAGCACGTTATTTAGGTTTTTACTGCAATTTTTTAAATGAAAAAATCAAGTTTGCCATGGGCTAACTGAGAGATTTGACCCCACCACCAATTAAAATTTATTTTACTTTCTTATCCCCACTAATGTGTGAAAAGTGACCGAGGAATTGATTCTTCCAAAGCATGGCTATCTCTTTTGGGATTTTATTTCCTTTTATTATTAGTAATTATTACTTAATTCTACTTTTTTTCAGGTCCATGATAGCAGCGTCCCGCCTCCCGCCTATTCTCAAATTGTTAAGGATGAGACACCAAATACTACTTTACATGTTTAAGATATACATATTTTATATTTTTATAATAAAATTGTAAATTATTTGCTTCGATCTTTCATTTTGGTCATTGTATTTCCTATATAAAACCAGGGCTCAGCGGAAAAAGAGATTCAAATCCTGAAACAGGTGTACACCAATGTGGTTTTCCTAGTCATATAAAGGTGCAGTGTCTCTGGTATGTTCGTGGAAGCTCATGTCGACCGCACAGACCGGACGAGCAGCTAAAATCCAAATCTTTTAATAAAGCAAAGCCAAGGTATAAAGATGAAGTCGCTTATTTGGAAAGAAAATATCTATAAGTGGAAAAAAACAGCGCTATCGATATTAATGATATGAATTTAGGTCCAGAGAGCATAGAAACGTTCACATAAGATTTTTATTTTTTGAACATTAAGCCGAAAAAGCCGTACGGTAAATAATTTTCATTCGCTTAAGTACGAATTAATATTATTTTAATAAGAAATATTTTATGACGGTACTGATAGTGGAAAGAAAATTACATTACACACTTTTGCTTAAGGTGACTCCTAAATGAGCTTATACCAATTTAGTACCCGCGCGAGATAAAACTTGTGCATTTACTTGCTCACTCTGCGCTGCGTGAAAAAAATCTGCTATATCGCTGTTGTCTGTGCATACTTGATCATATTTGATATTGTCTTGCAGTTTAGATAGTCACATTACTACTTAAGTAGAAGAGTAAAAAGGCATGTATAAAAAGATTTAAGGAGCTAGAGGGGTTCGCCAGGATCTGACAATTTAGCTCCTGGCATTTTTGGGATTTGTAAAGTGAAACACAGAATTTATGGTGTTTTCCCAGCCACATACCAACCAAGATAAATGCATACAAATACAATACTCGTAGATATAAATCCCGAAAGGGGATTAGGTATTCTTCAGTCACTATTGTTAGTTGGGAAGAGATAAAAGTAAAGGATGGTTAGTGTTGAGTGTCCTGCCACATCACTCAAAAATAATTGAATAAGCCCCTAGAACCCAGTCATACCAACAAAGGTCTGTTAATGAGACGATTCGGAGAAAATGCTAAAATAAGTTTCGCCTTTGTCGCCTCATACGAAGCCCATGGGTGGAAAACTAGTAATGCTACGGCACTTGCTAGTTATGTGTTGCTAATAGTTTCTTTGAGTTATCAGATCATGGAATTCCAATCCTTGAAATAATATCGAGATTTGACACAGGAGCATGGAAACATACTTCAAACTTCCTACAACAATACTAATAATCAGGCTTTTTCTATGCCTTAGGTTTAATAATGTAATTACATGCGTACACATTACATACATACACTCACGTCATTATTTGCAGAGCCTATCGATCGCCGCCCTTATCCAAATGTGTCCTCCATGGTCGTCCTCTACTAACACAATAAAGAATAATACTATATCCAAGAAAAATACTCTTAAGACAGAGCGAGCTTATTCGATGGATTAGCAAAGGAAGAACCGTAGAGGACAAAAGAAATTGCACAAATGGTTGCAAAACTTAAGAGGTTTTTGTGAAGGTGCAGGGCATATTTTACAGAGCTGATAGCAATCAGTGGTCATCCTCTACTAACACTACCTTCCAAGGAAAATACTCTTAAGACAGAGCGAGCTTATTCGATGAATTAGCAAAGGAAGAACCGTAGAGGACAAGAGACATTGCACAAATGGTTGCAAAACTTAAGAGGTTCTTGTGCAGGTGCAGGGCATATTTTACAGAGCTGATAGCAATCGAATCTCAAAGCTTTTAGAGTGGCAGCCACTACTACTGATACTAACGGAAGGCCTGTTTTTAGCACCAGGGGATGCCCATCATCTGATATCATAAAAAGAAAAATACTAATATCATACTTTTGATAAAGTAATTATCCGAGAAAATAAAGGTACTTACTTTAAGTATTCTCATAAGTAATTCCACAATCCGTGTGAACGAGATTGATGGTAAGAAAGTGGAAAAAGTAAAATAGTTCATATATCTGGGAAGTCTGCTTATTAGGGGAAGAACATGTAAAGAAGATATTAAAAGAATAGTAAACAAGGATAAGACGGCGAAGCTGTGAACAGTAAGATGTCAAGTCAGTTGGGGTTGGAAAAGGCCCAATTAACAGTGCACGATTCTGTTCTAGTTCCTCCGCTTATGTATAGCAAGTGAATGTCGGGTGTGGCATGCAGTAGCGATTAAGACCCTTAGAAAAAAAAAGTTATGTGATTGAGTGAGAAACAGTGAGATTTGAGAAATGTGAGCTGAAATAGATGATATATTTTTTAACAAAATGGAACAGTCTTCACGGTCATTTGACGGAAACCAAATTTTTCGCATAAAATTCGATAAACCGATATTCGGTCATCCACGTAACCATTTTTATATTTTGTTATATTTTTACAATCATGCTATCAAACATTGGACAAACATTCATGAAGATAATTAAATGAAAGCACTCTTCAAGCATATCCTACAGAACAAAAAATCGCGTAAGATACATACAAAAAACCATTCAATTGAATTCAGTAACTCCTAAATTTGAAGTCTGTCGAAAAATATAGTTTGGTTTGGGCACATAAAGAGGATAGATGAAAGTATATTGATGAAAGGGCCAGTGTGGATAATAATATCGGTAGAGGAAGACCACGTAGGACACATTTAGTGGAAATATGTAATGTGCTTGATACGGCAGACGTCGCGTCGGAAGCTGGAAGAATATAAGAGTTGAATGAAAAGCGTAGACAATCTGTATACAACTTGAGACCTCTCTAAAATTATGTTTAAATTATAAGCATTATTATTGAACAAAAAGTATGTGGGTTAAAACACATTAACCACAGAATTTGAATGTTTTTGTTCATGAAAACCTCATGTGGGGATTATCACTAATAAATAAGGGAAAGAAAAATTTCGACGCCAGCTGGTATCGAACCTGCGACGTCCGGGTATACGCCCTCCTCGGTCTGCCAATTAAGCTACAGTGTCAATGGCTTTCAGTGCGAAATTCTTCTATCCTTTGTTTCTTTTACACTTTTCTAAGTAACGTGTACGCTCCCTACCTCCGGATTTATTACAAATTCGGAAGGCCACTTGTCTACCTTTTCAGATAGAATGCAAATCTAACATAATTTGAATGTTTTTGTTCATGAAAACAAATATCACATAATTTGAATGTTTTTGTTCATGAAAACCTCATTATTACTGATTTGGCAGAGCGAGGGGGGCGTATACCCGGAGGTCACGGGTTCGATCCCCGGAGTGTCGAAATTTTTCTTTCCTTTATTTATTATTAACCAGAGTTATCCTCATTTGTTTTGGTTTTCATGGCCTACTGTGGTGTATAAAGGTTTGTTGAGGCCAGCAGTAATTGACACTACACATGTTAAGCACATCCACCATTAGTATTCTCATTACCCGTATATGTATGCCACAAATGGATTAAACCCACCCTGAATAGGTATGTATGGCTATAGTCCGTCGCACTAGTGCATGTTGGCCTACTTAAAAACTACTACTATTATAGTATCCCAGTATTATGGTTCACTCAATCATCTTTATTTTCGAATTAACAGGACATGTAGTGTGAGTTGTTGAGTTTTTGCGTTTACCCCTGGGGAACCATAGACCTCTGGATTGTGAAACGAATGCTCACCACTAGACCACGGAGGAAGTTATATATTAAACCTTTAATATTTCTTGGTTTATTTCACAGAACAAAACACAGTATTTAACTTAAGAATATATTTAATGTTGGCTTGATATTGGTAAGTGTAGAAAAATCATCCCACATATCATTCATCTGAAAGAATATTTCTAACACTTAACGCTTTGTTTTAGTTGGTAAGTGTGATGAGGGCAGCTACCACATCTCCTCTGTGTTCTCTTAGTGTTCTTTCTGCTAAACTTCTTGATATTTCCATCTCTTTGACCTGAAAACAACCAACAAAGCTCTTTATAATGTGTCATATGCTTATAACATACATTTAATATCATATTGCACTTTTTTTTCAAAATATTTCTGTAGCAAAATTCATGCAACAAAATAACATTTAGTCCTAAACCATCGCATCCTATGAATTTGGTATATGGTGACTAAGGGTATGAGGCTCATAAAGTTTTTGATAGGTGATGCAGTTGACAATTCGATATGCAAAGTTTTACAAAAGAGGTGCTGATTACGAAACCATTTCGAGATATTATGTTTTTAAAACATATTTTTTTGAAATTAAATCAAACAGAGCTAAGATGACCGTTATTTTAGCAAAAAACTGTAACAGTATTTGACCTTAAGCGTTATGTCAAAGACATTCGTTCTTGCAGTTTATTAATAAAACATCGAAAATCATTGGTTTGTTTAGTATAATATCGTAATAATTTCATTTGGGATCACAAATTCGTGAAATATTTTGCAATTAGCAGCATTTTTACTAAACATTTCGCTTTATTTGCATGTCGCTACGGGCTATTTTCAATCGATGACGTCATTAAGTACAAAAGTTGAACAATCTTTAAAAAATCATAACTTTGCAATTACTCATTTTAAATGAAAAATATTCAAATTAGTTTTTTATTTTCGTGTTTGCTATCGGATAAAAATATTTAATAAATACCAAAAAAAAACTTTGCATACCGAATTGTTTCCTCTCGAAATATTTCAAAGTGGCTGTTCAGTGGTTAAGATGCCCCTCGTCTGAACTTCAGCATTGAGTATAGAAAGGTTCAAATGAAGGAAATACGAGATAAGAACCATTTTACCCTTTATCGCTTTATAGGCAAATATAATCAACTAAATTATGTGTTTTTCCTCTAAACTTCTAAAAGTGGCTGTTAAGTGGTTTATTTTCAAGCTCCCCTCTTCTAAACTTCTTAACCGTGAGTATAAAAATGTTCAGGATAATGACTTCCATTACCCAAATACGAGATCAGAACCATTTTTTTACCCTTTATCGCTTTTTAGGCAAATCTAATAAACTAATTTAAGTTAAGAAAGTACTCCATATACAAGGTCTTTTGGCTTTACATGACATATTTTATAATCTTGGTGGGTCAGTAGAAAGATCACGGCTTAGGGGTAATTTGGTCTATGGTCCGAAGCCCAATTTATATTGTGAAATTAGGTAATGGACAATTGGACTGATCATGCAGATGAAATAACACACAAAATTATTAATACGTTTTTTAGCACTAGTCCAAATGGCAAACAGCTTGTTTCTTAATTTTGGGTGTTACTTATATGAGTATTTTATATAAGGATACTAACGTTAACAGCCGTGATAGTTAAATGGGTAGAATGACCACCCGCTATTACTGACAGGCGTGAGTTAAAATCCCAGATTGGGCACACCAATTTGTCTTTTCTAAAGTCATATGTGTGGTTAATTTATCATGGTTGTTAACGGTGAGGGAAAACATTGTGAGGAAAGCCATATGGCTAATTTAAACTTAGTAATGTGACAGTGTATCCCATACCTAACGGCGTTAGGCCTGCCCCCTATCGCATGAGTATACTGTCCAAGTAAAATGTGGGTACTCTGAGCACTAGGTGACGATGTCACGTAATGTTTAGAAGTACTAGTACCTCTACCAACCAGTGTTCCAGCAGGCGAGTATTTAATCCATACAAAGTGGCACCACCACGCCGCCTTCATGGCACTAACTCATTATCCCACAGTAACAAATTGATTGATCATGTAGAAACTGTAGGAGTCAAGTTTTTAAGCTATATCTAATGGTACTTTGTGAGCTATCAGAAATGCACACTTTTTATTAGCCCATCACACCAACCATTTATCAGCTCTAATGAATTGAAAAAAATGCCAAAACATCTGCAGAGCATATTGAGTTGAGAATTTTTTCCAATTAAAAAACATGGAATGGAGAATAAGGTTGTTTCCAATAAAAAAGAGCATGTTCCATTAGTATCATATTGTATCTGAGGACCAAAAAGATGATCTCGATATTGAGCGCGAGCGCAGGGCGATGGCGGTCAGAGGCAACATGTTGGCCCGCAGATTTGCTAGGTGTTCAAATCAAGTAAAGATAACTTTATTTAAGGCTTATTGTCAAGCTTTCTACACCTGCAGCCTGTGGGTTAGCTATACGCAGAAGACCTACAATGCACTGCGCGTGCAATATAATAATGTGTTCCGGATGTTGTTGGGGCTGCCGCGATACTGCAGTGCGTCAACGATGTTCGCCGAAGCGCATACAGACGACTTTCATTGTATAATGCGTAAAAGAATCGCCTCAATTTACCGCAGGACACGCGAGTCTACTAACACAATGGATCCTAAGGTCTACTAACACAATGGATCCTAGTTATCTGAATAAAGAATTATTATTATTATTTTAGGCATGATTTTTAGTTCCTCGCCTCTCCCATGGCCGAAAATGAAAATATAAATTTTAAAT
This sequence comes from Bedellia somnulentella, assembly GCA_963576735.1. Classification (NCBI taxonomy): domain Eukaryota; kingdom Metazoa; phylum Arthropoda; class Insecta; order Lepidoptera; family Bedelliidae; genus Bedellia; species Bedellia somnulentella. Next base: position 13,182,975 of record OY755177.1, on the reverse strand, counting down.
GGGAGAGGCGGTACTCCCCAACAAAAGCACAGTCGGTCGGGGTCAGGGAGTCATGTTCAAGAACCGACGGACGATCCGAGCCGTATCGAGCAGCACCGCTTTCTGCATTTGTGCTGGAACCGACACGCCACAGAAATCCAACCGCCTCAAGTTGGTCGCGAGGCTGGTTGGAATTAACCCGTTCGCGGACAAAACAATTGGGATTATTTCTGTCGAAGTCACACCCCACATGTCGGTGATCCCGTGGGCCAGATCGAGATATTTCCGACGCTTCTCGGTGTCGGCTTTCACGAGACCCTCGTCATGAAGGATAGTGACATCCACTAGAAATACCCTCGACTGCGACCGATCCCATACCACGATATCAGGCTTATTCGCTAGAATAGTCCTATCCTAATAATATCCTATCCTATACTAATAATAATAATATATTATTATTATTATTAGTAATTGGCAAAGAAATAATGCATATAAAAATATGCTGACTGTTTTAATAATTTAAACCAGTTCAGTAAATTCTGTTTCATAAAATAAGCACCTGTAATATTCTTCCTCTTCTATTTGAATGTAATTGTAATCTATGATGTTTTTGTATTGTGTTCAGTTAACATAAATAAGTAAGTTGTTCATCTATCTACATGATCCAGCACGATAAAATAACAATTGTGATCGAGTGTAAATTGTTTGCTTGCTTTTTTTTAATACTATACTGTCAATAGATCATCAGTGCACCCACTGACCAGCATAGTGCAGCATTTTTTATATAACACAACTCAATAGGCTATTTGACTGTAATAAAAATATACATTTCTTTTATTTTATCAGTTTTAATATTTATTTCTTAGAGTGATTAGTAATAATGCGAGATAAAAATATTGCATTATTTTACCAAAATCCGTCTTCTAAAATAAGTTTTTTTGATGCAACTGTCACATGACTAAAAACGACCGTCATTGGCCAATTCTTTAATGACGTAGATTGCGCATAAACACACTGTGTATCGCTTCTTGGTGTATATTATGCGGAATCGGCGTCACTACATGCCACAGCCGCCATTTTACTTAAAGTCGCGTTTTTGCGGCACATTTGAATATTGCATTTTCTTTTTAGAGTCGTCGTCGCCTCTTGCAACACCAGTGGGTAGAAAGGGGTAGCGACATTCTAAGCCGGCACTACACGGCAAACAAGCCTTCTAGGAATACCCCTTCTAGGGCCCTTTATAGCTGTAAGTATATGAAAGTAGTTATGTCTTAATCTAAATTGTAGGCATGATAAACATTTTTACAAATCTTGGTTGCTCTATATATTTGAAATTTATTGTTATTTGTGTGTCTGTAGCTCATAAAAAAATATGTGTTATATATATAACTCAGTCCACCCTCCCCCTAAAAACCCACAGGTCATAAATTGATATGGGCCGCTGAATATTGTATTCATAGAAATATTCAAATTGAATGCTATGAAACTTACAATTAGCTCTATATCATCTTTTTTGACAGACACTTTCTGCAGCTCCTTTTCTTTTTCAAGTCTTTCAGCAGCTTCTTTATTTCTTCTGTCACCAATCAAGGAAAGTGCCTGAAATTTTAATTATAAATAATTAACAATAATTATGTAAACAAAGCTAGAGAGGTTTGCCGGGATCGTACAAAGTGGCAATCAATAGTCTCTGCCTACCCCAATGGGAAATAATGGTGTGAATATATGTATGTATGTATGTAACAACAATATTATCCTCTGTTGCCTTCTTTCTTTATATACACATGTCAACACTATGCTCCCATGGCAGGGAAGTATCTTAAGTTATGAAGATGAAATATTTTATTTAACAAAGAGTTTATTTAAACTTTTATGTGCATTGATAGTTTCTTATACATGGGCTTGGTATGGAGAGATTATTACTTACTAACCCATTAGTATGTATTATACATAACATTATGTGGACATTGATGTCTGAGGACAAGTAGATAGATGACTAGCTTCTCAGTCCTGAGGTAATGGGGTTTGAATTCTGCTGAGAGCAACATTTATGTGACAAGAATAAACAAATTTATCTTAGCCTTGGATATTATCTATTTGTGTATTATATATCATTAGATAATAATATTGTCCAGTTAGTCATTAAGTTGTAGTTAGTTTGGGGCTAGCTTGATCTGGGTAATACATGGTCCATATATATTAATGTTGTTTTACTTTATTTAACCATATTCATTAAGGCTTAGTAACTACTAAGTTATATTTAAAATTAGAAAATAGTTTGAATAAAAAGATTAGATTTAAGTAAATAAATTTATACCTCTGTGTAATTGAACATCTACCTAACATGAATATTATAAACTAGCTAACCCGACAGACTTCATACTGTCAAAAGTGTAGACTTTCACATCATCAAACTGAAATATTTAACTGACCCGTTAAGGGTCTCTGTCATGCGATAAAAAAACGGTGTTTTTCAAAGTGTCCTCACAATTTTTTCACTTTATAAATTTTAAGTTTATAAATATAGTAGTTTCGGCTGAGAATTTATTCCGAGTCAGACAGTTCGTCTTGCGCTTCATGCACGCATGCCAATTTTGTTGCGGAGTAATTTTAAAATAGTATTTTCTTCCAAGATGTTAACTTAAATTAAGTGATTTCAAGGAAAATTTCGTTCACAATTAAATACTTTTAATCAAGAACACATTTATTTGAATAAGGATTAATATAATGTCGATAAAACATTACGGCAAATATTTGGCAAAAATGCACTAATTTCAACCAAATTTCATTATCATGAAAATGGTTTGAGTCAATCTTAAAAGACAGATTTATAATGTCGCAGTCATTTTTTTAAGATCATTAATTTAAATAAGGAATAATTCTTTTATACATACTTTTTGGGTAACTTAAACCATTTACGCAGCACACACGGAACGGAAGCTTTAAAATATGAATAATTATCCTCATTTTTGGAACAAGTTTCGCTGATTCTTTGCTCCTATTGGTGGCAGCGTGATGATATTAGCCTAAAGCCTTCCTCAATAAATGGAATATCCAAGACAAAAAGAATTTGATTGGGCCATTCTTGAGATCCTAGCGTTCAAACAAACAAACTCTGCAGCTTTATATTATTAGTATAGATTGATCTTAAGGGTTGTCTGGAAGAAATCGCTTTTAGTGATGAGAACGCCAATTTGTACTTTTGCTTTTGTACTGAAATTTTGTAAATATTTCTTAGGTGATGTGCAATGCCGTAATATCTATTCTATTCTATATTTGACCAACACTTTTCCCCCAAGTCGAACTTAAAAAATATTACAATGTGATGAACCTCATAACCTAAAATACACAATACTTACACCTGATATATCTTGCGATGATATCTCCTTTTCTTCAGCATAATCGGTAACTTTTTCTAAATCTGCAACACCACTATCGTGTTTTGCTGTTTTTTTCTGATTTTTGTCCTTGTCGTGCTGGATATCATCATTGTCTCCATTAATTTCTTCATCTGCCATATTCAACCTCAAATTAATACTTTTATATCAAGAGCTGATTTATTGAATTAATCGGTGCAATTATTGACTATAATCAAATTTCATATATTATTAAAATATTCTATTAGTGAATGTTATTTTCAAATACAATTACATTAATTTAATTTAATTCAGATCAGATTCAGAAAGTTTAGTTTAGGGATGTTCATTATATTTATTTATGATTTGAGCGAGCTGAGCGAGTTACGGCTGACTCGATTCTAGTTGACTCGGTTTGTTCTTATGAACTGATTAAACTGATTCGCTTGAAAGTGGCGCTAGCTACGATTGGAGGGTTTTTAAATTACCAATCATTATGCATTACACGTAGTCGTATTATTATGTATATGTATATAAAATATATTATGGTTGATGGATTTATCTGACCTAAATCTTAGTAGGGTTTTTTTTTATTTTTTATTCAGAATTTTGATAATTATTGACTTAGTAATAAGTAAAAATATGTTTGTTTGGTTGTTCTTACTTGTTTTTAATTTTTTAGTTTATATAAATAGCTGCTGACGTACTGTCAACACCATGTAGGGCTCATAATGAAAACCAGTTCTGATTTTGTGTATACCCATACACAAATCAGAAATTACTGATTGTGGGCCCAATTTAGCGAAACCATTTCTTTAAATTATGTCATTGAATACTGTATGTGTGTGCTAAATAAAAAAATTCTTTTCTTTTTTCTTTATAATAAATGTAACCTTTATTGTTTTACAACAAAACCAAAGAGTAACAGTAAAAATACTCACACCATAAGAGAATAGTCATTACATTAATACCCCTGCCAACCCCCTCGGGGATATTCGGCGTGAACGTTTATGTTATATTAATGAGTCGCCTATTTCTATCGGTTATTATGGAAAAAACTAGAACTAAAAAGCCTAGCATTTGTTCTAAAGAACCGTCTAATACATTTTTACTTTCAAAAAAAATTAGGATACTTTTGTAAAAATACGGGCCTCGAGTAGTTGCAATTTATATTCATTATTTTTGACAGTATCCTGAGAATAAAATAACTCAGTAAAATAAGTTTTTTCTCAAGGCTTTCGGCATTGCAAACAACCTTTGAAAATAAGCATCATACATGATATCGAAAGGATAAGCGTAGACGCGATTCAAGATTGAAACCAACGTTAGAGTCGATGCCTTTCCTGTCTTGACGGATGATAAGAGTTATTGTTTATTGATAAAGTAAAACTAAATTATTTTTTTTGTTAAATTAATATTATAAGAGCTAAAATTTGTCAAAGATTTTGCTAACTACAGTATATACACAAATATACTTATACATACATATTCTCACGCCGTTAGTTCCCATTGGGATAGGCAGAGACTATCGATTGCCACTTTGTACGATTCTGGCAAACCTCATATACTACTTATTCATACACATTAACTACTAAGATATGTGGGTTGATTTACTATTTATTTTAATATTGATACCTCGTGAAGTACTTTAAGCTTAAAAATAATTGAGTTAGATATTGAATCGATTCTATTTGCATGCTTAAACACTGGAGTACCTGGGCTAGGTATAGTCTAGAATAGGTAGGTAACAAACACAGAACAAAGTTCAAACTGGTGCACACTTTTCAGTTCTATTTGTCTATGAATCTATGAAAAATTTAACTCTATGGTTTTGTTCATATTTTTCGTGGTTAGTTAATTTTTGTGCTTTTGTTTTTATTTTCTTGTAATTTAGGGTTTATAATATTTGCATAATCAAAATATTGAACGACAATATTGACTTTTTGTGAATGGACAGTATCCAGGTGCACCACAAATCACTGGAGCTATTAGAGTTCTGTAAGTATATTTTTATGTCACAAAGGACCAAATGACTATTTTTGTAATATCCTAGACAATTAGCTTATTGCAATTTAATTTCTAGTAAAAAATAGCAGAACATCTAACTATGTTGATTTACAGTAGAACAAGAAATATTTTCGCCTTACTTTCTTGATTCTAAGATATCTTACATGTATATTGTAGAACGAAATACTAAACGTTACGAGATATATATAACCACTTGTAGTTTTTATCTTAATCTGTTAAAAATATTCTTGTTTGGTTTTATGTCACCATTTCAAAGTTATCATGTTTCAAAGTTTTTGGAGTAATTTTATTGACAATGTACTGTATTGTGTACTAAATGTTATAATGTCATCTCAATAGATGAACCATGTTACTTATAAATCAAGGGCAGACCCAATATTGCTTTCTTGAGGGTCGCACAAGTATGTAGGTTCTAAAAGGCATATGCCCTTAATGTCCCACTATGTTATTTCATATGTTACTCAATCACAGCTGCACACCATATTTTTTTTCTTCAGGGTATGGCTATAACAGATATGCTCTTTTTGTGTCAGTAGTTCACTAAAATTTTACAGGGACTTTGAGATAACTTATAATTTTTTAATCATATATGGTTTGATATAACTTCTCAATTTCTTTCTGTGAGTGTTAGTAACAGTTGACTAAGACAATGAAGGCTTTTTAAGTAATTTTTGGGCAATGCAGCCGCAGACCTGCCAACGACAACCATTTGTAGTATTTTATCGTGACTAAACACTTCTAACTCTCTACGCTAAAACTATACAAGTCCTGTCTTCACAAACTCTACACCTAATTAAATAAGTTGGCTATTGACAACATATAGCGAAAATTTTGTTGATTTTGTGTAATCCAAACCTAAGTTATAAAGGCTGAAAAAAATGACAAATGGCTTCAAGAAAAGGTAGGTATTGCTTGTAATTTGCTTGGCTTGTCTTGGCAGTGGTACCACCATGCGCCCAGGTAACCCTTAAGCATTTGTTTATGTAAGTATCCAGATACTACAGTACAACTAACTGGAAAAGTTTATCCAACTAGTTCCCTTTAAAAAAACATGGGCATGTTTGCATTCACATTTGTTTTTTTTTTATATTTTGATACAACTGAAATAACCCTAATTTGACATAGTTAAACAGATTGTTCATAAAATAAAACCAATCACATCACTAATACTCACGGCTTTTATTGCCATTGGGGTAAGCAGAGACTATCTGTTGCCACTTCACACAATTTCTACAAATCTCCATATCCTTTTTTTAATTGTTCTTATTCAGACTCCCACCTTTATAAAAATGATTTCCATCTGGTCTAGAAACATATTATGATTGCGTCCCCTAATAATAACACCATCCACATGACGAGGGTATAATATTGCACACCAGACAATCATTCCATGGAATAGTGAAGGAATACTTGTAGATGTCCTTATCACGTTGGCGCATGGGTCTTGATTGTTTAAAAAATATTTAATCTTTGGTAGGCTATTTTTAAAGCCATCGTAAAACCTGAAAATATGCTGCCAAATATTATATATCACAGGAAAGAAAGTTGAACATATGGAGGGAGAGTCCTATTCAGGAGCCACTAAATTAATATAGTCTATACTGCGGTACATAAAGTTTGTTCTTATTTCTAGTGTTTACAGTATTTTCCAAAAGTGGTTGAGGAATTTCTAATTCCTTAGTTTTGGCTACCCCTTTTAGGGATTTATAGCTGTGAGTATATGTATGTATGTTTACAGTATATTGGTCACTAAATAAAATGGTAAATGGGATTCTTAGCATTCATCTCATTTTGAAATATTTCCCCAGCCAACAGTTAAAATATCATGTTCTTTATTTATTTTTGCGCTACCCAAGCCTCAACCTTAACTTGTAAATAGATCGTATTTGATAAACAAATACTTGTGGATGTCTGCTACCTTAAGCCACAATAAGATTCCAGACGACATGATAATATCAAAACATAAAGTTGAATTAAGAACTTCCTTAAAATTTATCCATTGCAAATAACTAAAAAAACCATGAAAGCTAGGGCTTATGGAGAATGGATGAAAGAAAATTGGTGAAAGATCTATAGAATCAATGTGAATCGCAATATCAGTTAAAGACGACCACGGAGGACACATTTAGATAAACTAAATGTGGGTGTTCGATACGAAGCCTAACAAATAGAAAAGAGTATGAAAATCTTAATGAATGTAAGTACAGCTGGAGATGTTTGCCAGGACCTATGGGAACTTATGGCGTGAGCGCCAAGCTATTTCTATATCTGATATTTATTCAATCTTATTTTATTTTATTTTTATTTTATTTTATTTTCTTTGGAAGATTAACAGACCAATACAAACAATAAAATACTAATTATGAATACACAATGCCATTTACAAATCTTCACCAATCTTCTATACACTCTATAGGCATATGTTGCATCTTTCGGCCAAAACTAGAGTAAAATTATTATTTTTTCGTATTAAATTATATTTTTGAAAAGTATAGTTTAATTATAAAAAAGCATGTAATAATTTTAGATATAATAGAATTAAAAACATTACATTCATAGCTTAAAAATCATTGACCCGCATCTTTTTATACTTGAATATTTAATTTAACCTACCTACCTATGTCAGAACATACTAAAAATATAACAAACATTGCGAGAGCTTTTTTAATTTCCCAAAATATAATTTATATACCTTATATATCATGTTTTAGTGACTTGTAATATCTTCGGCTTTTTTATTGAATAAATATAAATCTTAAAATATCTTTAGTGTTCTATGTTGTTAACAGATGGCGGTAGGCGATCGTTCGTATCGTATCATAAAAAAAGTTATTCGTTATTTTAGTGTGCATGATATACTGTATAGTAGATTAAATCACATTAATAATTAACATTATCGACTGAAAAAAAAGTACAATTATATAAACCCAATGAATAAATTACCTAAGTTGCTGTTCTTCTACTCAATTCTTCTGCGCTATTAGAGGTAAATTATCGTTATCTGTGACTCACAATAATTTTAACATTTATTAATGAAAAATCGTGTATCAGAAATTTGTGATAAAATAAGATTTCAATAGTACGTACGTTTCGACCAAAAACTACGAAACATAATGTGAACTTAAAAAACTTACCTACATACATATCTACCTATAATGACGGCTTCAGTTTCTTCGTTTAGGCATGAATTAATCCACTTTTGAAATATTATTTTTGGATAATTTATTAAACAATAAAGTGTTATGGGTGATGAGTCTTTAGCCAAATCCCTGAAACATCACCTCAAAGCCCTAAAAGGCCTCGTAAAATCCAGCAGCACGAGATGGATTAGTGCTATACTAAGCGGACACTACGAAGCCAAATCAACTGAAATTAGTCCAAAATATATCAACACAACCTGTTCAAATGGTTAACAGGATTTTGAAAAAACGGCTCATGTTTGTTCGAATTTGTTATCTTTTTGAACTATTTTGAACCCATAGGGTGTGCCGATTTTTGACACCGTACAATGGTACTGAACTTTATTGAGGATATTAGAACGTTATTTCGGTTACCCTATATCAGAAAAGGACATTTGATATATTTTTTAATAAAACGGTATATTATACTTATATATTATATTCATATGATACTTATATGAACACTGCTTCCTCATGAATATCACTATGAAATACATGAAAATATTATTTTGTATGATAATATTTTTATACTCAATTTGATTTTTTTTGAGTTTACATTTTTACACTAGCAGTAGGGTGTTAATCTTTTAAAGGATACCTTAAATATTATTTGTAAAATACTTAATGTACTGTGAATATAATGAAAACATCGGATATTACTGCGTAAGAAATTGCTCTGAATTTTCAAACATATCATAGATGTCTTTGCATACATTTTAATTTCCTTAAATCTATTGAACCAATTTATATTAATGAACATGTATACGTCTCTTTTTAAAACATGGTATTAATACCCACCAACCAACCAATGAAATCAGACTTGTCCAAAAATATAATCTCTTTGGTTATGCAGCATAACCAAAGAGATTATAACTTATGCTCCACTAGATGGCGCTCTATGTACTTTTGTGGGATTATTAATTCGACCCAGAAATAATTAGACGGAAACCTTGAGTTGAGAATATACTTTAGTTGCTTAGTGTAGCGTTATTCAAACACGGAAATTGTTATTTTGCCATAGATACACGTTTTGTTATTAATACAATAAAATTATTGTATTATTTACGTGACATTGAGGAATTCTGATGACTATAATGTTGTGCTAATAAAATTAAACATATAAACATGCAGTATTATTAAATCATATTTGACGAGGCAGTATGATGGCCTGAATAATTGTTCTAGATAAAGTTTTATTACGGTATTTGTTGCTTATACTATTCAAATAATTTAACTAGTTAATAAGGTAATAAGGAATGAAAGGCGCTTAAATACGTTTACCTTGGCAGAAAGTGGCCTCGTGTTGGGATATAAAACACCCTCTTGCCTCCACCCGCCCTTATTCAAGGATATTTCCGGGACTCCAGCCTTGAATGAGTTTTGTTTCAAGGACTTAGGGGGCGCACGATAGAATGTTATATTTTTCCCTGTAAAGGCCGCGTTGAAACATCACGTTGATTACCCTCGTTTTTGTTTTGTAAGTTATATTTAGCATTTATCTATTTTTAGCCACGTTACCTTATTTTATTAATTTCATCCCTTTGTTGAAATTTTATTAGTTTCGATTGCTTTTGGGGAAATTTAACTATACGAATAGAAGGGAATGCCTAAATAAGAAAGTACCAAAATATTATTGATAGCCCAGGTTGTCATTCTATAAATCTATTTAATTTTATTTCAGTTATGTCATATGTGTCAATTCCAGATTTTTATACGAGTATTTGTAACTTTGGTAGTTTATTACTATCAGCTGTTTCAAAAGCAATACAAAGATAAAAGTATAAGCAAATAATTTGTATCCAACAAAAACCCATTAAATTTAATTTTTTAAAACAAATAAAATGCATTTTGATCAGGACCGGTATGGAAAGTTTTTTCCCGTACTTGTAATATATACATTGTAAACTCTTTATTGCACCACTACAGTTAAAAAAAATAATAAGATGTTTTTAAATAGAAGGGCCATTTGCGGTTTATTACTAAAAGCCATCTCATCCAGACAACTTTTGTATGGTTATAAATAACCGTAAATATATGGTCGTAATTGGAAGATTTACAAAACATGGTGAAACGGAGAAAACATATTTAAGAAATGTGTCATTCACTTATCGAACGAAACCCGTTGAAAATTTACTTTATTGTTACATTATCAGAACCTTGTACTGCGTATGTCTTTTTTGCCTGTTTGTAAACCCTTAGCATTTAAAGATCATTTTGACATGTTGTAAATATCTGGCTAAATTTGTTAGTTTTTATAATAGAAAAATATTTCCATTTATGTATGAATTACTCGTAATTAAATACAATTACGAATAATTACAATATCCTTATTTGAATTAAGTAAAACAATGCTTGTGATTTAAGTCATTTTATATAATTCACAATAATTAAGAGAAATCTATGAAAGTAGCAAAATAATGCGGAATAAATACAAGTTGATGAAAATAGTGACTAACTCTATGGATACCTATTTATTACATGATTATAGTCGCGCCATTAATAGCCACTAGGGTATACATAAGCTAGTGATGTATACGATCCTGCAGCACTTCTTTCACTCATCATCAGTCAATCTTCTCTTACATGTTTTTTTATTCTTCTCTCTTAAACCTGCCTTTTATAACATCTCACTTTAGCATCAATATCAAAAAAAGAAGGTGTAAGGGAGTCTTCCCTACATTTAAAGTCCGTTTCATATTAGCTTCCACCCAATATGGTTGCGCACATATTGAGTACATTTGATAAAGATATGACGCGGTTTTCCCTATTCAATTCTGATAATGTAACTAGAATACAATAAGTACTCACCACATTTATAGATATGGTATCGTGGCACGTTATACGGACATATGTCATTGCTCTTATCACTCTACTTGTGGCTCACTATTATTAATGCTTCCTTGTATTTCATCGATTTAATGGTCACTAATATTAGAGTATATTAATTGGCTGTGTAGTTTTGGCTTGGCATAATACTACCATCGCTTACAGGAGAGTTTGAAGACTATGTTTACACTTTACATGCAAGGGCACGTGAAAAGGGTGATGCATAACCAACAATATTTTCTATCGATAACTTCTTCCTGCGTCAGATGCTTGTGATTTAAAGCAATACAGTTTTACAGTTTTTTACTGAAAAATTTCTAATTTCTCAGCTCTGGCTACCCCTTTTAGGGATTTATAGCCGTGAGTATATGTATGTATGTATGTATGTATTTTTTCAGATTATGTTTAAAATTTACATCTACATCCTCATTGATATTCATTAGTCTTCGTTTAGGCGTTGTTACGCTACTCACTATACAAACACACCATTTCAAGAACGATTTCCATCACGAAATCTCTGAACTTATGTCTAAATTGATGTATAAAATCCTCAGTTATATTTCTTCCGTGACAAGAACACATGAATATGGGGACAAATGCATTGTACATGTCCAGCTATAGGCACTTTAAGAAACACAATTTGACTATTCATCATACTTGATTACTCCATTTACTGCAAATCCCTATTCACTCAAATTGTCACTATGCTGTCCTCTATCCTATCATATGTATTAGCAATTTCTCAAAAAGACCGCGGCTTCCAAATTGTAAGGATCTAAAGCCTTTTTCCCAATAGACTAGAAAATCATATACTGGCTTTGATACCACTATGCCTTAGCTTAGGCTTTTGACTACAAATTTGTATAATAAGCATTACGGCTTAAAATATCTGCGCTGGAAAATACCCTGTTGAAAGAGGAAGCAGATTTAAAACCAGGTAAACTGATGTAGAAATGGCTGAATAAATTACGAACCGTGTAGTAGGAATAGGTTGCGCCCCAAAGTTCTTGAGTGGCAGCCACGTTCCGATAAACGAAGTGGGGCTTGGGTAGGCCGGCAACTAACTAAAAGCTTAAGAAACCAAAGGAAGAGGACAAAGCTAGTAGCGATCCTTGTGGTGGTTTGTAAGGTTCACCTTATTTCCTACAGTGCGAATATTAGTCGCAATTATAATGAATATGAGGTCTATTAGTAGTCACTTATTGGTCCCACCATATTGTAAACAATGTTCTAATAGATCTTTTCCTAATGACTCTATTATTATTAAGCAAAGTTTTTTTTTCATTAGTCCAACCTATATATTGTAGATAAAGATACATTTACTAATGATACCATGTTGCAAACAACATAATACATAATTAGTAAACAAACTATAACTTGAATACACTTAACCAAAACTTGATAATTAAGTGATGAAATCATTATAGTAGATTACGTGATCTATCTAAGACAAACTAAGCTTTAACATCATTAAAGATATCTGAAACTCGAAATTCTAAATGTCCAAGTTCATTTTGATGTTGTGCCTACAATCTACAGCCATCACAGCATCGCTAGCACGAACGATCTATTAACTAGATATCGCGTGAAATAAGACAGCTATCTCTTTCGCACTTATATAGTATCGTATACTTATGTCTCATTGTAACCGTCAGAGCAACGATAAAACTAGGACTTCAATGCAAATTGCGATTGAAATGAATTGAACTGAGCGAGTTAGGTAAACGTCAGTCTTCTTACTATCTGTGCAGTCGGTCTTAATCTTTAAGCCGCGCTCTAAATAAGAAACCATACATACATATACTTACGGCTATAAATCCCTAAAAGGGGTAGCCAGAGCTGAGAAATTGTAAATTCCTCAGCCACTTTTGGAAGTTGAGTGGGGAAAAGATGGTAGAATGAAGGTTGTTGGTGATGGGTCTCCAACTGCATCGCCCCAAAAATCCCTTAAAAAGCCCCAAGTCCGTTAGTCGCCTCTTACGTACACCCACCGGAAGAAATGGGGAAGTGCTATTCTAAGCCGACACTACACAGCTTAACTAACTAGAAACCATTAACTTTATTCTATTAACTTCAATTGGAAAATAGTTTTTCGTTGATTATTCCTGAATGCAAAGTTTGGTTGAGTTCGATCACAAAGGGGTGGCCTACCCGCCGCGTGTAAGACCTCGTGTTAGGCCTCCTGAAATCATATCTTCCTTTACCACAAAAAGCCATGGATGTCACACTCTGTTTTATTTACCCTCCCTAACAAGTACTATATATGGAAGAAACATGAAATGTAGTCCCGATTCTGGAATTGAACCGAACTCTACACTCATTTGACAACATTTTTGGTAAATAATATAATGAAGTATTTTACAAGATACTTAGAGATCATATTAATTTAATATCAGTATCCGTTTACATTATTTTTATTTTTATAATTCCCAGTAGCAATAAATTTACTGTAAAAAACTGAACTTGCTCTATCATAAAAAGCTTTTTCATAAGTTTATATAACTTATTAAACTTTTATAAACTGCTATGTCCCGCATTAAATACAAGGTGTTATATGACCCAAACAATTGTTAGGAACTAAATCGATTTGCACAATCGTGACAGTGTTCTGTTACGTTGAAGATTTCTCGTTATGCAAGCAAGTTTTCTACTTAGACTGAAATAAGCGATGTTTAAAATTAATCTCTTTTTGTAACAAATAGCAAATCAATTGTATAGAAGCTTGGTTTTTTACTGCTCGTAAAACGGTTGTGGCGGAAAGTCGAGTTCCGTATCGAATAGCGAGGTGTGAAGAGTGTGTCCACTGTCCATGCAGTTTTGGGCCGCTATTCGAATAATTTATACTTTTGATATGCGATTTTCAAATACACGTCTTGAATATCAATGATATCCAAAATCATACGATTACAAATGAAAGGGCATTTTCCTGCCATTAGTTGTGATATAACAAACACGTTCCGCATACGCAGAAAGTTTGGGCGTATTTAATATACAAAATAAATGAACAGTAAACTGCCATACTGCATTATGCCATCTTCAGTAATTTTAACGTCTTCAGTAACGAATTTCGCCGGCCATATACCAGTGAAGGTAGAGGTTTGCATCTAAACTGAGCTATTTCTTGGACCTTTCTGTAACTTTATCGGGTCTTCGTAGTCTGTTGTTTATCTATAATACTTTTAGGATAGTATAGGAAAAATCTATCTTTAGTTAGAATAAACATAGTATCGGAAGCAGAACAGATAGGTAAAATCTTTTACCCGGTTGTACTAACCCTGTGAGTTCCAAAAAATAGATTTGAGTACACCGGTCTTCTCGCAGTCAAGTCTACTTTTGCTATGTAGGTACATTTTCAATTTCAATACCACTCCCCTTTTCACATATTTTTCAACAATTTGTTCAAAGTTCCAGTTTCCATAATTCTCTCTGCTACTCCCTGCCAATCCCTTGAACACCAAAGCAACTTTAGCAGAATACACTACCGATGTACGAAACGGAACAAGCCGGGTCAGTATCCCTGGCTCCTCACCAGCCGAGCCCGGCCGACGACCCCGCCGTATCGCCTGGATACTTGCATTGTCGCAATCAAGTGCGTGTACTGAATTAAGCTCACTTCGCAATCTACTCGCTTCTTTGGTTATTTGTTTTATGTGGACGATACGGTTCGATGATCGAAAGGGCGATATGTCTTTCTTTGTCTGTTTATGCGGTTGTGTGTTTGGGTTGTTGAAGACTGTACTGGCGACATTGATGTAATGCGGATGAATAATCCGCTTTTTGGTAAAGATAGCGGTATTAAAATCACCGCATTTGATCCTTATTGTAGGTTCGTAGATCTGGCAAATACTAGCTTCTCTCAAATAGACAACGATACATTTTTGTCTCATTGGTAAAAAGTCATGATAATTTAAAAGCATCAGAGAATCAAAGAGTCCTAAGTCAAACGTTTATATAACGCATACACAACCCTCAGTGATTTTTAATTAACCTAACTTTTTAATTAATTCTTTTACCTAACTGACCCGGTTGTAACATGAGGCTTCGTTAAAGAGGAAATGTTTCTGTATTTTATTATAAACTAGCTGACCCGCTCAACTTTGTTTACATAACGTAAGACCTATTTATTGCAGTTCAGGCGTGATTGAGTACCAAAGATCTAATCACACAAAATGTTACCCCCATTTTCTCCCTTTGAAAGAACTTCATACCTCTTACATAAAAATATTTATTTAAAATGGTAATCAAAAACATATATACCAATATTTATTCTGCTTAGCACAGAAGAATACATATAAACAAGAAAAATACATATAAACTTCAAACCCCACTTTTCCTCCTAGGGAATGAATTCCTGAAATTACTTTATAAGACTTGATTCATACCATAAATGTTCCCCCTTTACTTAATTTCAAGTTCTTAGGTAGGTACAGAAATGAGGCAATTTTCATACAAACTTTACTTAACGATTTTATCCATATATGGAGAAATTTTGCTTCTTTCCCCTACACAAATCATTGAAAAGTGTAATCGAAAGCCTACATAACAATTTCCAAACTTCTCAGGCTGAGAATCTCAGCATACAGTTAAATAAGTTACATATAAACTTCGTACCCTTAGGGATGGAATTTCTCATAGATTTAGCATGCTATGGAATTTCTGAAATTCCCTTCTTAGTGATCACTTTTGTAATAAAAGACACCCCCTGCAGGAAATTTCAAGTTTATGGGTATAGTAGTTTTGGCTGTGCATTGATTTCAAGTCAGTCAATCAGTTTAGCCTTTTATATATTTTATAGAGGAATATAACTTCATGTGATTGCTCCGAAAGTCTCGTAAGCTACAGCAATTTTTCGTTTTCTTGTTTATTGTAATACCATAATAACCATGGAATTGACGATGCTTACCATGAAACAACGCGGCCCTAGTATAAGCTTGTCTACCTTTCAGGTTTTTAAAGCCTGCCAAGTAAGCTCGTATGGAAATAAATAGTTTTTATTTTATGCCGAAAATATAACTACATAAATCGTATTTTACGCCTCTGTGAAAAATCCTGTCATTGTTTTGAAAGTTAAGGGCAGAAAAGATGGTCAAATAAGGGATGGGTTTCAACAGCATATCACAACAATTACTTACAATACTGTAGATTTAGTCACTTCCTACGACACGAACCAAAAGGGTTGGAATAGTGCTATTTCAAGCCAATACTCAGCAACGTTTACTTAACAAAGCAAATTCAACGTTTTAAATCTATATTAATGCCATATACCGACAGCTGAAGAGATCGCTTGAACACGCTAATCTAAGAAAATATTGGTGCCATTTGGAACACTCTGTTAGTGTAGGATAGCCTGTTCATCAGGGAAGGCTATAGATATTCACGCTTAGAACAGTAGGAGCCCCTGTTCTTGCTAGTAAAGTAAATGTTAAAAATACGAACTTCACACATTTTGAGTTTCGTGTCTCGGCTAGAAGTTTAATAATCATGTCGTGTGTTGTTTGACTAAGAATGCGAGGTGACTATTGTTGGCCCATATGAATTGAGACTTATCATTATTGATACTCTTCATATTAACTATCATCCCCCCAATCATCCTCCAAAAGTTGCTAGCGAATGATAATGAAGTTCTGGCTACCCCTCTTTTGGAATTATAGCCTTCGGTAAAGCGTTTCAGAAGTCATTATTGTCTCATCATGAGTAAATAATGAAAGAACCGCATATGTTCGTCTCAGCGATCACGACGCCCAATTATAAATCCGACCTCATATATTTACATAACAAAAGGTATAAAACTTTCTGCACTTTCTCGGCGGTACGGAAACACAATTTTATTGAATACGTCTTTTTCTGACGCGACCTCGTTGAAAGTGTTTCGGCTCATTTTTTAACTAGAGTCAATATTTGTGGTCTAGTTAGGAATAATGCTTAGATATCGGCTAATGCGTGCAACGTTTCACTAGCTTATGGCATGAAGTGTCTGTATAATAGAGAAGTAGATTATCACAAATAATTTCTTAGCTTTTTATACTGTCTATTTCATTTTAATTTTAGTCTTTAACAGCGAATTAGTTAGCCGCAGCTTATTCACTTTCATCGAATTTTCGTATTACAATTTGAAGAATTTAAAACAGTTTTCCGCGAAAACACCTAAAGCCTTAAAAGCTCCTAGAATAGCCTATTTGTTTGGGGGCGTTATTTTGGTGAAATATACCAAGGTTGGGAAAAACAGTAATTTAAAATAAGGATTATTATTATAAGTAATTCTATTATAAGTGTGCGGTTTGAGGAAAGCAGAATTCATTGAGATCAAATCAATGACATTTATGGTGAAACTAAAAAGTTTAAATTGTTTAACTTTACTTAAAGTTTTTGTTGATTTAAGCGGAGGACAAGAAACCTTTATCTCTTATCACTGTTTGGATTAGTTAGTTTAACACACACATGCATACATATAATCACGCCACGTAATTCGTTTCCATTGGGGTCGGTAGATACTATCAATCCCCGCTTTGTACGGTACTGGCAAACCTCTCGAGTTTGATTTATATTTAGTACTAGTGGATCGTCCCAGCTTCGCACGGGTAGCGTTGTTTTTTTAAATATCTGAGGTTTCTTTCTTCAGTCACTACTCAAGCATTGTGAAATTGAGCGCAATGTTTTCAATTTATTAAATTTATAGCACTCCTTAAACAGTGTAGTTTGGTGATTTTAAATGCGCTTTGATGAACAGTTCAGTATTTCCGTTCAATAGCAAATTTTTAAATAAAACGCTATTAAGTATTTATAACAATCTAAAAAATAAATCATTACGTGATTTAGGATGCAACTACTCGCGCCATCTAGTATGTTTTATGTAAATTAGTAAAGATTTGGTTTTGATCACGGGCGCGATGGCTTATTTTATGTATAATTTCGGTGTTTGTCTACCGATTTCTATGATTCTTTTTTTATTGAATAGGTAATAATGTTACCTTTTTTAAATTAGGGATGAGTGAGAGGTTTACAAACGTAAGAGTAAAGAAATATAATCAGAATGTTCCGAACTGCTATAATATCAGGAATTACACGTGTTATTGCGAGTCAACCGTAAAAGATAGACATAAACTGCTCAGGATTTTTTTTTAGATAATTTTATGAAGAATATTTCCGTCACACATGATTTCTATGTAAGTTTAACCATTAAGGCTGCACACGCGACGGAAGCTTAAAAAATTTAGTAACTTCTCCCGTTTTCCCAAAATTTCCCAAAATTCCCCTTTACTACTCTGCTGGAAAGTATACAAAAACCTGCGCAGGTGTATGAAGAATAATTGTACAAAGTTTCGTTAAAATCCGTAGAGTAGTTTTTGTTTCCATAAGGAACATACAAACCGACAGACAGACAGACAGACAGACAGACAGACAGACAGACAGACAGACAAAAATTTTACTGATTGCATTTTTGGAATCAGTATCGATCCCTAATCACCACCTGATGGTTATTTTGAAAATATATTTCATGTACAGAATTGACCTCTCTACAGATTTATTATAAGTATAGATTTTTCAACCGTCTGTATATATTTCGTTGTAGTTTCTTAAGATGCCAGACCAAAACCATGCAATCATATATTTTGCTATTAAAAAATGAGACCCCCTAAAGGTAGACATGAAACCTAGTTCTTATATGTTATTATTAGTTAGGTAAAACGTACAATTAAATCTCACAAATTGACCAGTGAACCCGTTAAATTCGGCTCGTAAGCCTGTCGCTCTAAAAACATCCAAGAACCAATTAGAACAAATCTTTTATCAATCCATATGATAAATATAATTTAGTGTAATGATGACAAGTGGTGTGCTGTGCAAATGAGATTATCGATCAGTGAAGTGTGCAGCGACACGGGCCGGCCGTTGACCCCGGTGAATCGGGAGCACTCCCGCACCGGACCCATTTTGACCATACCAAGTACATGCCATTTGATTGCATATGTTAGTGTTGCTTTGTGGGACCAGAGTGTACTGAATTGGACCTTTATGTGTCTGGGTGATACTCCAACAATGTTGTTTTGTTTGTTTAGAGCTCGTTTTTATCGATTTGGTTGAAAATTAATATCATAGAGGTGATGCCGTAAATCCCCGAAGGAGTGACAGTGGTAATAAGTGTACTGATCACTCGATATTTTATCATCTGGTATTCAGAATAACCACCTGTTCTTTGTAGCTGGAAGTGTTCTAGAGAGAGGAGGATTATCGCCACTTTTTATGAAAATAAAACAGTGATACGTACACGAGTTAGATGACTTAGTATATCGTAGTCATATGGATTTACAGCGCCGATAATAACGCATAAAAGTAGCCGGAAAAACTAAAAAAGGAGGTACTCAATTCGACAGTATGTTTTTTCATATGTATGGTATGCGCGATCACTCCCTTATTAGGCAATGGATTTCTAAAATGCATACATAGACGACATTGTTGTTAATCGTTTTTTTATGATAAATTGGGATTCCATCAAAGAGCTGTGAAGGCGGTCTCATTTTTGTTTAAAAAGATATTATTTCAACGCTACTTGTGTCTCTCGTTGGGGACATATATGAGCATGATGTATCTATCAAGCCTTAACCTTCATCCTATGCTTTACTTTGTAACTTAAGTTTAAGCGTTGGTACATTTTCTGATAGGTCAATGTAAAATAGAACCTTCTGGAACAAATTCTTTTAATAAACATTTAATCTTAAATTGTTTTTCATGAATCCATTCTAAGTCTCGTAGCGAATGTAGCTCAACTCTGCTCAACGCATTACGTCCTGCGCTTTATATGTCATCACGCTTATTTATTTATTTATATATTCATGGTTTTGTCAGCTCGAATCGAAAGTTATGTCAGCCTACTTGAATGTTTGTTGGATAGGTTAGTGACTGCATTTCGCATATATAGGCATTGTTGTCCTTTATTTTATCTAATTTAAAATGGTTGAGTTTTATTTATATATACATACATTCACCCCATTAGTTCCCATTGGAGTAGGCAGAGTTTAAATCCATCAATCTTTTCATACATTCTCTTTTATTCGTCATTCTTCGGACATCTGCCTTTTTATTCTAATAAAACATATTTAAATCAATTCGATAGTGAAAATATTTTTTAGTACATTTCAAACTTAATTCTTTCACCACATTGACTCGTCAATATATTTTTTTGCTGAATACCTATGTCCAATACATTTAGTTATATGTATATAAAAAACCCTGCCAACCCCTTCGGGGATAAACGGCGTGAACGTTTATGTTATGTTTATGTATATAAAAAAAGTTTACTTTACAAACTCATGAGAACGAAGAAACCACTTTAACAAATTGCAATCTGACATAGTACCTATAGTCAACTATGTATTGGGGTAATAACTTATCAATATTTGTTTATTGGGCTTTTAGGTGGCTTGTGTTTGAACGCCTACCAATAAATTTGAAATGCTTGCTTGAATGGATTGATATTTACCGAATTAGTTTTATGATAAATAAAGGATTTCCAGATCAAATATATTAATATTTCCATTGGTTAACGTCTTGATTTCTATCTGCTGCGCTTTGCTCTGTTTTAACTACACAACCCAATCCTTATCTTTTTTTATGCATGTTTTCAACGACGACACACAGACTTAATTTATGAACTAATTCTTCTCACATATTCATATATTGAGCAAATCAATTTATGTATTGTATAGTCGTAGTAAATATTCGGAGGGCACGTTAAGCCGTCCATCCTGGGTTCTAACCACAGTAGAAGTCAAAAAAATCTAACCTGCTCAAGAAAAGCTTGATCGAAAATTGCCCAATCAGCCTATATAAGAGTAGGCTCGATCTCCTCGGATAAGATGCACGTAAGATTATATAAACTATTTATTATTTAAGTTTACATAATTATTATTTTTGCATTCTACAGCACTTCTTTCTTTGGATGTTTTATTAACAGGACCTTATAATTTTAGCTGACGTAGTTTATTGTCATTTCAATTTGTTGTCATACATACATACATACATATTCTCACGCCGTTAGTTCCCATTGGGGTAGGCAGAGACTATCGATCGCCACTTTGTACGATCCTGGCAAACCTCTCTAGCTTCATTCACATCCATCAATCTTTTCATACATGCTCTTTTATTCTTCGTACTTCGGACACCTGCCTTTTTGAGCACATTTTCTATTTGATCTAAATGTTGTCATCAACTTATAAAATTGATTGCTGCTTTTTTTTAATTAATCACAGTGTTTTATATCATAAGTTTAATTAATGAGGTGTTTTATATCATTTGTGATATTATATTTGAATTAAATATGTGCAGGCTCTGTATATTTTGTAACTATACAGAGCCTACACAAAGAGAATAATTGATTTTAATGATCTCTTCCAGCCAACATTTGAGTGGTACAGTTACTAAAATATAATGATGTTAGGATTGAGTAAAGATACTAATTAACTGTAAATCTAAGTGACCCTGCAATATGAATAGAAACTTGTAATTTTAAAGAGCATATCCCAAATTAAAATATCCCAAATTTACAAATTTTAATCGAGAAATCTACCACTTTAATCGAAATAGCAAAGAATAGAGCATCTGGCTTATACCGGTTACTAGAAATCTTATTAGTTACACTAGTATTCTCCACCACTGCAACAAAGCACCATTTATCAACGAGTCTTGTTGCAAGAAACTCGAAGGTTCAGTGATCATTCAAAACAGATTCTTTCGTCCTATTTTTTATCTACGCCATTGGAATACTATTGGGGTTGGAGAGAGAATATTATTTGTTGAAATTATGGTTTGGATTGACTTTTCTGGCTATATTTATACAGTTGAGCCTTTCACTCTTCTCTATTTCTTCTTTAATTTGATCTTCGTCCGGAGTTATTAGATAGTTGGTTTTTTGATAATTGAAAGATCAATTCTTTTTTAATAATACGAGTTTTCTTGTATTGTTTTAAAAACATACTGTAATTACCTACTAAATGTGTATTTATAGTTTTTGTGCCTACATAACTTTCTTTCTTCCTTTCATTTCCGTGCAACAGGATGTAGGTGTTAAAATCGCTTCTTCTTCATTAAAGGACTTCTGAAAGTTACATAAATTGTTTAGAACTAATGTAAACTTTATTTAAATTCTAATAAATTTGGTTGGCTTAGCAAATAAATTTTATCTTTTTGTAAAGTAATACAAAAAAATACAGCCATCCCAATTATGATATTTATACAAAACTGTGTTCCGTCCAACTCATTATATTTTTATAATATAAACCTCATTGTTATATATTATTTTAGAGATGACCTGCTTAGTTAGTATAAAACTCATTTTATTACTTATTTCACCAAAGTATTTATATAAATATGGAACATTCGATCCAGCGACCCCAATGTGCACTGGAAACATGAAATCGCATTTCCAGTCCGCCAAGGGACCTCAGCTCAAATTAGCTCATGAAACAGGAGCAATAGGAGGGCCGGGTCACGAATACGGGTACCGGGTGTACGCGACCCCAGCCGGGTCTGTGTCAGCCGATGTAGGTTAACTTCGAACGCGCTCAATACGCCATCGACTACGGCCACCTAACCTAGATCAGGGTGTGGAGAGATCGCTTATGAAATCTGGCGCACGCTGCAGCACCGTATACTTTGTCTTTTATTCTTAGTTGCTGATGTATACTGGTGTGTATGTGTGCGCGGTGAGTATGTGTGTGTACGTGTGTCGTAACGGATTTAGGGCGATGTTGAACGTGTTAGGATAGGATGGTGTTTAGGCTGCGATTTTTTCGCATGTATTTTTTTTTTATAATGATTAACCCCGTTTATGAAATCTGCCGCACGCTGCATTAATGTGTACTTTGTCTTTTATTCTTAGTTGCTGATGTATACTGTTTTGTATGTGTGCGAAGTGAGTATGTGTGTGTACGTGTGTCGTAACGGATTTAGGGCGATGTTGAACGTGGTAGGATGATGTTAAGATTGCTTTTTTGCTTGGTGTTGTAAATAAACGTAAATTGTAAACATTGATTGACTCGTGTTGATCTAAATATAAACATTTTGTAAAATACATTTTTAAAGAAAGACTTGCGACATTTAATTTATTCCAAAGGGGGTTGACACTCCACAACTAAACGTCCTTAAGAAGGCTATTGAATTCAAATTAATACACAGCTTCTCAATCTGCCAGTATCGCTTCTAAAATTATACTGGAAAAGCTACAATTAATGCAAATGATTGAGTAGTTATAATTAGTTTATCTTAATCGCATAGAAAAGAAGATATAAGATTTTATTAACCTACATTTATAATTTCTGGCATATTGCTATGATTTAAATCTGGGAACGTTTTAAATAATTCGATATATCTTATTATTTTGTTTCCCTGCTCATGATCCCATTAGACAAAAAATCATTAACAGTAAATGATTCTTATAAAGTAGGGTATTAGTCAACCTACAAATTAATTGTAGCTCAGCAACCTATGTATAGAAACTTAACCAAGTTATCCATAGTTCCGCCGTCGCTTGCCGTGCCACCTCGGTTTCAGAGAAATTATGTCACAGTACTCTTTAATGCAACATGAATTGCGAAAACACCGCTCTACCCGTAAGTAGGTAACGTGCATTCGGCAATAGCTTACCACAGCGAACATACTAAGACATGTAGCATTTTCAAAATCATGTGAGCGTATTACTATATTTAAAACTTCAGCTTGGAAACCATAGAAATATCGTTTTTTTTTCACACAAAGGAAGTTTCTAAAATCTGTCCTTTCTTATTTTTGCAGACTTCTTGTGTCGATAGTCTGTGAAAGTGCACAATGTGTTTATTTTTATAAAAGAACGAGGTTGGTAGAAAGTTCACGTTTCAACGATTCCTCCAATCAATCTTTTGAACACTCTACCGAATTTCTCATTTTGGATGCCATTGCCATATGACATAAGCGTATAAGTAAATTTAAAGCTACTTATAGTCTACTTTGATCGATCATTATAGCTCGTTTGCTGGGTATGCTTATTGCTACTTATCTATTAGTATTAGAATGGTTGGAATGCGTTCCGTCACTATTGGAGGTGTTTCGCTTCTGTCTATACGGCCAATTGTGCGCACCGATTTCAAAACGAAAGTACCTCGCTTTAGGAGCTGGTGAACGTATTTCTTGCCGACATTTGTATTTACTCGCTAGATACGCTGTTTGCAAAAGCCCCTAGATTATTTCTGTAATATTCATAACTTGCGAGCTACGGTCTTGTTTTGCAAGTTTCTCGAGACGCCTAATGATTTCGAGATAGCTTTATACTAGATTCCATTTGTTACCTTTCTCCGTAATGGAGAGTCGAAACACAATTGATTTATAAATCCACAACTAATTGTATGGGTAGTAAGTAGTGTTGCGAAAGGTGAATGAGGCGTGAAAGGGATGTCTTGCGACGCGAATCTGCACGATTTGTCCTGGTAAAGCTAGCAGCAAAGTCGAGGCGGTTATATCACATGAGATATCGTAACAGCCAGCCAACATCTCAGTAGAAAGTACTCTGTGTTTTCCGGGATTATGTGACCGGAAATGGTATGGCACTTTAAAGCGTTCTATTCACAATTTCAGTTTATCATCAACGTATCTATATTTGATTTTTCTTGCCAACCGACCGTGTCATATTTATATAACTTTACTCCGGCTCAGATTATATACTTAACAGGCAACGGATATTAAAAAATAGATACGAAGATGTTATTTGAAGGTAAAACAGATAATATTGAGTGCTCTGCTCCACTTTCTACTTTGTGAGCTCAAATAACGTTTCGTTACTTAATCTGTACATTGTTCTTCGATCGAGCGGGGTCAGTGCGAAGAGCGGCTAGCAGCAAGAGCCACCATAACGTCCTACGGTCGGACTAGTGATGTAACTGGCTAACGTGTAACACCATTCATTATTACTGAACACTCTCCGCTTGACCACACCATAATCACCTCTAGCATAACCTACCATGATACATTATTGCTCATCACCATTCGTTTATATACCCAATGAGTTGATGAAACATGTGATATACGAGTATCGAAGTTTACATTCCGTCTCACTCAACCTACTTCTTAAATGTCGCGACGAAACACAAGAAAATAAACCTTAATTTAAAATAAATAGAAGCGTTGGAGATTCTTTAGAATCGTCGTCCTCAATCTGACAATTTGGAACTGACGTTATTATGCCAAACAGTTTTAAACTTTATTTTGTAATGTAAATGTGTTCAAAATAACGTGGAGCTTTTGTAACTTTTTTATAAATATAGCTTTGGCTTTTTTTTCAACCATGAACTCTTGAAGAGCGGCAGCTTGCGATGAGACCTCATTTTGTGGTTTTGCTTATTGGTCAATATTTTTGAAAAATAAGGTTACAGATGACCTTATATTTGGTTTTATGTAAGTTACATTGTTGTTACTAAATAAACGTTAGTAATTATAAAATAATTGCTATTTGAATGAGATTAAAACTGGACGACGTAAAAGTCCCTTTTACTCAAAACTTTTACCTCTTTTAAACATTCATGATTATCATTAACATTAAATGCTTATTTAATGTTTTTGACATGAATTCCTCATGTGGGGATTATTACTCATAAATAAAAGATGTTATTAAAGGAAAGAATTTTTTTTTTCTTTTATTTATGAGTAATAATCCCCACATGAGGAATTCATGTCAAAAACATTAAATTATGTCATAGTTAGGCGTTTCCAACATTTGCATTCTATCTGAAAAGGTAGACAAGTGGCCGTCCGAATTAGTTAAAATTCGGAGGTAGGAAACGCAAACACTACTTGAACGTGTAAAAAAGAAACAAAGGATAGAGAAATTTCGCGCTGGAAGCCAACTGACACTGTAGCTCAGTTGGCAG
This sequence comes from Bedellia somnulentella, assembly GCA_963576735.1. Lineage (NCBI taxonomy): Eukaryota > Metazoa > Arthropoda > Insecta > Lepidoptera > Bedelliidae > Bedellia > Bedellia somnulentella. The sequence goes on along the minus strand of OY755177.1, from coordinate 13,156,716 downwards.
AGCGACGGGGGCGTATACCCGAAGGTCGCGGGTTCGAGCCCCGCCAGTGTCGAAATTTTTCTTTCCTTTAATAACATCTTTTATTTATGATTAAATGCTTATTTTAACCGGATATATGGAAAGTCATCAGACACTTTCAGCAAATGATCTCTTTTCTGTTCGGACCAATAAACGCAAAATGTCGAGTATTTTAAGTTATTAATCATCCTTAATGTATACCTCTCTTAATATTTCTTTTAATAAATTAAGTCTACATATATGAATACTTTATTTTAATAATTAGACAAGGGAGTGACGCGACAATAAACAAAGAATAAGTAGACAAAGTAGAGCACAGTACCAATATATTTTCAAAATAAATGAATTGCCTTGTTTGTATTTGAAGACAGTAATGCACTATTTATAATGAGGGCATCAAAAGCAAAACAGAGACCTTATGACAGAAACATATCTCAATTATTTAAACATTCAATATCTGCTGTTCCTATTTGATATATTCATATACCAGCGGCTATATAACCCAAAAATGGGTAGCCAGGGTTCAGAAAAGAAAAACCTTTGCTTTTGGAAGTTGAGTGGGGGAAAAGATGGTAAAATATGGGATGGTTGTGATGAGTAACATCATAATCTCTTATGAAACCCACGGGATGAAATAGGTTAGCGCTATGATAAGCCGACACAGCTTTGAACGTTTTGATGCGTTCTAGTTTACACGAGTGCGGATTCTACTCGTGATTTAACTACATATAAGACACTGAAACTTACTCTTATGCTATTAAAATCTCCTATTTTTTATAACGTATACTCAAAAATTAACATACTATTATTTGACATTCGTTTAATCATTGAAAAATAACTTATTGGAATGAGAGTAGAGTAGACATTTAGAAAACAAGCGGGCACGGAGAGAAGTGAGTTGGTTAATGAATTGGTGCAGCTATCTTAGCCTTTCTAAAGTTTCTCTGTAATGTGTCGGGCGGCTGCCCACGTTCGTCTCGGTACGCTTTATAGTATAGCTGAGTCCTATTGTGATTAAATAATAAAAATATTTGTTAATAATAATTATTATTAGTAAGCTGTGTAAACTACAGTATAGTATAGCACTTACCTATTATACAGACACTTTCGGGGCTTTTTGAGTTATTGTTGGGTGATGTAGCTGGAGAACCATCACCAACTAACCTAACTTAGTTTTTCATAAACGAAATATAAACTGGAAAGTAAAACAATTGTTTCAAACTTTAAAAAAATTGCTACAGAAATTAGTAATTAACATAAAATGGCATATAATTACGATAGTTTCTAGTTAAATGGACAAAACCTGTAGTTTGTCACTAAGTGGCATCCTATCAAACGCCTTGCGTTTCATACATACGCACGGCTATAAATCCCTTAAAGGAATAGCAAGAGCTCCGGAATCAGAAAATTCTTCAGCCACTTTTGTAAGTTAAGTGGGGGAAATATTGTAAAATAAATGTTTTTGGTGATGGGTCTCCAACCGCATAGCCAAGTAATCACTTGAAAGGCCCCGATACTCTTAGTCGCCTCTTACGATCATACATGGGGAGAAATGGGGTAGTTTTATTCTAATCCGACACTATACAGCAATTCGTATGTCATTCCTCACACTAAGATCTTTCGGAATTTTACATTAAAAGACTATCGTGTTTTGGATGTTTTAAAATTAATGTGCTACTTTACTAGCCGAAATTCACAAGAGATATTAAACGAGGTGTTACCTAGTTTTATGGCTAGCTACATTGTTAAGGTATGAAGTGGTACGATTTACGATATAGAATACCTTAAATACCCCTGACTTTGACCTTTGTTGACATTCAATTATTATAAATAAGGGTAGTCCCTATAATTGACAAAGTGTTAAAATAATTTCTCTACTCGTAACTGGAGATATCTATTTCTTATAGAGCTTCAGAGCTAGAAATTCCTCAGCCACATTTAGAAGTTGATAGGGGACAAGATGGTAGAAATAAAGTACCGTTGGTCATGAGTCTACAACCGCATCGCCCAAACCCACTTAAAAAAGCCCCATACCCTTAGTTGCCTTTTACGACACCCGTGGGTAGAAAGGGGTAGTGATATTCTAAGCCAGCACTACACGGCATATTTGATTTTCAATTTTCAATATATAAATAACTGTTTCCAATATTCATGTCGGTAACAAATATAATGTTGTTATTCAATCACTTGTTTTGATAGGCCGTAAATATGACGGAGTCCATTATAAGCCACAGAGAAAACATTTTTAACAACATTTTCTAATCTTTATTTTTATGAAAGCAAACGAAAGCATCAGTTGAGTGCTAAGTAAAGTGTGTGAAAGTTCAATAAGTTAGATGAAACTGTTTTAACTAAGGGATACAGCCGTTCTAGCTTAAGTCGTACATGCGGATGTCAGTTTATTCTATAAATACGAAACGAAGATTTTAGTCCAAGCTCTGTCCATACCATTATTATTCTCCTTAGTAAGGTTACCAATTGTTACTAGTTCATTCAATTAGTCTTTCAGTGCACTGTCTGTCCTACCACTTAACACGCCTTATAATGAAAGTAAATGGGATGTGCGAATAACTGATTCATCCTTATATACGATATATACGATTATGGAAAAGGCGAAAGTCCGAAATGAAAAGAATAAAAGAGGATGTATGAAAAGAATAGTGAATGTGCGAGAAGCAAGAGCTTTGTCAGGATCGTGCAAAGTGACGTTCGATAGTCTATGCCTACTCTAATGGGAACAATGGGCGTGAGTAAAAGTAAAAACTGGAATGGTTCGGTTTCTTACTTCTATCACTTCTCGTTAGATTTCTAGCATTTAGTCGTATATTCGGATAAATTCGTTATATAGTGTCAATAAGCATGTTTACAATTTTCAATTGTAAATGTTCTTTTTTAAATTTTTAATTTTAGCATGGTGGTATATAAATTCAAAAAAGGAAAGATTTATTGAGCTATTCGCATAAGAAATCGCTTGACGAAAGATTTAATTACGAGTATTGAAACATAAGATTGCCCTGTAAAGAAGATCGAGGCTAAATGTTTTGTCGTGTCTTCTACAATATTACCAAATCAAAGCATTATTATGCCGAAGCGAGGTCTTCATGGCAATTTTACACATTTTACTGGACATTCGTTTTCCCATTTTATTTCAGCCTTGCAAATACTAAGTCCTCTCAAGGATTTCTTGTTACCACCGGCAGTGATTGTGTTTTAATTATAAATGAAGCAAGCATTCCCTCGATACTTTTTACTAGAGAAATTGCTAACATTAAATTTTATTAGCTTGCTTTTGTAAACAGTTTGTTCTTATAATAAGCTTGATAACAGTGATATTGTTCCAAAGTATTTATTTTCTGTATTTTTTTAGGTTCTAACTTCGTTATGTAATTTAATTTCTAGATGTTTTTTATTATTTCTTTTAAATCTTCTGTAACTCGATTTCAGTCTTCATATTAGAGAAAGCTTGTTAGGGCTGATATATTAAACTGTTTTTTGTATTTCAGATAGCAACTCCCAAATGCTTAGCTGAAGGCAGATCCGAGCGGGCATAAGGGTGAGTAGGTCTATCATTTTATATGAACCAATATTGCTCACAGCTATCCATAAGAAGCATGATTATGATTAGTGAGTGAGATGCATCTTGCGCGGCTGCATGCGAGTGACAGCGGGCCGCGTGAGAGTCGAGTTTCCCAATAGTTTCGAGGCGAGAGCGTGGCGGCTCGCGAGCGGTGACGGCGCCCGCTTCCCACTAGAAAGTCCCCTGATGCAGGAAGTGCAGCGCTGCACTACACGTGCAACCAGGAGGGGGCCGGCCGATGCACTTTCCTACCGATGACGTCACTCACCTTTCGTCAGCGTCACGCCCGCCCGTAATATTACGTTGTTACGTAAGATACGCGCACCGCTCAACTTTCCAATTTCGACAACGCGCTATTGTGTAGCGCTTTCAAATTTTACTTGCCATCGTTCGTTTGTCGACGCTTTCTTGCCGTTTCTCTCCCTCTCTAGCAGCTGAAAAATGCTCTGAATGTGATGCGAGAACGCAATCCCCGAGCCTCGCTATGATGCACTTTCACTCTGTTATTCCGTTTCTCATCTGATAAGAGGGCGATATAATGATGTCTTTAAGTTTTACATATACTAATTTGTGGTAAATACAACATTTAAACTGAGACGCTCGTAAACAAAGCTGGTTACGTAATAAGCATTTTCTCGATCCGACAATATGTAGAAACAATTTGAAAGTTTATAAAAGCGTTCGTGACAACACCGAGATCAGTAAAGGGTTTTCACCGACCTCGGGTTGTTAAAGCTTTCCATCTCTTGATGCCTCGAGAGAGTAAAACCAGCCAGATAGGGAGAGTTTCGATTGAAACAAATGAGGATACTTTCTGAGCTTTGCGTATGTTTAGCGGTTGATTTGTTTTCTTTGCTTTTATTTATGTTATGACACAACTTAGTTGATCGAGAATGTTTTTAGGCTATATTCAATTATTATTGTATGTAAAAATGTTGTACATAAATTACTAGACTGTTTATTGGAAGTGACACTGTACTAAATGGCTCCTAAAAGTCATACAGGGATACTTACCCTTTCGCTTTCGCCCGTTCTTCTGACTGAAGAGGGAAAAAAACCACATTGATGAGTTAAAGCAATTTTGGATAAAAACATCATTCATGCTGATTTGATAAGAATAACATAACATAAACATAAACGTTCACGCCGAATATCCCCGAAGGGGTTGGCAGAGGTACTAATACTTCTGAACATCACGTGAGTTTGTCACCTGGTGTTCAGAGTACCCACGTTTTGCATGGACAGTGTACTCACGTGATAGGGGGCAGGCCTATCGCCGTTTTGTACGAATACACTATCACATGACTAAGTACAACTCACCCATGTGGGTTTCTTCACGATGTTTTCCCTCACCGTTAACAACCATGATAAATTAACCACACATATGTCTTTAGAAAAGACAAATTGGTGTAGGCCCGACCCAGGATTTGAACACTAGTAGTTTGCACGATAACCGAGTGTTCTACCCACTGGGCTATCACGGTTGCTGATAAGAATAACCTTATGTTGAATGTGCAAAAAAGTAGTCTTAGTTGAATGTTATGGCTAAATTTAGGTTAGGTTAGTTTGAGATCTTGCTAAAAACTACCCAAAGATAATATTGTGATGTGTATTACTTATTGTGTCACTATGTCTAAGTTACTCTATTTATGGTATATGGCCTGTTATGAATAAAAAATGAGACGAACTATCTTTTTATGTAAACTGGTAACAACGCAATATAGCCCCTATAGCTAATCTCGGAGCCACCAATAGTGTAATTTGATGTGTGGTGATGTTGTCATAGATTTTCGACTTGTAGAGCTACCAAAAATTATTTAGATAGTCAGTGTGGCTTCAAAAATATAAACCACCATATTGATGAATCAATCAGTAACCATGCGAGTATTTCAAATGTTTTTTCTAACATAAGCCCTTATTAGGAATAAAAATCCATAAATTTGTGACAAAAGATGCAGTATACCCAATTTTTCACGCCTTGGGCTACGGGCTTGAAGCCGGGTCATATGGTTGTGAGGAACTTCACATCTATGTGTCAAACTATAAATGTTGTATCTCAAAAAGGCGACAATAACAAATTTACATTATATATGCCTTATTGCATATATATTTGCATTATATATTATGTGCCTTATTTAAATAAATAAATAAATAAATATTCATGCTCATTTATCATCATAACAGCTCGTACACTTCCACACCGAAGGGCTTGAGCCTAAGTTGTCTTGATAGACTAAAGTAAGGGTTACTGTGCTAAGCTTTAGCTTAGTTTACCAATATTTCCAGCTTTTTCTAAGCATCTAAACATTTGGACCATGGAGGCAGTTGGAAAGCGCATGCTCTCACATATCATATAATATTGCTGTTCTTCTTTAATCACATCTGTGATAGCGAATTTCTGTTCGTTTTCCAATTTTCACCAAATTGATAAATTCATTAAAACAATTTGAGTGATTGCAATAGAAAGGTCAACTGGTATTGTAAGCGAGAAAGTTAATCGTGGAAAGTGCGGACCGATCTCGGCTCGAGCCGTGCGTTGTCTTTCTAAAATGAATTTCGCTCCTCACTAGTTCAGTCTGCGAAATCGTTTTGTTACGATTTAATAAGCGCTCTATTAACCTTTGATTGTGTTTGGCTAAATTACGTCACTTTTTGGTAAGAGCGATTGTAATCGTGAGCAAGCTGATAGCATTTCCTCTTGCCTTGTAGCTGTACGACGTGTTGATTGTACACATTTCAAAAAGTCTGGATTTCATTTTGGTCGTATATTCTTTCTTAATGTTATGATACGAATGTTAGCTTTAATTGCCAAAAATATATAATCTAACAAGTTATGCTTGTTTATTTGAAAGTGTATCAAATGTGCATAGTGCTATATTATAGAAAAGAAAAGCATTACGTTATGCTATATTTTTCCCTCCGTTTGCTCACTTATAGAAAAAAAACACATTCGCTTACAACAATTCAAAACAATAAAACAATTCAACTTCTACAGCCAGTATAATTAATTCATTTAAAAAAATATTTATTAATTCGTAACTAATTCTTATACCGCATTTATTTACAAAATCTTTAACTGCGGGATTTAGCAGCACGTTAATATTTTACCTTTAATTTTTTATGTTTTTTCCAAAGTTCCTAAAATATTTTATTGGATAACGTTTTCCCCTTTCTGGCTCTCTCCAATGATTACAGAAATGCAGATTTTATCCATATGATATTAATAGTCATTATTGTTGCAAGAACCTATTTCTTCCTTGGATATAAAATATAGTATATTATCTTATCGTCTTTGTTACTTCATAGAGGCCAAAAACTAAATGTTAAATAAAACATATTGGTCTCCCATTCTGTGAAGTCATTCAGGTTTCCATGAGTAAATGGCCATTTTAAAAAAACATAATAAAACGAAGTCCATTTGGTTTAGAAAATACAATTATCAAAGCAAAATAACGTACTACGTTAGAATAATATTAATTGCTATTTTAATAACTATAAAGTGTCCAAAGAACCTCTCGACGTGCAACAATATAGTCGCTTTGACTTAAAAGAAAAACAAGACACAAAGATTTGCTAAGTACTACCAACGCAGAAGGGATCCCTACCCATTGGTATTAGCGTTGAAAGTGGAATAGTTAGTTGGTTCTTATTTAGTTTTCATAATACTTACATTGACGTTTTGTGCATCAACATATTTTTATTTATGAAAGTTATTCGACTGACTAATGCAAAATGCCAGTATCACTTGCGTACATTTTATGCTTGTTATTTTAAGCTTCTTATTTTAAATCATTACATTTTCCAGTTTCTTTGTTAAAATGTTATAATGCATTATAATGCCAGGAAGCATGGGAACAAAAGTGATAAGTAAATCTTGTTATTTTGAAACTACATACATACATACATACATATTCTCACGCCGTTAGTTCCCATTGGGGTAGGCAGAGACTATCGATCGCCACTTTGTACGATCCTGGCAAACCTCTCTAGCTTCATTCACATCCATCAATCTTTTCATACATGCTCTTTTATTCTTCGTACTTCGGACACCTGCCTTTTTGAGCACATTTTCTATTTGATCCAAATGTGTCCTCCGAGGTCGTCCTCTACTAACATTACCTTCCACATTGGCTCTATATATCTCTTTCACCACTTTACTGTCATCCATCCTCTCTATGTGCCCAAACCATCTCAACATTCCTTTTTCTATCTTTCTTACAATATCATCTTTTACACCACACCTTACACGAATCACAATCATTCCTCACACGATCACATAACCTTACATTACGAACTTTTCTGAGGGATCTCATTTCTACTGCATTTACTCTGCTTTCATGCTTCTTCTGCCACACCCAACATTCACTGCCATACATAAGCGTAGGAACGAGGACAGCATCATGCACAGCCATTCGGGCCTTTTCGGACACCGATTGACTAGACATGAGACTATCCAGTGCTCCATTTACCGCATTACCCTTTTTTACTTTTCTTTCAATGTCTTCATCACACTTTCCATCCCTAGTAAACAAACTTCCCAGATATACGAACTCTTTCACTTGTTCCACTTTCTTACCATTGATCTCAATCACGCATTCAGTCATATTCTCCTCTCTCTCTCGAAAACCATGGTTTTGGTTTTATCCACATTTACTCTCATTCCTTTTCTTTCAAACGACGCACATGTAATATTCATCATCTCTTGCAACTCCTCAACCGACGATGCAAGTAACACTTGATCATCAGCATATAAGAGGCATTTGATGACGAATCCACCCATTCTCAGTCCATAATCACTTTCACGCAACTCTATCAGACAGTCATCCATGAACAAGTTGAAGAGCCACGGAGAAGCTACACATCCCTGTCGGACACCCCTAGAGATACCGAACCAGTCTGTGTTTTCCCCGTTTATTCTTACACATGCACTAGAATCCACATAGAGTGATACCAGTGCACGTATAAGTTGGCTCCCCAAGCCGAACTTGGGTAACACCTCCCACAAATACTTCCTTACCACCCTATCATACGCCTTCTCTAAATCTATGAAGGAGCAATACACCTTTCGATTCTTGGCTAAGAACTTTTCAGTGATGCTCCTTAAAGAGAAGATTTGATCCATACATCCCATTCCCTTTCTAAATCCTGCTTGCACATCCCAAATTTTGTCATCTGTTTCATTCATCACTCTTTCAATCAATACCTTTGCATACAATTTACCGACAAGACTGAGTAGGCTGATTCCGCGGTAGTTTTTAGCTTCCTGGTGTGACCCTTTTCCTTTATATAAGGGCACAATTACTGCCCTGCACCAATATTTTGAAACTAGTGGTAGATAAACTAACTCATATGTCTAATTTAAGTACTTTCGATTGTTTCCTTAATGTTTCGTTATTTGTCACAATTTTAAATGCATTATTATGTAATTTTTAATGAACATAATTCAGGTGTTATTAAGCTAGAATTGTTAAATGAAATGAAGGACATGATTACTTCGTTTGATAGAGTTTATCCATTCGTTATTTGCAAAATTGCAAATTCTCTTAATTTTATTACTGTCAAAATGTGGTTCCAACTTCACTAAAGCATACCTGTTAAGTACTATTCGATTCTTAATAATAGCAACACAAATAGATATGAAAATGAAAAAATAATTGACCTCGAATCCTTCAATTATTCTCATTTATCTTCATTATCAGTCCTATTTATTTAGATAAATATGTCACTGAAATACCTAACAGAAGCGTCACGATAAAAACGATATTCCACATAACAGTCAGAAATTCTAAAACATAATTTACATGGTGATTCACTGAAGCATGATCAATCCCGTAATGAATCTCGTTATAACGACCTATAAACCTAAATGTGTGACAAAAGGACCTGTTTGACCTTTCGACGCTAAGGCGACGGACGAGCAAAAAAGAGATCTTTTAACCTCTATGTCAAGTAAAGGGTAAACGAGTTACTTAAATGACAACCCAATGATTCGTCGCAAGTCATTGTTTAGGTTTTATTTTTGTAAAAACACTAGCGGAATTTTACTCATCCTCTAAATTAAACAGCAGACATTTATGTGTGGAGAATGAATCGGATAAATGTGTAAAGAGTGGCAAAGTGACGCATAATGGAATCCGAGGCTACACGAGTAGAACCTTGGGTGGGACGGGATGAAGTAACCCTGAGCGTTTCAAGGTCATCTGGTTGGTACCTGGGACGTCATTGATCGGGCTGGGACTCGCTGACTTTGATATACCCTCTTGATTGCAGCCAGTGCACGCATTATGACTGTACGACGACTCATACTGCCAATCGCCTCTACTTATTGATAATGTTTTGTACTCTTTGTATTTTTTTGTTCATGAATAAGGCTCAACAGTTATATATAGGATTTAGAAAAGATATACGGGTTTTAGTATTGTATTTAGATAAAAATACAGCAATAAAATGTAGGGGAAGTTTATTTTGCTACGATGTAATAAAACATTGACAAATGAATGATGATCGATATTATCTAAATATTGTGTCATTAGTTTATTATTACATTAATAGCAGAACTGTTGTCATGAATTGAACATTCACCCTCAAAGCCATACAAGCGTAAAACAGAAGTGTTTTCGATAGGGTGTCTGAGTAAAGAATTCATTAAATAAAAAAGAAAACTGAATTTGGGGTTATTTCATTGGTTTTCTGCAGTAAATGCAAAACTTTGGTAAATATGCTGAAGGGGCCATAACATAAACGTTAGCTGGTCAATTATTTTTTAATTTGCATATCTCTTTGTGTTACTATCACTAAGACTCGCTTAGTACTTAATATGTATACTGTAGCTAAGTTGCAAGCCCTTTGAATTCGCAAAGTTGGGTGTTGGCGCGGGCGGTGGGCTCAAGGCTCCGAGCGGGGGCAACAACATCTCCCTTCGTGCACTGAACTGAATGCAACTGCATAAGTTAGATATTTTAGTCTCTTTATTGTCTCCTTTTGTTTCTTTCGTAAAAGTTATCTTTGACCGAACAAAGTCAATGCAAAATATATCAACATAAAACATGCACAGGAAAATGTTATAACTTTAATTTAGGACTGTTAAGAAGAATAGAACAATAAAAACGCTTCGTACATCATACAAGTGTTATTAAATCATGATTGTCCTCGTTATCACCTTCCTAGCTTGTGGAGGTCGTATTGATGATAAATCAGTTATTTATGACAATAGCATCGTCACCGTAGACGTAGGCATTATTAACTGTTTGCAAACTTGTGTGTTTTCGAATGATATACCGTGAACCCTAGTTGACCACTGATCTGACTGGATGATTCATAAGCGTTTTCGATTTGGTCGAAAACGTCGACAGGCTTTCACTCGCAACAATAGAGACGAACAGAGAGGAGAAAGGGCGCGAGTGCGACCTGCGCAGCTGTCCCTCGGGCGCCAGTCGTTGCGACCGCCGCCGCGCCGCCCTCGCTGACCCCGCTCATCGCGAAACAGACTCGTTGTAGGCGCCCCGTGCTCCAGCGAGCACCCGCCGCCGCCGTCGACCGCCGCCAGCACAGCAACCAGTCGCTCGTCAGCTGTCGCGCGCTACAAACGTCTGTGGGACCAAACCGCTCCTACCGTCAAACCATGTGGTGAAGTGAAACTGTCAAACGTGCAAACATTGACATACCAGTGTTGTTCTATAGGTGTTCACCATTAATTCCTACGCCGTGCCTCGTGATTTAAGTGTTTCCGAAGTGGTTCCACCGTTTTGGAAAATTGGATTATACGAGCGAATAATGGCCTTAGCCAGGTGAGATATTTATCATTGTTGAAGCCAACACGGAAATATAATTGCCCCTCAAGTTTACAAGAATTGTGCTATTTTTATATTTGTCTTTGATGTTCAAGGTTAACCTTCGAATATTGTTTTTACGATACGTCAGTCGTCACTTGTTCAATTAAAAACTAGCATCGAAGAAATCGAAACAGTTACTTTCAGACCCATTCATGATATGTGTCTACTACTACAATACGATATTTGTGTGTAATTATTGCAGTAGGCGAAAGTTAGATTCTTCGTTCGGCTGCTTTCCTCATTGTGTAAGTGAATTTTAAATTGTTGTGGATAGTGATGTGGAAACAAAAACATAATATAGCTCTGTTAATAATCTATTACGTTGCAATTACCTAATGAGACCTAATGCTACGGTAATGAGAATCAAAATTGAAATGGTAAGTAAAATTCAAGAGACAGTGTTAATGTTGATAATGCTCTTAGTCATCCCTCGCCCTAATATGATTTCGTAAATATCGTAGAGTTGTTGCATTGTCAATGTTTCCTCTTTATTTTGAACCCTCGGCGAACAAACCCCAAATATCAGCTAACCCTCGATATCCACATGTAAATGTAAGTATTTCACCTAAATAACTTTACCTACTATGAAATTAATATAGGAAACCGTATCCAAGGATTGTAGATGTTGTCTTTAGAAAGCACATTCAATATCTATGGACTTTATTTAGATTAATTGAACTTCTTCTTCGCTGATTTCTAATGAAATCGCGGCATGTTTACTCATGGGTATTGTAGTTGCTGTTAAAAATTAGCCGTATCCTTTATAAAGTGCATTTTAAAAGCGACCAAGTAAGACTACATTACACAAAGCAGGTAGCAAGACATCCGAGGCCGGAAAGTGCTCAATGGATCCGATTGCATTAAAAAAAAACCTTTCTTTTTTATATGGCTTCGTCAAATGTGATTCCAATCGTCGCATCACAGATTGTTTAAAAGCAACTGCTTTTTTTATTTAATCTTTCTACTGTGTCGAAACATCCTTTTCAGTGTTTCGAATCTGATTTTACAAACATCTTGTGCCATTTCATGTAAAAATTCAATGTGTTTATTGTACTTCGTACTGCATAAAGCAGGCAAGTATAAAATTCTGCAGGAATAAGGTTTTGTGGGGATGCTCGTTTCTGAGGTCGTTGAACTCTGTTGCGAAAAACCTGTGCACCCTGCGTTCCCTTTATCGATAAACTTACATTTTGTCCTTCTCAGCTTCAACATTAATAAGTCACAATTACTTGTCTCCTTATTACGTCATTCACGAAATAAATTTGCAATAACGTTATTAAAACATTTCTCAATATGCTTATGATGCCTGAAATCTCTATCTACAATAAATTTAAGAAATTCTTCATCACAAAACGGTTTACATCGAAAACTAATACGGAACGGAAGTCGTTATTATGTACTCTTTATTTGTTTCTTTTTGCGAAACCACGTTATACCTCTTTCACCGACAATTTCGCACGAGTTACAAAGTTGAAACCAAATTAATTGAGTGAGCTGAAAGTAGAGTCGCGAAGTAAATTGTTTGTGTTTTGTTGGTGAGCAGAAGTCGAGTTGAGATATTTCGCAACGCTCGCTGCTGTATCAATTTAACGCAGGCATAGAATGGCTCCACATCCACAAAAGAGATTGCGAATGGCCCGCGCCGTGCTCCTGTTTCGCTGACAGTGGAATGCGATAACTAAAATGGGTTTTGGCGACAACAACGACATATTTTGGTTGCGATAGCGTTCCGGTTAAACAGAATTGTCCGTTATTCAAAATTGAAACGGTGCTAAAACCCAAATGACTAACGCTAATTGTAATAAGTCAGACTGGAGTCATTGAAATGATAAGATCGTACCGCTTGGCAGATATCCAGTTTCTAATAGCGGCGTAGAACTGTAGAATGTAGATGTAACGAATACAATATTCATATTGATAATACTAATTTATATTCGTGTGCTATTCACATTCGCACATCAGGCTTGTGAATTTGTTTTTACTTATATTTAATCATAAAGCAGTGACGATTCGCAAGGCCAAGGTTGAAAACACGAGACTTGCCTTATGCTTATCTATTTGAAGACGTGGATTTATGAGGTATTGAATATAATTATTTGGGAATTAATTTATCGTTAATTGCGAGAAATATTAAATCATCAAATACATATTTAAGTTGACGCATTTGATGCACACTTTATCAGGAAATAAATGAGTCAGTTATGTCTATTTAGTTTCACTTGTTACAAGACGAGTGCATTGGTGAAACGTGAATCTTTCTTAGCACGATTTCCAAAATGGAAAGTGCTTAGTTTCTTTTGCATGCCGTGATTTCTTGTATCTTTTCTACCAACTTATTAATCTAAATTGGTCTCTTTAGGCGTAGTTTACTTTATTTAAATATGAACTATTGCTGTTCCAACAGCCTTGTTTATATATAATAAAAAAGTCACTGAGGGATTTCCAATATTTTACAGTATACGATATTTAAATATCGAATGTTTATATTACCGTATTTCATTTGTTGTTTTTATTCAACGATTTCAGTACAATATAATATAATGTAATTAATTATTCTGCGTATTGAAATAGTTAAAAACTTTAAATGTCATGGTTTTGACTAGGTATTTTTCTGGGTGAGATCCTTTGTGAACGTTGTACCTAAATGTAAGAGGGTCAAGGTACGCCTGAAGTGAACAATACATGTGTTGCGGTGATATTAATTTCCATGGCTATGCTCGATTATCTGAGTACGGACGTTGTCTCCGCTCTGCAAGGTAATATCTGCTCTGATGTCTTGCTGTAGGTCGCCACGCTCCCATACACATTTGTGTCCTCGCCGGCATCGTTCCTCGTTCATTCGATGTTGTAAACTATGTATTTTATACGTAAAGTATATTGAACATTACAATATATGAATTGGAAAACTGATATTTCCTAATCCACGTGCAAAATAGGTCACAAGTTGTTTATTAATCAGCTAAGCGCTTCTCTCATACAATTTCCAAACCAAATTTAAATGTAAACTTAATTTTCTAAAATTAAAACTTTACATTGTTGCCGTTTAACTTAAATAATCAATCCGAAATGTGGAGCGCCAACTTTAAGAGGACGCAATTGAGAACGGCGACGAGAACAGGCATCGTGCAAGCGCATCAACGGTAACAGCAGAGCTAAGCGCGATGACCCATTTCCGACGAGGCGTGTGCTGCGCCGAGGACCCTATACGTAGCTAGGCAGCCGAAATCTGGAGGCCTTCGTGGGCGGATCGCTGATGAGTTCAGATCTGTGTCAGGGTTCTCCCCCGCGCGGGCCCTTCACCGCCCCCCACACCACCCGCGCCCCGCTATCGCCTCTGCCCCACAGTTGACCTGTAAAATACCTCTTTGTTACCTTTGTTATAATATGCCATTAAACAGTCACGAGTTTCAATTAAAACGTGTTAATTTTAACTGCTCATGAGTTAACGTTCACATACGTAATATACTTGCGAGAGGCAGCGTATTTTGATACGTGGGTACTTCTGTGCATACTTGACCAACTTTTTGTTTAGATCGCGCTTCCATTAGATATTGTCAGCCTTAGCTTTTAGAATGGCGGCCCCGATCACAATAAATATAAAAGTTGTCCACGCTTGAGGTCGCCTCATTTACATTCAACGTTTTGCTGTCAATCTCAACCCAAAAATATATTTAGCCTAGGATCGTTTTTCTTTTTCATGCATTTGTTGATTGCTTGTATGTGTAACTTTTATGAATTGATTAAATTTCATATTAAAAGGTGAATTAAACGGAGACCTTTTACACATCGACCTCATTGAATACTCAAGTCGGGATGTAATCGAATGGTGATCGACCTTTGCATCTGAGTTGTCACCTTCAGCACGGAGTAGGAAGCGCGACGCGGCCACAGATTGCTATTGGGCGTGAGGTCGCTTTCAATGCACCATCTTTTACCTTGTGCTCCTTACAGCGGCTGACCCGAAAATTATTGTCGACGCGCGGCCGTTCGTTCGCCACGCAGCGATCATACGCGCACCGCACACTCCCTCCATCTCTTATTTATTTTTCGATGTGGGTTAAACGTATTACGTCGTCACTGTGACCCTCACTATCGGGGTTTCGTTCGCTAGACACCGCCAATTGAATATCTCGATTCAACAATTACATTACCAACATAATTATAGTGAGCTTCGAAAGTAGGTTAACATACACAGTACCTTTTCGCAATCAACTACATAGTTTAGTCGATAGATGAATCTGCTCAAACCGACTTAAGGTCCAATCTAGTTGGTAAAAGCATTTGCTTCTATTTTCAAAGGAAGTAGTTCAGATAATTTTGCCTCGCGTTATTTCTCTTTGAATATTGGAATCGAGTTCATAAACAACATTCATGATTACTTTGATATTAAGATAATAAATTAAGTCCCGTCAGGTTATGATTAACTTATTGTTAAGATGTAGGAAAGTAGAACGGGGGCATTATAACCAAGGTTTTGGACGTAGCTGAACAAATTTAGTTAGCGTTGTTCCAATAGTGAGCTTACCTTGACAACGTATATGATGTTATCATAGTAGGACACAAGCATTTGATTACTATTTGTGATCGATTTTTGAATTCTTCACCACTGACGTTGAAGGGCACGCGGTACGTCTTTTGAACATTCATATATCCATGGAAACGAATTCGTCTTAAAATGGGTCGAGGTCTTGTTCGGAGTTAATCTAATCTCGTACTATAACAACTCGAGAGTGGAATTTGGGGTATTGGCGTTACTAGTTTGAAGCGTGCTCGGTTAGGCGTATGTATTCTGTAATTTTATCGATTGTATTTATCTGTTATTAACAAATATCACGGCACATATACGAGGAGACGAGTGCGTTCGCGTTAGTGCGCGGCCTCAACCGAGTTTTGTCGATGCTTTCTCAAGTGGCAAACCGGGTCGCGTTCTCGTTGAACGTTGAGCGCCCGCACCCGCACTGCTGCCCTGCGAGCTGTTGAGCTTCGCTTGCCTTCACCACACTATGCCACCTTTACCTACGGCACGCGCTCTGCACCCGCCATCTATTATAAATTAAACACTCTGAAACGCTTTCAATCACATGCGGTGTAAAAATCAATCCACTTGCGCACATACATACGTGTTTTGCACACGTTTTATTAGCGATGTTAGCATGTGCCGGTCTCTAGGAAGTAGTCATCGGTTATTTAAGTCGTCAAGGTCCAACCAATTCGTTCATTCTCGTTCGAATATATGGCATCGAGCTGTTGACACTTACTTGTTAAAAATAAGGGCTTCTTAATTCCTAGGATGTTCAACAAAGACTTTCTGCACTTAGCTGAACCCAAACGTTTCTATTAATTTATCAATAATATGTATAACTCTACATTGATGAATTAATCTGATGATGACAAGTGTGACATTGATGACCAAAATTTAAGGAAGTGGTGTCATACATTTGGTATTAGGTTGGAGTCAAGGTTGTGCCAATCATTTTTGTATCCTAGTTAGCAATAAAACTTGAGGTCAGGTGTATTGGCCTTCTTCATTATTGAAAAATGTGTTGTACCTTGTACATATATCCAAAAGGTTATTTTACTTAAACAGTTTTAATAATTAAAATTTATTTATTTGCTGATCTATGACCGTTTTTGCTCGGTGGCATCTTTTTTATTTTACAAAGTTTATGACTTGAGCTTGACATCAATTTGTATCTTCTGCTGATTTAAAGCATAGGAATTGTTGTACAGATAAAAAAAAAAAACTTCACGGCTTATAGACAAAACGTCACAAAAATAGACCGTCTCAAAACTGGAAGGCCTTGTTAAATCTAATACGTGAGCCTTGAAATTTACCGGATTAAGATAAAAATGGCGGAGCATCGTATCTTCAAAATATACAATACTTCATAGGATACCACATTAATGTGAAAAATATTTCAATATTTTATGTATAATAAATTTAAACAGCCAAAACATTAGTTGCTATCTTATTTTTATTTATAATATCTTAACCACAAACCAATGTTATAAAATGTGTGGTTTCTGGGATATAAAACACTTTTTCAATAGTGGCATGAAATTTAATCTAAAAATACTTAAATTCTAACATACTTACTAAATGTCACGGCATTAACTTTGTGCAATTGTATTTTGTTATGTCATGCTTCTTTGAAAATTGTAACAATTTTAGAACAATAAATAAATGTATTGTATATTTCATCAATTGGTTGGTTGGTAACAAGTTAGCATATTTCTCCACTTAAGCTTACTTCACGCGCAACTGCCTTCACTATTCAACGCATACATTTCCCAAAACATATATAAAAGGGGGATGCTATTCTCACTCAGATACTGACCGCACAGTATATATTTCAATAAATATGTTGTATTCAAACCGTATTATATTATATTATACAGAGGGGTAATGCAGCCAGCCTCTTGGGAACCCTACCCCCTAGCGGCAGCGATTTTGAAAACATTTTTTATATTGTTTAATTTAATTTCTGCTGTAAATATTTAATTAATTAGTCACGTTTAAGTTTAGTTTTATATTTGTTAAGTGTGTACATATATTATATAACTATTTGTTTCATTAATAAGATAATAATGATAATTGTAAATAATATGTTCTTAGTTGATAACATCACGGTAATTTTATACAATGTGTTTCTTCTCAAGTCTCTAGTAGATGGTACCCAGATCATTGGCAGTACCAAATTATGAGAAGCAAGTCCATAATCTCGGATAATGCACATATTTTTAGGTTTTTAAGATTTTTAAGATTATTAATTTTAGGTTAATTATGGGTTGTGTGACGTTTGACGTCTTATACTTAGATATCAGCTATCTTCTGAGGTTGAACTTCTAGGCGATTTAGTACATGCAGTAACATTTATATTTGATACTTTGTAAAATAAATTAACATATTAGCCCGTAGCTTTAATTTATGTATTTCAAGTAAAGGTTATTATTTATTTGTTTACTTAAATCTATCATGCATCATAATCAGCATCATGCTTTAGATGAAATTACGAGTTAAATTAGTAAATTACTCTTATATATTAATTGACCATAATATAGTAAACTTTTTTCAATAAACTTTTAAATTTCTATTGCTGATGTTGTTCCAATTACAATTACGTAATGTTTCGAATGTTTATATTGTATATTTGCTATTATCTTATAGGATAAAGCTCAAAATTAAGTATGATTGAAAATATCTATTAAGACCAAGTAAAGTTCGTAAGAAAATTCATTCAACCGTTAATGTAATGTAGAATCACAATTTTATCAAATTTCAACTTGAATATTATTAAATTATCAAATTTTAAACATATTGAACGTACTTGAAACTTATCTGTTATATTCTTTGCACCCGTGATATAAATTTAATCTTGTCCATCACGTGGTATAACAACTGAAATTGAATTTGTAAGCGTTTTAAGTTGAACGATATTCAAGCATAGACTTTTTTAGTTCGTGAGATAAAATTAAAGAAAATGAAATTCTCATGATTGGCAGATCCATTTGATGGAAAGATAGTGTTATAATAGAAAAGAATAAAAATTATGACGATGTCTTAAAATTACTCCAATAAACTATAAGCAAGAAATGGTTAAATTAAGCACTAAAAAGTTTAGCCACAGGTATTTGTGGGATGCCTTTTATTTAAAACTAGTGGATCGTCCCAGCTTCGCACGGGTAGCGTTGTTTTTTTAAATAACTGAGGTTTCTTTCTTCAGTCACTGCTCAAGCATTGTGAAATTCAACGCAATGTTTTCAATTTATTAAATTTATAGCACTCCCTAAACAGTGTAGTTTGGTGATTTTAAATGCGCTTTTATGAACGGTTCAGTATTTCCGTTTAATAGCAAATTTTTAAATAAAACGCTATGAAGTATTTATAACAATCTAAAAAATAAATTATTTCATTACGTTATGTAGGATGCAACTACTGGCGCCATCTAGTATGTTATATGTAAATTAGTAAAGATTGATCACGGGCACGGTGGCTTATTTTATGTATAATTTCGGTGTTTGTCTACCGATTTCTATGATTCTTTTTTTATTGAATAGGTAATAAAGTTACCTTTTTTAAATTAGGGATGAGTGAGAGGTTTACAAACGTAAGAGTAAAGAAATATAATAAAAATGTTCCGAACTGCTAAGCTATCAGGAATTACACGTGTTATTGTGAGTCAACCGTAAAAGATAGACATAAACTGTTGAGGCTTTTTTTTAGATAATTTTATGAAGAATATTTCCGTCACACATGATTTCTATGTAAGTTTAACCATTGAGGCTGCACACGCGACGGAAGCTTAAAAAATGGAGTAACTTCTCCCGTTTTCCCAAAATTTCCCAAAATTCCCCTTTACTACTCTGCTGGAAAGTATACAAAAACCTGCGCAGGTGTATGAAGAATAATTGTACCAAGTTTCGTTAAAATCCGTCGAGTAGTTTTTGTTTCCATAAGGAACATACAAACCGACAGACAGACAGACAGACAGACAGACAGACAGACAGACAGACAGACAAAAATTTTACTGATTGCATTTTTAGCATCAGTATCGACCCCTAATCACCACCTGATGGTTATTTTGAAAATATATTTCATGTACAGAATTGACCTCTCTACAGATTTATTATAAGTATAGATGTTGTTACTCACTTTCGAAATATCCAATTAACAACATGATTATAAATCTATGAAATATTAACATCAAATTAGTAGTAGTAGTCTAGTAAAACTCAGAGTATACAAAATTAGTCGCTGATTATAAATCTATGACCTTACCGAACAGTAGTTCTGTTATCAGAATAGTAGTGTATTATGTACTACCAAAAGTACTAATAGACCGATGTTTGCTTGTCATGGTACCGTGGTGTAGTGAATTAGTCCATATGTCCTTGGCCTTGCCGATCTGTTTCCGTGTAGCTTTATCCTTGCTCGTTGTTGCCTCTGATAATCTTTTTGTTGCGATCCAGCACGGCCTTCCTATCAATATCATGTGTTTGTTTTATATAACCAATATCAATTTTATTATTTCCTTTTCTAGGTATAATCAACTAAGTGCCAGAACGCCTTGGAAGTACGTAAATACCTGAATTTATATTTTACTTTGAGCTTCTCTCCTAATGGTGTAAAGGCTGATTATTTATTGTATTTTATCAAAAATATTGGTGATAATGTAAATTGAGGTATTGCTCTTTGTATTTGTTATATAACCGGTTTGTAAGTAGAGTTATTTTTAACTTGTATATTATATTATAATATATTCTTGATTAACTTATGTGTATTGCCTCGTAAATATCAGCTTTATTTAGATCATCACATACATGAAATATTTATAGCTGGTTATTAAAGTTAAGGGCGGTGTTTATAACAAATATCAATACAAAATGTATTCTTCTTTTAAATATTTAGCTATAATTGTATTATTTGTTAATTTTCTTGACCTTCATAAGTTCACCCAGACCTTGTTTTCATATTCTCTGATGTAAAACAATAAAAAATAGACACATTTACACTTGTTCCAATAAACGATGCGTTTACGAGTCTTATGTAAATAAAATACTTTGCTGAACACTTGCCAATGGCTCTACAATATAACGGAGCATACGCACCAACTATTTTCTCATTGAAATGTATCCATTCGTCAATAAAATTAGAATGATAACAAGCTCGTCGGTCATTCGAACAAAACTGCTCTTTAGTTTTTCCTTATCTGCGTTCTATTAATTCACACAAACGGGCCTAACATGAGGTTTATCTGTTATGGTCATTTGTCAATGCAACTCATATTAAATATCCTTTGTAACTCGTTTCCTTAACAATGATTGTAGTATTCTCTGAGTGTACAGTTAACCAAGAAAAAGTCAGTTATTTGACAAGCGAGATTGAAGTAAAATGGGTCGTAAATACTTTCAGATTAAATCGCTCTGTTTTCATAATATCGGGTTGTTGCTAATTGTCGATAGGCACGTGGTAGCTCTCACGTGGAATCGGTCACCTTGGTCGGTTTTATCCGCGTCTAGTTTCTGTACGCTTCGCATCTTGTTTTATTGATATTACATTATATACATACATGAGGAATTTCCTCATATTTATAGTATGTTGTTAAACTGGCGGCTAGTAAACATGGAACATATAGTAAATTGCATTTTGAATTTTGGTTAGGGAAGATCGACAAGAAACTTTTTAAACAGGGATTATCATTCTTATAACTAAAGTGATATAAGACTATATATATATATTATTTTGATGTTTTGATAACCGTTCAGTTCATACATTCTCAATGTGTAACAATGTTTTATCTTAAAAACAGGCCTTTTATAACTCTTGTGAGTCAAATAAAAAGTACAATGAATTTTCCTTAAACTGACTTTCAAAAACGTATCTGTGGTAAATGAACTTTGAAGACTGAATACTCGTCGTACATTAATGTTTCCATTCTTTATCGCAGCTGCAAAACGTGGATGTGTATTAACGCTGTTTCGTTTGTTTTATTTTCATTTGAGACAGTCGAACTTTCATACAAAATTAGTCTTTACAAAAGATGTACGATGTATCTTAATA
The DNA here is from genome assembly GCA_963576735.1 of Bedellia somnulentella. NCBI lineage: Eukaryota > Metazoa > Arthropoda > Insecta > Lepidoptera > Bedelliidae > Bedellia > Bedellia somnulentella. The sequence continues at coordinate 13,134,728 of OY755177.1, read as the reverse complement.
GAGTGAGACAAGTTCCCTGCTCAGTTGAGCTTTCCTCCCATCTCTTTCGAACTCGAGAAGATCCGAATGACTGTCGCGCGCTGCTATAACCGCAACCACATACCTGCTACCATGCTTATATAGTTTACCGAACTTCATCCGCGATTCAGGTATAAAATATTCATGTGTTTGCATAATTGTGGTCAATAATAATAATACGGAGTGAAGACGATAGCGGGCTTCATATTAATTAGTCGTTTAATCGCTAAAAACCATAAAGGAACTTTTCATACTTTCTTCTTAAGATGTTGTAAACTACAGCCATGGTGAAATTAGAATCAATATCAAATAAATATAATACAGATTATGGGAACATTTACACGATAAATTATTCGACTTACAGACTGACTATAGGTTTTACCACGTGGTAAAATCAACTGTGTAGAGTCGACTTCTCGCTATATCTATCCGGCACAGGCTATTCGTGCTTTTTAAGTTATTGATGGACTCAGTTGCTGGACACCCACCACCTTACATAAATATATTTATACAGAAAAATCTAATTTTGCCTTTATAGTAGAATTGAGACCCTACTTATGCGTATAGTCTGAAGAGCACGCTCGGTAGAGGGGTTACCTGCCGAACTCGTTTTCGAATCCTTCACAACTCCGCAACATAAATAACGTGTATCCTTCGCTAAGCAATAAAGCCACTTCCTTATTAATACACAATAAGAGCGTTAATCCAAAGGATGATATTTTTCCTAGCAATTAAAGATCACGTCATTATCTAGTTGTTTTATTAGTCTCATGTTATGAGTGACATTGAAGGTTGTTGGATGACAAAGGCTGTAGCGCATAGCGGTCGAGTCCGTGACCGCTTGATAGGCCTTGAGCTTGCTTTAACAGCCACCCCCTCGACAAATAGGCTCCATTCAATTTGCTTCCAGGGTTATGGAATACTATTTCTGTTTAACCACACCCTGTATTAATGTTGTGTTGTTTTCTGAATGATGTCATTTCAATTGGTTTGATGGAAAAACACAAAAATATTTATGTGCCGTATTTTGTATACTGGCAAGCGATTGTAACTTAACGTAATATTTTCACCCTAGTGCAAATTAGTAGATATAGCCCAAAGATATTAATTTTTATGTGTAAACCTAAAATGAAAGAGGATTTTGCAGTTCATTCAACATTCTTAACATAAGACACACTTTAACGCTAATTTACAATATATTTCGTCTGGGATTAAAACTCTAGCTCTATAAAAAAATAAATATTTTCATTTTCATATAATTCTCCTACCGACCTAAAGCACGATAATTTATCCTTATATGTCGTATAATTAATACAATTTAAAACTTTATACCGAGATTCCGTTGTGATATTATTCTGTCATCGGGAATATATTACAATAACAAATCATGATGTTTATTTACATCCTGCCTGAGAAACGTAAAGGTCGCATTTTTCCGTCATTTATTGTATTGTCCATATTATGTTTGCCTGTCTCACTTGCAGTATATAACGAGTCGCGACAGCTTGTATTTATTATATAAAGTTTAATATATATTTAATGTAATAATCGTTACCATCTCACTGAAGAGATTCGTTGCTTTGAGGATTGTACGCTGCGTTTAATCAATCGATGTTATGGACTTGCTCATGTACTGCTAGAACCGTGCTGCTTGAAATGCAGCTATGCATGTTCATTGCCATTTATCATAAACATATGTACAACCTCAATTCATATAAGTGCTAACAATCGGACTGTGATGCCCTTATACTCTTTCTATTGTTTCACGACCAATCTAATTAAACTCATTGCAATTATACCAGCAGATAAAACAAAGGAGTTATCGCTCCGATATACCTCACTTTAAACTTTATTCGGTGTTACTGTTTTAATTTAAATGAGTTCATTACACTCGGTAGGCATTAATAAACATAAGTTCGTCTTGTTGAAATAACTAACAAACGGAGAGAGTGCACAGTAATTTGAACGCGCGGCTGTGATATAGTGAGGAGCCGTAGCATCGGGATCGTAAATATAGAAGATACGAGAGCAGGTCGGGTGACATCTATAATAAGACCACGAGAGAGACCAATGATACTCACGCAGTACATATTGCCCAAGCTTTCACGGGTTGTTGACTTTTAAACGGACTCACACACTTTAAATTCATTATCTGCCCAAAATAATTAACTGGATTATGAGTACGTCGCACCTTAAACCTTTATTTTTGTTACTGTTCGGTAGGTTATTCTAATCGTTGTAAATGTATAATAACTTTCGAATGGCACATTCAACTAATGATTCAGTTTTTTGGGATACAGGCACGATCAGTTGTTCGCAATCAATCAGTTGTAAGGTAACCTCCCCTGTTTACAGTGCATTTTATGCTTTGCCTTTTATTTTTTTGTCGTCGAACTGGTGGTCCCTGCCGGTGGGTGGTCGACCGCAGCCGAGTGTATCTTGCTATTTCCTTTGATGAATAGCCCGAAACTAACTTCCGAAACCGAATTTTAGTATGCAACCAGTATAACAAATACAACGAGTTCTCTTTACCACTGGATCCTTCAATTTTGACAACATTAAGAGGTCATTTGATAACATGAATCATCTATTGTTTGATCAGTGGGAGTGGTCTTGTTAAATACAATGTAGGTCGCGTAAGTACTGTACGTTCATCCATTTGTATCACTAAAATTGTTCGTCCTCGGCCGGATCAATGCTTGTAATATCTTATCTGTGTTAATCTGGTGCTGGGCGTAGAATTGTGCCCATCCGATATTGTCATCGAGGTTTTGGGAGTGCGACCTCGCTGTTGCTTTGTTGCTCGCGTTACGATCTACTAACTCTAGCCACCGTAAGTTCCAAATACCTCATTTATTTTGTTTGTCATTAAAAGATGGTTTAAAAGCATGACGGTCGACGCTTTGTAGTTGTAGTGTCCGAATAGTGTTACAGACTTTCAGTTCCATTCGTGTTACATCTCTTTACATCTAAAGAATAAAGTATGTCGTAAAATTACTGCCTGGGTAGCATCTCTTACTAACCAAAGCTTTTATTTCATCTACCGGTTACTCAAGACAAACATGAGTTCCACTTCCTTTTTCAAAACAATATATCACAAATGATTTACAAGAAAAAATAATTTCTTGGCACAAAATGGTTTATGAAAGATCATCTTTATTAAAAATTGAAAGAATTCCATATATGCATCCATAAGTTATATAGCGATATGGCAATATCACTCAAGAGTCGTCTCTCCGTGAGCGCGTTCGCCAGTTTCTGGGTCGCACCGATTAATTCACTTAGCCTACTTTTGTTCAGTGCTGTAACACTTTTTTATTCATTTGACACAATTTTACTCGAATGTGTACTATGCGATATTGTCTTTCATATGCTCACCAATATTAGCTGACTATGTTTTCTTCTGTGGAGCGTAAAAAAATCTCGACAGCAGCAAAAAGATGCATAAGTTAGAGTTACTATGCGTTTATTGCAATATTTATCGTAATTTGAATTGTATAATCGGTAGTAAAAGGTTGATTTTTGTTCAGCCAAAGTAATTTGATTTCATATACCTTGACATGTTTACTACGAGCACGTGTACTTTTCAGGTGTCGAGCATGAGCTTAGCTCAAAACCAACTGAATTGCACGCTATAGTGAATAATGCAATATCTTTAAATAGGGTTTTCTTATTACATTTTATTTGTTTTTTTAAATAACATAAGATTATGAATCTTTGGGGCTTTTAGGTGATTGATGCAACTTTCAAAAGTGGCTAAAAATTTTTTTTTCGAAACTCTGGTGACCCCATTTTGATTAAACTAAATGAAAAAAGTTTTCGATGAACAAGACACAATTTTCTGTTTTGAAATCGCGCCCAACGCAAAACTCTGCGGCTATGTTTTGTGAATTATAAAACCAAGTCGTGAGAGAGTTTGGCAATACTGCAGAGTTGATGAAAAAGTTCACGGGATGTTGTGAAGTTAGCACAAGTGTGGTCGAGGCTCGAGTTTACATAGCATATCTCATTGCGAAGCGCCAGCAAGCCAGTGCCACAGTGGCCGGTGAACGGATGCGTGCATTGCTGTGATGAAACTGACACAGATTCTAACGCGGATTTGGTAATCGGGCCCCCGTTCGTGAAAGTCGCGTCAGGACGGTCATATCTCTTTGTAAATGTGCCACTTTGAGATTTCCAACTCGAAACTTGTACGGCACCGAAACCCAAAAATCAAAGTCTTGCTGCGGCGAATGTCTATTGTTCAATGAGAGCAGTGTGCGTAGTTGCGTACCAGTATATACTCGTATTGTGCCGGTGTCCCACATCAGTCGAGTGGAAATGTGTAATCTTTGATTGGCTCGTTACCATGTTTCCACATTTGCTCTAAATTCTCTTTATCTTACTCGATCTTGTTTTGTTCCGTTTCCAATATGGTTTTGGTCTAGATTCTACAGGATTTAAGAATTCGATATTAAAGTATGACAAGATTCTGTCATGTTTGTAAGTAGATACATATGTGAATATATCTATAAGCATTATTTAATGAGTGGCTAACATAATCTCTAAATGGTCTGCAGGATGAATATACAGGGAGATGCTCCCTGACCTTAACATGGTTTCTAAGTGACAACTGAGCGTGTTTGAGTTTTGTGACTTTATTAGACTTCAAATTAAAATATCGTTTACACAGTAGATCCGTGAAGCGGTGGCAAACATTGTAATAGGTCAATTTGTGCCACTTGGTGATCAGAGAATGTGCTTTGTCACATTTTGCTTCCATATTTAATGAATTTATTATAATTTTCTTAACTTCCACTTCAGGGTTTCAACTCATACCGCTCCTCAAAGGCAGTAGTCTTTGTCTTCTGCAGTTTTTTTATTACACAAAGCGACGCACACTGTACTTGTTATTAATTGTACGCTGTATATGTGTCCGTGCATAGCAGTAGGTACTCCTACTACACCAAGATATACCTTACTAACCTACCTATCATTGCAGGCACGGGCCAGGCAGCGAGTGCGTCGGCTCAGGCTCGGGCGGCGGCGCGGCGGCTCCGCAGTCGGCGCGCGTGTCGTCCAACGGCGCCGGCAGCATGGCGGTGAGCCGCGTGCCCAGCCCGCTGCATGACGGGAACACGCCCGTCGCCGAGAACTGGTGTTTTACACAGGTGAGATATTTATTCATTTATTTGGATAAACTACAACGATATGCTAAGATATGTAGTTTAATGGTCATACTTAGTAAGAGCCATTGGATACCACGACTTCTGTCCGGCTGTCGACGAGCGCTGTTCCGCTGTGGGACGGGAACACGCCCGTCGCAGAGAACTGGTGTTTTACACAGGTGTGATATGTAAAACTTGATACTCATACTTAGTAAGAGCATTTGCATACCACGACTTGTAGTCCGGCTGTCGAAGAGTGTTATTCTGCTGTGGGACGGGAACTCACCCGTTGCTGAGACCTGTTTTTATACACAGGTGAGATAGAATGTTTGGTTTGATGTTCATACTTGGAGCCTTTGCTCACAACTACTTTATGTCGCGCCGGCGCCGTTGACGTGCGTTCCTTTGCCGTGTCAATCGTAAGCGGCACTTTACGATACATGGTGTGCAAAGGCTCTTACTGTGATACTTTGCATACGAAGACTTCGTTCCGCTATCGACGCGCATTTGTCGTGATTCACACGGGAATCAGTAGCAGTCCAAAACGTTTTGTTTAAAAGAGCGCCACAGACTAAAGAGTGTAAAGACTGTGGTGTGAAAGGCTCTAAGAAATCTGAACGGATAAGTAACACTTGCTCATGTGACAATGTTTTAAGCAAATCAGTGGTGGAAATGTTGATTTACATTATAATTTATAATGATCCGCCATATAGATTCGCTGATTTAGCTCTAAAAGCTTACAAATAATACCGAGTGTTTATGACGTACGTCAAGCATCCGCAGTAACAAAACGAGTTCATTTTGTTTACACCCCAACTGGTTACCTTCGAGATGGCATTGAAAATAAAAATAGGATTATGCAAATCAAATAAAAGTCATAGGTTATCTTTAGCGGAAAAGGCACTACAATGATGGTTAAACGATACATGCTGCTTGATACAGAGTTGCGTCCTATCATAAAAGGTTCAAACAAAGTGAAGTGCTCGTAAAAAGTTAGTGGCGGCTGCGGCTACGGGCGGCCGGCCTAAAAAGCCGTAAACATCACTCTTCGCTCATCCGACACCCACAAATAGAGGCGATAATTTTGTTGAACAAAACGTTATCGGTGAACTTGAAATGTTGCGCTGACGCAAATGATGTTAACTGATGAGGAAGTGAATCGTACGTGCTTTGGAAAATGTTGGATACGTGCGTACTGCTTACCTTTTCTTGATGTATAATTGTGCGTCACGTTTTCATATCGAACGAAAGCGTTGCAAACGTGACATGATGACGACGACGGCGATAGATGTTGTGTAAATTATCAATATTTGTATGTAATGTTGTTTCCAATAGGCATGATGACAACAAGTAAATTTCATTGAAATAATTTGTGTGTACATTATTACAAAATTCCCTATTCTAAGACTCTGATTCTTTTGATAATTAAAAGCAAGATGAATATTATAATCGATAAAATAAAATCGCTAAATACGGCAATCCGCCATAAAATGTTGAACGCCAATCAGAGCGCATGACGTCACGTTAGAGTTCTTTCTCTTTGTTTACATTTGAATTACTTAAGATAATACACACTCGTTCGCTTTTTTAATTAAATGCGCCGTTATTAACTTCAATTTCTTTTGTGTAATTTTATTGCGCTAAATTCAGTTATTTCCATACATACATACATATACTCACGGCTATAAATCCCTTATCGGGGTAACCAGAGCTTTGGAATGAGAAGTCCTCAGCCACTTTTGGAAGTTGATTGGGGAAAAGATAGTAATAATAAATGTTTTTGGTGACGGGTCTCCAACCACATCGCCTAACAATCGCTTAAAAAGCCCCTATACCCTTAGTCGCCTCTTACGATCACCCACGGGTAGAATTGGGGTAGTGTTATTCTAAGCCCTACACACTGTTTACTTCTTCCTATAAAATTATAATGAATTTAGCAACAAAATTCTACAAAATAAAAAGGAAATATTGTGATCAAAGTGATCTTCACAAAAATAAAGCTGTATAAAGCCACTTCTTTCTTAATTTCTTATCGAAAGGAACAAAAATATATAACTTCTCAGGAGTTTTTATGGACGTATGAGTACCAAGAGCGACGGAACACCACCTCTATACTTTTGAAGTCATGTTTTAATGTAAAAATTAGTGAAATGTCTAAATTAAATATGAATTAGATAATGTTTACATATACCAAATGTTCCTTGTACTCTATAGTGACGTAAGCAAGCGACGCCATGACACTTTGACGCGTTTTAGTGCAAATTTTAAATTTGTGAATAAATAATTATTTTTTAAATACTAAACCTACATTTTTCGCAGAAATATTATGTTTATTACAATTCATATATATTTCTAAATATTATAGAATAGTTTCTCAAAATTTGTCATCATGCCTATTGCGGTTGTGGATGACCATCAAGAATGATTTGATTACAAAATGATAAAATTCGTGTTTATCTGACTGCCTTACCTCATCTCTATTGTGATTCATCTATGTTTGTATCGCAATATTTTGAGTAATGATTAAAACCATAAAAATGACGCAAGATATATAAACTATTCTAATTTAGTAGTAATAGCTAGAAAAATCTGTGCAAGATGGTGAGAGGCCGCGATTTCAAACAATTGGAACGACCGTTGGACGACATAGCCAGCGATCCAATTTTCTTTTGCCTTTGATGAGTTTTTGCCAAAATATCTATTCCACGCAAAAACGGTACCGCTGTTTTTATTCACTTTAGCAGTCTATGCACTATGCTCTTATTAAGTTCTTCAATCCGTGCTTTTTATTTGTTTGCCGCTGTTCCGTTACTAACGGAATCGATATTCGATCATCAAACATGATTGTAATTATGTCTCGCTCGAGTGTCCATCTATATACATTTTATATTTGAAAAAAACTTGTAACATACAAAAACTAGTAATAGCAAAATTCGAAACATATGGCAATATCTGTAATCAAGTAGCAGTTTATAATAACTGAGTGATTTAACTTCCAGTTCCGTTTGAGTGTGACACGTGTGCTCGATGTCCTTTTTGTACACGTGCCGTGTTCAGTTATTTCTCATGCAACCGCGTTGCCAACACAAACTGCGCCATATTATTAATCTCGTCTCATTTTGAGAGCATGTCAATTCTCTTTACTCGGTTAATCGAATTATCAATGTGCGATAAGTTTCTTAATTTCAGTGTATTGGGTAGATAACTTAAAAATGTTGATTGATTAAAAATAATGTGCACAAAAAGCAAGTTTGAATACTTCTCATTTAATCTATGACGCTACTGCAAATCCATTGCAAAGTACTGAATAATATGATCTAACGAGCTTCTGTCAAAGCAAGTTTCAACTCCCGTTAATTCCCTTGTATTTTTTTCTTAGTTTTAGCCTCCTAGAGCCTTTTCACGTTCTTGAAATGTTTTTTTATCTCACAGAAGAAATATACAATCATTGTGTTTACACCGAATTGTGAGTTCTTATGTTTTAAAAAATCAACATCCACCCGATCGACTGCAGTTGTCTATCTCTGTATAAGTCAGTCATCATTTCTATTCAGTGCCGAGACTATTATTTTACTCGGAAGAAGTCCTTCGTACCGATACAAATTATGTAGCAGCTCGCTTGTTTTGGCATATGTAACACAATTCAGGATAGAAATACGCGAATCACGCTTATCTAACTCTAAGCGATGATGTCCGGGGTGATGCGGGCGGCCTTGGCTCGGGTCGCCGACCGGCCGAAGACCCCAGCAGCACCGCAAGACGAGCAACGGTCGGGGGCAACGACCAGTCGCACGTCCACCTATGACGCGATGGTTATACCATCTGACCTCATGGGCCATCTTGCGGGGACCCATAAGGTGCCTCTATCGAAAACTTAATAAAACCAATCAGTTAAACCGAGCTAAGCAGAAGGCAAAAGACCAAACTGTCGCTCGTACGATATTACCACATTCTTCTAAAAGCAGAAATGGTTCATTACAAGAATGCTCAGTCGAATTGTTGCCAGTTACATCAAATTAATTTCAAAGAGGACCCATGGCCTTGAGTCAGTTGTAATCTAGTAAACCTTCAACGAAATAAGCTATTGTTTAGTTCAATATTTATTTCCCATAAAACGTGATCGTTAAATATACACGTCCCGACTTCCTCGGGCTTTGGATTGTTCTTGCCGACGACTTTCATCGCAGCAATTAGAAACAATGACATTGTTTTGTCAAAATTCAAAAGTCAAACAGGTTTTCTGTAAGATTTATTGCATTGCCACTTTGCCAGGCTCGTGCTATGAGCCCGACTAGAGAAGAGCGTTACCTTTTTACTTGATGGATTTATGACCTGTCGTTGTTCCAAGCCACCTTCTGAAAGCCCTTAGTTTGTGAGATGAGTGAGAAAATGTCTCTTGTTTACTCGTAACATAACTAATAGCTTTTATTTTGTAAATGACAACGTGATCAGCATGTTGTCCACACCGTATCATTAATCTTTATTAGCCGACTTTCTCGTTTCGTTGGCTATTGTGTCTCTGTGGCGATATTTCATTAACATTTATTTTCTCTTTCTGTTTCAGGTCAAAGTGGTGAAATTCAGTTATATGTGGACTATAAATAATTTTAGTTTTTGTAGAGAAGAAATGGGTGAAGTGTTGAAATCATCGACATTTTCCGCGGGTGCCAGTGATAAGTTAAAATGGTGTCTGCGTGTCAATCCAAAAGGACTAGACGAAGAGAGCAAAGACTATTTATCTTTATATCTATTATTAGTATCGTGTAATAAATCAGAAGTGCGTGCGAAATTTAAATTCTCGATTTTAAATGCGAAAAGAGAAGAAACCAAGGCGATGGAGTCACAACGCGCCTACAGATTTGTACAAGGAAAGGACTGGGGTTTCAAAAAGTTTATTAGAAGGTTCGTATTTGTTTTATCAAAACAAACCATTCCAAATTATTATTATAAGCCTTTTGTTTCCCACTGCTGCCTAAGGGCCTCTCTCCCCTTCTTTCACTCCAGGCGGTCTTGAGCGGTCTTCCTCCTGTTCTTGGTCCAGAGACCTAATTCGTCACTCCATAATTTCTTGGTCACCACCATCATCATCCATCAAAAATACTAAGAAAAAAACTGCTATTATTGTTTGTATACACATTTTAAGTATTTGTGATTTCAAAACAAATTGTCACAATCTATTCATGCTCATTATAATGCAATGACAATAATGATCCAATACTAAGAATTCAAATCTCTTCACGTTGTCAACAATTATGTAAGCTAAGTCAGACTATATAAGTGTTAGCACTGAATGATCAATGTCATTCAATGTTGTAGGAAACTATTTGCATATCATTACACCCTATGTTTACTCTTCGCATGCGTGCAAAGACGTTTTAGTGTCAGTATCTTTATAATATCCACATTGTTTGTTCTTTATTATGGATGTATTACATATTATTTGCAATCGTTATCACTTCTTAGGCTTACATACAACAACCATACAACCATACAACCGTGATAACCCAGTGGGTCGAACACTCGGTTATCGTGCAAACGACTAGTGTTCAAATCCTGGGTCTGGCCTACACCAATTTGTCTTTTCTAAAGACATATGTGTGGTTAATTTATCATGGTTGTTAACGGTGAGGGAAAACATCGTGAGGAAACCCACATGGCTGAGTTGTACTTAGTCATGTGACAGTGTATTCGTACAAAACGGCGATAGGCCTGCCCCCTATCACGTGAGTACACTGTCCATGCAAAACGTGGGTACTCTGAACACCAGGTGACAAAGTCACGTGATGTTCAGAAGTATTAGTACCTCTGCCAACCCCTTCGGGGATATTCGGCGTGAACGTTTATGTTATGTTATGTTCTTAGGCTTAGTTAATCAGGCGCTGGAACTTGATTATAAATTTATTGGCTATGCTTAATTGTTCGAAGCAGACTTTCTTATATCTCTGACACTCTGACTTAAATCCATTTCGAGATAATTGAACTCTTCTAATCGGATCTGTCTTATTATAAAAACAAAAAGTACAGAGTCCTATGTGCGAGTTTCTCGAATAGTACGGTGACATTTTGTTAATTTTGAGATTGATTTTTTATTTGTGACATACGTGCATACATATACTCTCGCCTGTAGTTCCCAATGGGAAATTATTGATAGATCTTAGTATTAAAATTTTAGTATTTCTACCTGGCGTAAATAGCTTTTTCTGCTGTTTTATCGGCCGTATTTGGTTTTTATGTCCTCTGTTTACAAACCTAGGCATATTGAAGGTAATTCTACTTAAATAATATAAGTGGATATTTATCCGGTAGACTTTCTTCGACTATCCAACTCTTGTTCCTGGGTCTTAACTTTATGACATTTGCGTTCGTCAATCTGTATTTACAAACAAGGGTCAACAATTCATTTTATATTAGCCACTACTAGTACAAAACTATGCGCCGAAACCCACAAACAGCCCGGTTAGCGAACCAATCTACTCAATATGCCAACTTGCGCCACTCGTCAATGCAAGAATTTATGTTTAACCTCTAATATTCAAGTCTATCGAATCGATGTTTAATTGTATTTAAATGTACAGTATCACTATTCATGTATAATATTATATTGTAAACTTTGTCCACGCGGATCAAATATGATGCCGTTTTAATTTCCTTATTGTCACTGCGAATGTTTTGTGTTTGTGGTAGTTTCTCCCGAACAATTAACTGTTGTCTCAAAACACGGTGCCAGTAACTGTATAAACACTCATTTCCAAGATTTACACTAAGAAAATCCTTATTATGCTTTCCTTATTCCATCTTTTTAATAAATCAGTCTTTCCAAAGTCTGTTTTATTTTGGTTACTTCTAAAATCATAAATTATAAAGATCCGCTGCAAGTGCGTTGTATTTTAGTTTCCTTTTCGTTTCTTCATGTTCATTCATCTCATATTCTTAAAACACGTCCTCACTATCTCTGTGGATGAGCTAATTCATCCAAATGATATTCCACCCAACTTATTAGACTGATATTTTTTCTTACGCACACATCCCTTTATTGATCAGCTAATATTGAATAGAAGGCGTTTTCTGGTAACAAAACATATTCAATATTTATTTATTTACACAGAAAATATAATCTTGACAGATGATACTATACTACAATGAGAGTATTCTCAACATTCCAGAGATTTCCTGTTAGACGAAGCGAACGGCCTGTTACCAGAAGATAAGCTAACGATATTCTGCGAAGTATCCGTAGTGGCCGATAGTATCAATATCAGCGGCCAAAGCAATGTGGTCCAGTTCAAAGTACCAGAATGTCGACTATCCGATGATTTGGGAGCGCTCTTCGACAATGAAAGGTTTTCTGACGTCACTCTTGCGGTCGGCGGGAGAGAGTTTCAAGCGCATAAAGCGATACTGGCCGGTAAGTGTTTCGAATTAAATTGATTTATTACACCTTTAATGCATGCGAAAGTGATTTAGTTGATTGTTTTGTAAATATGAGTGTAGCCTTAAATCTTAGTGCATATCCTGTATTGTACAGGAATATAATGATTATGAACATATAAATATTATATTTCAATTATTGGCCTAGCATACTGAAATTGAATATAGCACATTTAGTTGTGAAAATCACAATTCAAAACAAAATTAATTAAAAGTTATGTATCGGTCCTCCGTCATACAAGTAGCAATTAATTATTATTTTAATGCATGCTCATTACCAAGAATGAGCTCATAATTCGGATGTCGAGCATAACAGTTATATGGAATTGTTAGGTATTAAAAATTTTTTGCATTAGTGATAATAGGTGCACTTATTTATGTGTATCGTTGTTCTTCTAAGATTGAAGAAAGCAACTAATTCTCTATCATGTTTGTTTTTATTGGAGCAGTGTCTTTGTGTTCATAAAGCAATGGCAATGGGATCAAAAAAGACGAATAGTTCTGGATATATATATAGAGGATATACAAATAGAGATAAATAGCATCTTCTGAAAGGGAAGTTTTTTATAATTGATAGAAATGTATAAAAAAGATCGTATACAGTTGCCAAGTATATTTTTTGCCTTACCTAATAAGACCGAATAGTGTGAATATATGTATTTCAAAATAAATAAATTAATCCATGTAAAGTAAAAAGAAACTATTGCCGTTACTGACTATTATTATCTAATCAACTTTCCTTTCATCTAGCATCGATTACTCTAGAATTCTCAACCTAACCACCATCTCTCCCCATTCCAGCGCGAAGTCCTGTATTCGCGGCGATGTTCGAACACGAAATGGAGGAGCGGAAACGCAACAGAGTGGACATCACCGACGTGGACCACGAAGTATTGCGCGAGATGCTACGCTTCATATACACGGGACGCGCGCCCAACTTGGACAAGATGGCCGACGATCTACTAGCTGCTGCTGACAAGGTAATATCATACTGACACTCTAGTTGTATGCGACACTTCAACACACATTAGTTTCTAGCACAAATAATATTAAAAATAAATGCCCAAATGGCAAAAAACACATATACACGAGACGCGCGCCCAACTTGGACAAGATGGCGGACGATCTACTAGCCGCTGCTGACAAGGTAATATCATACTGACACTAGATATACTGCACTCGTTTTATACGCGACATCAATACATATTTGTTCGTAGTACAAATAATATCAAAAATAAAGGCCCAAATGGCAGAAAACACATATTTACACGGGACACGCGTTCTATCTGGACAAAATGGCCGAGGATCTGCGGACCATATTATTGGTCAGCGTTGTAGTTTTGAGCGATTTACCAGCGATATTATAGACGTATGCTTAACTGAGTTGTTTTCTTGTTCTTCCTTTAATATAAGAATGTGAATTGTACTTTTACGACTGTTTTTAAAACTATTATGACTTGGCTTCTTGATAAATAAAAACATTTGACGTATTACAATCAGAATATAGCACTGATTATATAAATCTGGGTCTATGTTTCACATTTACTGTAGAAACATGAAAAACTTCCCATTACATAATTCGAATCGAATAGAAATACTTTCTACAAAACTTTGACGTGACCTATTGCGCTAAACAAAACTCCACACGTTTTCGCAACTTTCTTTAACTTTGAGTTGAAAAAGTTTTTCCGCAAATAGCATCGCTTTCACAATTAATTTCACAAGTAAAAGAATTAAAATACCTAATCGTCTGGCTGGTTATGCTCGCATTAATTTAGTACGTTCCAAACAATGAAAGTTATAATGCAGGCCTAATGAGTTGTACTTAGTCATGTGACAGTGTATTTTTACTAAACGGTGATTGGTTTTTCCCTATAATATCCATTTCGTCCAAGAAAACGTAGGTGACTTAAATATGAAGTGATGTTCAAAAGTATTAGTACCTCTGCCCACCCTTTGCCTTTGGGGATATACACCAAGAATGTATATTCTAGCTTTTTAGCCGAAATATTCAGTGTTATTCAGTGTTTTTCGGACTGTTTGGTTTCGCTGATACAAGGTCGTGTCAGTATTTTATCTATCACACAGTAAATACATCCGCATTACATAATCTTTAATGTGATGTCATTGAATAAACTCAAAAAACAATGCCATATCGCTCTAATATCTTTGTTAATATGTAAGCTCAGATAACGATACTGATACATAATAAAACTTCATGTTCTCATGCACATACGGTACGGAGGGTGTTCAGAAATGTTCACAATCATTACCAAATATATAAAGGGATCTTACATTATAAAACCACATTAGGAATGAAATCTCAAACAGATATAAAAATATATATTTCCCAAGTACCTTGTAACATGCAAATATAACAAAAAATTTTTTTTTTCTCACTTATAAATCTCACTACGAATTTAATACTTTAATCAAATCTGTAATATTATATAGTCTCAAGGTTCCGTATTGCCTAATACTTAGCTATGGGAAAAACTGAAATTTAACAAATTTAATAACACAATTAGAATGCATACAATAATATTGTTTAAAAAATGGTATATGGCAAAGTATATATAAGAAACAATTCAAAAAACTAGTCCGTAATGACTCAGACATTAGGATTCCTCACTTATTAAAGTGACCTCATTGTATTATGGAAATTATGCATCATTAGATTCTACTGGATGTCAATTGCCATCCTCTTTGGAAACTTCCTGTATTTTCCCTTCAAATATAACTAACTTTTGTTTACTAAGCAATTTCTATTCACTTATGCGACGATCTTCCACTTTAAACCTTTAAATTTAAACCATTGCGAAACCACTTTCAATTAATCGAAATCAATGAATAAGTAAATCACGATGTCCAATATCGTAATGCAAAGTATTGCAAACGAATGCTTGTGTGACCTCTATAGGGCATCGCTAAATACAATTTGACCCAAATACATTGTTGCTACGAATCTAATCTAGAAAAATATGCTCGTTCTAACTCGCGCGAGAATTGTGTCACAGAATAATATTAGCGTTGTTGGAATCTTGTTATCTGAGGACGAAAATTTATATATGTTCCTATGGATTTTGATTGATTTAATGTTTAATAAAATAACTTACGATGCTGATGATATGCAGAAAACGTGAGCCATCACATGATTTAGAACCTTGGAAATGTAAACCATTTTAAATAGTAAAAATAAGGAAATCGATTGTATGTTAAAGTAAAACCTGTTATACTTTACTGAATGACTATCAAATTATCACTCAAGACCAAATATATCGTAAGTAGTCCCGGTACTGAGATCGATTGTTGGATACTTTTAATTAATGACGCAATCTTAATTTTATCATATAGGAAAGACTTAGTACTTATGCTAGTGTGGATGGTAATGTTAGTAGAGGACGACCACGGAGAACACACTTGGACCAAATTAAGAGTGTGCTCAAAAAGCAGGCGTCCGAAGTATGAAGAATAAAAGAGCATGTATGAAAAACTTGATGGATGTAAACGAAGCTAGAGAGGTTTGTCAGGACCGTATGAAGTGGCGATCGATAGTCTCTGCCTACCCCAATGGGAACTAATGGCGTGAGTATATGTATGTATGTTAGTACTTATCTTATGACGCATACGGATATTATCTGTAGTTTTAAGTTGTTTTACAAATCATCATTATCATTATTTTATATGGCGATCTTGACCCTCCATTTCTAATATTGCGTTTCTTTTTAATGATTTTTATTAACATAAATCTTTTTATTTCCAGTACGCCCTAGAACGGTTAAAAGTGATGTGCGAAGAGGCACTATGTCTCAGCCTGTCCGTGGAAACTGCGGCCGATACGCTCATACTGGCAGACCTGCATTCTGCGGACCAGCTCAAGGCGCAGACTATTGACTTTATTAATACGTGAGTACTCTTTATATTGGTGATATATGGTCACTATGAACGGAACAATATATATACAGGTGGAAAGGTAGACGATGGATGAAATAAAGATTTCTTTTGTGATATACAACTAGAGATAGAGGATGGCTGTGACAATAAAGACATATGAAGCTAGGATGGTAATGTTAAAAATGATGACCTGCATTCAGCGGACCAGCTAAAAGCGCAGATCATTGACTTTATTAATACGTGAGTACTCTTGATATTGCTTGGTGTGTGGTCATTTTGTATTGATATGATGATAATGTGATAGTAAAAATGTATGAAGCTAGGATGATAATGTTAAAAGTGATGAACCAACCAAGGATATCGCTCAGTCTGACTTAACATTTCGCCTTTGAATCGATCTTTGATTGCTTCAAGTGAGTACTGTTTGAGTGGAGCTTTTCAAAGTGACAGAACTTTTAGTCACTTCAAGTATATCTGAAATGTATAACACAAATATGAAACCAAATATTAAAAGCTCAAAACTGACCAAAAATCTCTTTAATTTCAGGAGTCACGCAACCGACGTGATGGACACAGCCGGTTGGAAAAACATGATCTCATCTCATCCTCATTTAATAGCCGAGGCCTTTCGGGCCCTTGCGACCCAACAACAGCAAATACCGCCCATAGGCCCTCCAAGAAAACGCGTGAAACAGGCATAGTGTGACTCCACCCTGGTCCCAATGGCAGGCACATAACAACACCCCATTCTATACCAAAGACACGCCGCATTCGAGGCAATTATGCCCATTAGCACTCGAGACATTGGCATATCTATCAAAAAACGCTTGTAATCTTAAGTTTTAAAAACCATAGACAAGAATACAGGGGACAGTTGCAAACCATAGACAATATAGTACATTTTACAACGATTATAGAATAAGCAGTTTTAAAGATACAAACTTTTTTTTATTTCCCTATACAAAATATTCTTGTGATTTTAGATGTGTTACAAGCGTTCTCTGAATAGTCGTTGTCAATACGATGACATTCCTTATGTAATAATGTGTTGTGTGATAAAAGTCTCTTGTGTCCCAGAAAGCACGGCGAGCGGGTGTTAGTTTTCGTTAAATAAGTCGTGGATTTCGGTTCCACCTTTCGTTTACTATGATTGATCTCAAGACAATATTCGATCCTAATGGTTTTTTTTTCTCTGGCGGTTAGCTAGTGTACCGCTGTATGTAATATTCTAATTATTGTGTAGGCTTCGGTTATGTGATGGACGCTTTTTGCGCGTTTGACGTGTCAGTCTATGAAATACCGGCGCTATGTGTTAAAAAGCTTGTTTAGTATGCATGTCGTTATGTGAATATGTTTCGCGAATTAATTTGTAATGTAAATTATTATTATTAGGTATTGAAACAAAGCTCATGTCTATAGAAGAAAACTAAATGGACTATATTATTTGGATTGTAAAAAAATATCAATTGTTCTTGTCATTATATTGTATCCGGTAGTGATTTATATTTACCGTTTTGAGTAATGTCTGTGGGGTGTAACTAATTTTCATTATGATGAATTTGTCTATCCTTTACATTGTTCAATACAGTTTCCCTTGTTAATTAATAGGAAAATATTTAAAACAATCTACATTCTATTCATTCTAAATGTGTCTTTCTTACTTGATTCTGACTAGGTTATAAAGATAAAAACGTCAAACGAGATGAATTAGTTACACCTGATATACAACAGAATTAGATGGAATTATAACGCAGTACATATTTAATATGGTTCGTGACACATTATTGTAAAATAAATGCCAATGTTTTATCTAAACTAGTCTAAGATATGTCTAGCGGTATATAAGTAGACGTACATTGGATATTATTTACAAAATGTGGCCACAATCGAAACAAGAGTAACTCTCATTATTTCTATCAAATTTGCGATCTCATTAACTATTATATATCTATAAATCTGCGGTTAAACTATTTAAAACTATTCCATTCATTTGTACAGAGGTAGAATTATTAGAAGTACGTATATGTATAATGAAGTCACAGTTGTGAACTAAAGAGAGTTACTCAATAGTAGGCAAGTCGTGTGATAGTGTTGAAATTATTGGTATTGTATATAAAACAAGCTGCTACAGATTTCAATTGATAATATATGCATTCAATGCACTCGAATGATTTTGAAGCACAATGTGAATGATGCAACCGAGCAATATGAAGTTTAGAACATTATTGTACATATTTTGACTGTATACATTATCTTTTCAATGAATTGTTTCATTCAGCGCTGTTCTTGGAACATTTGTCAATGTGATAATCACTCTTGCAGAGTTTAAGGAGTCATTTTTCATTGAGCAATGTTTAAAGGAACTGGCTTTTAGACGTGTGTAGAGGGAGTCTGATATTTTCATTTGAAATGCGTAGTACGATCCCACCATTAAGATATGTGTAAGAATAAATTGTAAGTGGTAATTAATGCAATGACGCCATTTATAATTATAATTTAACCTATTTGAAATGTGGTTTCAATGTAATTTTTTGTAGCTCACATTTGAATATTTTGGATTTGATCACTTTTTCTCTATATTACTTAATCTTGCTCATAGTATATATAAATCTTTTTTCTGCCGCTGTACTTGTCCAATATATTGTTTGCTTCCCAATGGATCATATCTGTTCAGTTTGATTTGTTTGTGAATTTATGATGTGGATTTGATCTGTATGTTATCTTATTGTAATGTTATTACTCAATATGGTATGTAATTTACTGTGGCCAATAGAATTAATACCATTTTGTACCCGTTTCAATTTACATAGTGGACAGCCGTAGTGTAATAATAATTTTACAAGAACAGAACTGTCTAAAAATAACTGTGATTTTCAAAATTGTCAATAAGTTGAGCAAATAAATGAAAATATGTCAAAGCTATTTTTTTTACCTTTTTTCATCTAGATATTTTACCTTGAAGCATCACCAAAGGGGTGGGTGGCAGAGGTACTAATACTTCTCAACTTCATGTGACATTGTCACCTAGTGTTCAGAGTTCCCACGTTTTGCTTAGACTGTGTATCTACATGATAGGGGTCAGGCTTGTCACCATTTTGTATTACTACACTGGCATAGAATCAAGCACAACTAAGCTATGTGGGTTTGCTTAACATACATACATATACTCACAGCCATAAATACCAAAAAGGGGTAGCAAGAGCTTTAGAGCTAGAAACTCCTGGGCCACATTTGGAAGTTGATAGGGGAAAAAATGGCAGAAATAAAGTATCGTTGGTAATGGATCTCCAACCGCATCGTCAATAACCACCTAAAAGCCCCATACCCTTTGACTATGAACGCTATAGACAGAGTCATAATGCAACGGGAGAGTACCTCTTTTAGATAGCAATATTTTTCCCTGTAATGTTGCGATCACTAGAAAACAATTACCCCAAAATAGTATAATCACCATTCTAAAAGCTACTTTTTTATTTAAAATTGATTACGTCAATTTATTGTTACGTCGTTTTATTTATTGTAAAGGTTTACTGTTTACTATATTATTTCCTGCAATCATATAATTATACATACTTGCTCCTAGTATTATACAATCTTTTTTGTTTAATTTTACCATTTATACTGATGTTTAATACACCGTGAAATCTAAAGCATTTTACTAACTATCAGGGATGAATCTTCCCATGATTACGAATAAATTTTTGTACGGGACTAACTTTGTTACTGGACAAAAAAAAACAGCTGTTCCATAAGTGCAAGTTATGTAAATATCATACGGGTCATCATGGGTATAGTGGGGTCTATGTTTGTATTTTGAAAAATAAAAGACAGCACTATTTTGTACATGAGTTTTATTGCATTATTTACTATTGACCTTTAAACAAAATCAGTTTCGTGTGAAAATTTCGAATTCATTCGTCTATTTCAGTCACATTTTTCAAAAGATGATGTATTCGTACATCTAAGTATTTTATATTTGGTTGATTTCCAATTGCATCTTCCAGTGGCCGCAATCCATTTTTCTCGTAGATTCGGGTCTTTAGGAAAACTGTAATGAATACGAAGAAATTAAATAAATATAACAAATTTATTACTTACTAATTCCGTAGATAACAATTGGAAATCATTCAGCGTCGCTATAGCGCGACGAAATTCATAATATACTCACTCATTAACATCAGTTTACTAATTTGAAAATTTTACCCTAACGACAGGGTAGGATGAAAAACGTGAATTATGGGAACACTGAGATACTGCATATTTTTAGGTTATGCTATTAAAAAAATGCTCAAAATAACTAAAGAAAATGCTAGTAATCTAGTTCAACGTAATTAACATTTGAATCACTTTTTTTCTGATCGCGCAATGTATTTATTATGTATTTATCTGTAGAAAAACATTAAAAAACTCACTCACTTCAGAAAGTCAATCCTTCGATGTGTTTTTCGCTGCGGCTTCCGCAGCCAAGCACGCTACACCCAACCATACCTCACTAAATAATAAGTTTGACTAATGGAGTCTCTTTTATCACAATAACAATATACAAATGAATAAAATCTTTCTCAAAATCAAAAGAAAACCAAAATCGCTCACAAGTCGACGCTTTGTTTGTCAAGCTTTAAAAGCGTGACATCAACAAAACGGGTTACGCGATAGAGATGACAATAAAGATTTTGTGTCTCTTTTTAACATATAAGAACTTAAATAAGGGCTTCTCTTTTTAAAATGGATGACGTAACATCGCTCTATCTATAGTGTTCATAATCAAAGCCCATACCCTTAGTCGCCTCTTGCAACACCCGTGGGGAGAAAGGGATAGTGATATTCAAAGCCGGCACTACACGACATATTGCTTAATATATTTTCCTTAAACATCAACAACCTTGATAAAAATAACCACACATATACCTATTAACTACATACTAATATTTCCAAACGCATTCACGCCGTATCACCCAGAATGAATGACGTATAGTTTCGTAGTGCATGATGTGCGATTTGTAATGTACTCAGAGACCAACTTAAAGCCTGGGTATAATGCCCACGTGATATTCTTTAGATTATGGCTTTTCATATGGGTACTCTGCTGGGTGTGTTATGAATGACTATCTAAAACTACGAGAAGAAGATTGAAAGCATCACATAATAGCTCGCTGTAAATATATTTTTGGGACGCCTATATGTCGAGTTGTGGACGTGTGATGGCTGATGAGCACGATAACAGTTCCCAGTGGGTATTGAAAGTACACATATAAAATTGTTGGCATACTAGGTGGCGTCGTAAAGAATCACCAATATAATAAAATAAATTGTATGAAAAGATAATTTGGCGTGATAACTACAAATGACATCTAGATAGAAAACATACAAATTAAGACCATTCCTCGATCGGAAATTTAGTTTCGGAATCCGCGCTCTCACATGTGGAATATAGCACTCTCGCGTACCCACAGCTGGCATCACCCATTTGTAGGATGACTTTTCGTCAATGTCAATGGTTTTTGAAAAGCAAAAGCACACCTTAGTTGAGAATCATAACAGCGCAATAGGTAGATGATTTCTTCTGCGAGCAGGTGTAGTCTCAAATGTAGTGCAATCACTGGGCACCAAACTCAAGTCAGTCTTAAGGCGGATTTATACAGGGTAAGTAACTGACTCCGAATTCGAGTCAAGTCAGCGCTGACCCGAAAAAAACCCAATGTGAACTGTTTCAAGTCAGTACAGTGCGGTTGAAGTCAGCGCTGACTTAAATATTCGCATACGAATATTTAGAAGTCAGTCAGACTGACGCCGCTACTGACTTGCGCACTTACCCTGTATAAATCCGCCTTAAGAGATAATATAAGTAAGTAATAATTTCAGTATATTTTTAAATAATTTTTACATGTTTGTATATGCGTTATTATTTAGCCAATAGACTATCACTGCTGGACATAAGCCATCTCTAAATATCGCCACATCAATCCCTTCTCGCGACCCTAAAGAATTCGTCGGTCTCACTCGTGGTAAGTCTACCCAAGCTAATCGACCGCTATTACAAAACCTGAAAACCACAACGGCCATTGGTTCTACGTGCAAACGTGCAATGTGCCGCGCCCTTACGCAATGCAACTTATTTTTCTAACTCTTCGAACTATGTCAGGTTTATGTTAAAACGCTTTAAATTAGCAAATAGTTACACTAATTTATAGACCACTGAGCTGAAAACTCAATGTATGTATTATAATTTCTACTATGTTTAAACTTACATTGAGGAATCAAACTATATTATCACACTATTGCGTAATATTAAAAAGCTACTGTTTGGTAGGTACTTAACAAGATGCTTTGCATACCTAAATAATGCAACAAAATATCTTTATTATCAAATGCACGTATTCATAAAGCAAACAAGACGACGGTATTGGTACGCCTTCATTTGATCAATAAAAATTGTGTGATTTAAGCAATAAGCAAGCATGATCACACAGCACAATCGGACCGAACTTAAATAGTAGGTATGGTATACATGAATTCAAGCTTCACTTACTTATACTCACGCCCATTGTTCCCATTGGGGTAGGCAGAGACTATCGATCGCCACTTTGTACGATCCAGGCAAATCACTTTTGCTTCTGTTACATTCATCATTCTTCTCATACATGCTCTTTTATTCTTCATACTTCGGACGCCGGCCTTTTTGAGCACACACTCTATTTGGTCCAGGTGTGTCCTCCGTGGTCGTCCTCTACTCACATTACCTTCCACGTTGGCTCTATAGATCTCTTTCACCAATTTACTGTCATTCATCCTCTCTATGTGCTCAAACCACCTTAACATTCCTTTCTCTATCTTGCACACTACGTCATCTTTCACACCTAAACGTTCACGAATTACACTATTTCTCACTCTGTCGCACAACCTTACATTACATATACTTCTGAGGGATCTCATTTCCACTGCATTCACTCTACTTTCATGCCTCTTTTGCCATGCCCAACATTCACTACCATACATCAGCGTAGGAACCAGTACAGCATTGTGAACTGCCATTCGCGCCTTTTCAGACAGGAACTGGCTCGACATTAGACTGTTTATGGCTCCATTTACCGCATTTCCCTTTTTTACTCTCCTTTCAATATCTTCCTCGCATTTTCCGTCCCTTGTAAACAAACTTCCCAGATATACAAACTTTTTCACTTGTTCCACTTTCTTGCCACCTATTGTAATCTCACATTCTGTCATACTTTCCTCTCTCTGGAAAACCATTGTCTTGGTTTTGTCCACATTCACTCGCATGCCCTTTCTTTCAAAAGACTTACACGCAATATTCACCATCTCTTGCAACTCATTTACCGTTGATGCAAGTAACACTTGATCGTCAGCGTATAAGAGGCATTTAATGATGAATCCTCCCATTCTCAGACGTTCTCAAGCTTCACGTTCCTAAAATTAACAATTTAAGCAGGAGCGCGAAGTATGCGATAGAGACCCAGCCAGGATCGACGCGGACGGCAGTGAATTATTTTGTCAACTATATTTTTAGACTATTTTCTCAAGACCGAACCGAGGAACCGACGCTACAAAACCTTCTTAGTTCTTTTGGATTCCAACCAAAAAGGCAAAAAAGGTTGGACATTAAGAAGAGTTTTTCTCTCTTTCTGTCTGCCACTAGACTGAACCCCAGAAGCATCCCGAATAAATAATAAAAAATACCTCAATATAAATATCACTTGGGTTCACTTTACTTTAAGCTTATTTATACTGTGAATAAAGGCATTTTAAGTTATATCAAAATATAAATTTGAATCACCCGGTAAACATTATTTCCTTTATTGCATTTTTTTAATGTTGTGTTCCAAGTCCATACAACTTTGCAATGCATCCAATTCAAAGTCAAAATTGTTAAAACTATCCAACTTACTTGTAAGTTATAGATCGTCACTTTGATTTATTTAGACAATGTACCAGCTTTATAAACTTATTTTTATTGTACATTAGAAGATAAATATATAACCACGGTGTCACCAGAGCTCTGTGCAGGATGTTTCTCATCAAACACGAAATTATTTAATAAATGGAGTTTAAAAAGATGTGTGTTGAGTAGATGAGTTTCTTACGGGGTTTTCTCACAACAATACCTTCCTAATTCGAATTAGAAATATATATTTCACCTTAATACTCAATTAAAATTAGACACTTAAATTTTTATTACATATAAATTACTATTTTGTTTCATACTAACCACGTTTTAAGGTTTGTCTTTAATGCATTTTTTAATGGACTTGGTTTACCACATAGAAACAAACCAACTGTAGGCGGATTGCGAGTTTCAATCGAAATTTCGTTTTCGATCAGAATGAGATGAGATCCATACATAAGAGTGAAAACTATACAATACACGTATGTGTCTCTTTTACTCCTGATGCTAAGGATTGGATTACTTTACTACGGCGTAAAGCAAACTATTGTATAAACGCGGCGTTATTAGTGTGATGTCGACCTTAGTTCTAGTACGAAGGGCAACGCAACGGTTTTTGTTCAAGTTAGTCTGTGAAAAAAACCCCGCGAAATTTGACGTATGATTTGTTTTGATTTGCATTTGCCAAGTGTCTAACTATTTTATTACAATTTCAATCTGAACATTGTGTACTTATAAAATCTCTTATACCTGTATTACGTGCTGTATTGTACTCTTCAGCAATATATTTAATTGAAAAAATAAACAACCCAGGATTTGTTAAATCAGCCATTTAGAAACAATATTGTGACTGAAGTTATTAACCTCTCAAGAAAGTTAAATCTCAAGTTGACTAACCATCAAATATAATGTATAAAGCAGCTTTAAAAAAGTGTGAAGTCGTGCTAGAAAAAGTAAAATTATCTGCCTGCTCTGACGTCAGTGATGAAGAAACAGAACGAACCCCTAGAAAGAGTGTAAGAACTAGAAAGAAACCTAACAAATTTGGCGAGTTTGTTGAAAGTCCATCATTCAGACCTAAAGATCAGGATGAGGAAATGGTAAGCTTTGAAGAAAGCTCTGGTGATGAAGATAATGAACTCTTAGCTCAAAAGCCATCAGGTATACTCCTTACACTAACTGTAATCAAACTGTATTTTTGTTTTCTCTGTTACTCTTATACATTTTTTTAATTTGCTGTGTAGTATCAGCTTAGAATAGCACTACCCCCATACTTCCAGTGGGTGTATGTAAGAGGCGACTATGGGTATTGGGGCTTTTAAGGGATTTCTGGGCGATGCAGTTGGAGACCCATCACCAACAACCTTTATTTTACCATCTCATCCCCACTCAACTTTCCAAAAGTGGCTGAGGAATTTCTAATTCCTTGGCTCTGGCTACCCCTTATAGGGATTCATAACCGTGAGTATATGTATGTATGTATGTATTATTTTAATTAAAGTGTGTAGTAGTAATAGTCCCATTTTTCCCTCAGTTGTTATCCTGTTTTTTCCTTTTATTCACTTTTATTTTGGTTTAGATGCAGTTACAAGGCACTGTAAAATAAATTTATAAATGTATACTATAGGCTCTTATTTAATAGTCCTTTGTCCCAATATATGTCAACTAGAAATCAAACTTTTGCACTATATATCACCAAAGGAGTTGGCAGAGGTACTAATACTTTTGAACATCACATGACATTGTCACCTGGTGTTCAGAGTACCCACGTTTTGTACTAATACACTGTCACGACAAAGCACAACTCAGCCATGTGGGTTTCCTCATGCTGTTTTCCCTTACCATCAACAACCATCATAAATTACTCACACATTTGTCTTTAGAAAAGACTAATTTGTGTAGGCCCAACCTGGGGTTACTTAGTACATAACATAACATATAAACATAAACGTTCACGCCGAATATCCCCGAAGGGGTTGGCAGAGGTACTAATACTTCTGAACATCACGTGACTTTGTCACCTGGTGTTCAGAGTACCCACGTTTTGCTTAGTACTGAGCAATAATTAAATATAAGTGGTGATTTGTAAATGGAAGTAGGAAAATAAATTTACTTTATCACAAAGAATACAATGCTGTAAATCATATCAAAAACTAAATAAACATCTACTGTTTTATAAAACATGGGGCTCATATATTTTGGCCAGGTCGCAATTTTTTATGGTTCAGCTTTACCTGGTGGACTTGACCAGGGCTGCTGCTCAACTTCTACTTACCTAAGCTTTGTTGTGTGCTACTCTATATAACATATATACATATACTCACGGCTATACATCCGTAAACGTGGTAGCCAGAGCTTTGGAGTGAGAAATTCCTCAGCCTCTTTGGAAGTTGAGTGGGGAAAAAATGGTAATAATACATAAATGTTGGGGATGGGAAAAATCACTTAAAAAGCCCCTATACCCTTAGTGGCCTTTTACAATCACCCATGGGTAGAAATGGGGTAGTGCTATTCTAAGCTGACACTACACAGTTGTGTGTGTGTGTGTGTGTGTGTGTGTGTGTGTATACTGCATGCTAATAAAGCATAAAAGAGCATGTATGAGAAGAATAATTAATGTGAGAGAAGCAACAGAGATTTGTTAAGATCATGCAAAGTGGAGATCAATAGTATGGCATTAGTATGTGTGTAATTATATGAACTTTAACTATTTATCTTAATATATATTGTATGCCAAGAATCTTCATGGGGCATACTATTTAATCAATCAATCCATGTCAGGGTCATCCTCCATCCATTCCTTGTAATATGTAACATCTTCACATACCATGTTTCAAACAAACAAAAAATGATTTCATTTCAATAGATTCATGACAAACCGTCAAATATAATGACTGTTACATTAAGAGAGAGAGAAGACCAGCCTTTTAGGCTGAACCTTGAAAATACTATACAAATTTACTTTTTTTCTCGAAATTGTTTGTATCCATTGAAGTTTTGGATGGTAAGATATTCTGTGTTCTTTCTAACCCTCATAAGAAAATTGGACCAACTATCAGTTTGCCACATTTATTGCTGTTATTTAAGATTAAGTAATTGATTAGTTCTCAGGTACAGATAAAAGAAATTCTTTCATTACACTTGTATTGTAACTAGCAATAAACTGAAAGCAAAATGTGTTTAATGGTAATTCTCTTATCATAAAATGACATAACATACTCATGGCTATAAATCTGTAGCCAGAGCTTTGGAATACGAAATTGGTTAGTGGGGAAAAGATAGTAAAAGGTTTTTGGTGATGGATCTTCAACCATATCGCTCGAAAATCATTTAAAAAGCCCCAAATACCCTTAGCCTCCTCTTACAATCACCCATAGAAAGAAGTGGAGCTTCAACATAATATTTATATTTTAAGAGAATTACCATTATCAATACCAATGGATGTAACAATGCTGCCCTGTGTTGGAGGATATTGTATTCTCACAATAAAATACATTTATTTACAGCTTTGTTCAGCAAAGATGATGTGGAAGGACAGGACATGTTCAAATTCAAATCCCGGCACACTAAAAATGATTTGCAAAAGCTGATAGAAACCTCATATACCAACTCGCCACAAATGAGTTCTCCTAAAACACCTGGTCGAAGTGTTACAGGATCTGCCCAAAGAAGACTATCCAAAATTGCTGAGGCTACTCCAAAACATGTTAAAGATCTTATTAGAAAGCGTGAGTATAAACATTTTCATATAGTTGTATGAACCTTTGCGCATCATGTCTGTTTGTTGTGCTGACGACGACGCCCGTTCGTTTCGGCGCAGTTTTTGTCGACAAAACTGAATTCTCTGCCTATGACTTGCGTGTGTATCGCTACATTTAATAGCGCCCATAGCAGCGTCTCACTCGCGCCTAGCAGCGTCTCACTGATATTCCTACATCGCGGTGTCGAAATGTTTCTCGAGCTTAGCATAAATGCAAATTATAATTTGGTACAAATAAATGCAAATTATAATTTGGCAGGGTGTACTGACCAGTATATCTTGTCTGTTTGTTGCGCCGGTGTATTGAAAAGTAGTGTGCAAAGGCTCTCAGATGCACTTTAATAGATACTGAGTTGTTCTTAAGGAAACAGACTGGGTTATTTTTATTATTAGAACCTTTGACATAAGTGAGAAACTAGAACCATTTCGTCACAGCTCACATATGTCCCCACCAAGGGGCTCGAGCCTACCCTATATAGGGCGATTTGGCCATTGTCCACCACGCTGGCCAATTGCGGGTTGGCTGACTAACGACTACTACCGTAGTTGTAGCCGTGACCGACGGCTTAACGTGCCCTCAGGTGATTCAAGCCTGCTATATCTTTCCAAACTGGGTTAAATTTTACAAATTAAATTTGTAACGTTACCACACCCCCCGGGGATCGTACCCGAGACCTCCGTACTTGAAACCAAGCGCTTAACTGCGAGACCACGGAGGCAGAGCGGGAGCAGAACCATTACTATAATACAAACATAACAGGATGGGAGGTGTCTGTGGGTTACAATAAATAAATATGAAATGTCGCCAAAAGTTCCAAATTGAAATATTTCCACATGTGTTGTGATGAGATTTATTGATTATGGTCGTGATCCTCACAATTGAGGGTCCGATTTACAAGAAGTGTGTTCATCTTATGTGTTCAATTTCCTAACTTCATCTAAAATTTTTCAATAATATACGTAATCCTAGAGATACTCACGTTGAAAAATCACCCCCCTATTTTGCAGGCATCATGAAAGAAGTGGAAAGTGACAGTGATGAGACAGATTTTTCAGCCAGCAGTGACGAATACGTACCTGAAGATGCCGAAAATGAGGTACATCTCTTTAGTGCAATAGGTGTAGTAACAGTTTCTTTTATACATACCTCCTACCTCTCTTCTAAACCTCCCATGACGTGTACTATACGTGTCGTTAAATCTATACAAACACGTTTAATGTTTGTCTACATGAGTTCTAAGTTATGCGCACACTTACACAAAACGTGTGCGTATACAGTCTCATAGTATGAAATAGAGTATAAAATCTGTTTATTGCACATTAAATTTATAATATTTACAATTTTAGTTAGAAATATATATATACATACAATAGAACCCGTTTAATACGATCACGCTTAATGCGATTTCCCGCATAATACTGCAACTTGGAACATATCTTCATACATTTCTTAACGCTTAATACGATTCGTCTTCCCGTTTAATACGCCTTCCCGGTCGTCATTTCTTGATTTGTCGCGCGTACCCTTTGATTGTTTTGCAATAGTGCATCATTTATTCGTTACAATATGACTACAATTACGCGAAAGGCAGTGTCACTTAAAAAAAAAGAAATATGTATTGAGAGTTTTCGATAAAAAGTCACAAACAACGAATAAAACTCAGTTAGCTGCTGAGCTTCAATACCTATTTCTACGTTACCTACCATTTTAAAGAATAGAGAAGAAATTAACGAAAGATACAGATTGGGAAGTGTGCAGAGTTGTTTGGTGGAATGGCTTTATCAAGCACGAGCTTTAAAACTGCCCATAAGTGGCCTAAGGCATTATCAGCTGGATTTAAGACACTATTTGCGTCTTGACTTTGGATGAAAGTGAAGACGCACTGCAAAAGTTTAATTAAGTTGAAATTATGACAAACCAAAATAAGTGATTATCTTAAGCAATGTATTGAATTTACATAATTTCAAAAAATATGAACAAAATACATAATATGTATGTAATATGTATGTAGTACGTTCGTTTTATTTTGCCTTTCCCGCATAATACGATTTCACGCTTAAGACGCGTTTTTGGTGGGGTCCCTGAGAAATCGTCTTAAGCGGGTTTTACTGTATATATATTTATTATATATATTATTTATATACATATATATATGTCTAACTAAAACTATATATATATACTCACGCCACTAACTCAACAAATCATATTTAATTATTGGGGAATTCAGAGACTTTTGATAGCCGCGTTGTACGATCCTGACAAACCTGTCTTGCTTAAGTCATCCTTGTCTGTCCTGCACATTTATCAATTTTCTTATATATGTGTTTCTTTCTTTTCACTTCGGATATTCGCTCTTTTTACGACGTATTGATGTATGAAAAGAGTAAGTCAGAAACACAAGTTTATTTCTGCTTACTGTCGATTAAGATATGAACTACATGCTGAATATGACAATACATCAAATACGTAGGATTAGTTGATTTTCATCCAACCAAGCAGCGTTTTGTTCGATTGCAAGTTTATGAGCACCATCTCACGAAACTAACACAGTTTATTTTGCCATTATTTAACCGACATACCATGACATAACTGTACCTTTATGTCTTATGTTCTTAACTTTAGGCGTACTTAAGTACAAGTCAAAACGCGG
Organism: Bedellia somnulentella; assembly: GCA_963576735.1. Lineage (NCBI taxonomy): Eukaryota > Metazoa > Arthropoda > Insecta > Lepidoptera > Bedelliidae > Bedellia > Bedellia somnulentella. The sequence goes on along the minus strand of OY755177.1, from coordinate 13,103,930 downwards.
CCGGGATATTACAGATATTCTGCGGTTCTGGATCGTTTATTGTATGTTATAACGGTTTGTCACTAATCAGCAATACCTCAGTCACTTTTGGAAGTTTGAAAAGGTGGTTTAATAAATGATTGTTATCTAAACCGACAATGCTGTAGCATGCAACAAGTTTTTCTAAAACGTATATGTGTATTTTATTTAGGTATTTGTATTGCTTGTATATATAGGGTGTTCCAAGAAATTGTGTCAAGCGGAACCTAGGGGTACCCGAATTACCCCCATGTATGTTCTGCGACTTTTTGTAGTTTTCGAGATATGTTTTTTTTTTCATATTTTTTTGTTAAACCTTGGCTTATTTGACATTATTGGTCACAGAGACATCAATTGTTGAGATACAAGCTTGATTTTTCTGAAATAGGTGAACAGTAGCACTTGCAAAAACAAAAGCAATTGTGAGCCGATATGCTACTATTAAGCCATTAAAAAAATGATGAATCCTAAGTTTGTTAAAATGTTTAAATTAAAGATCTCTTTTGAAACGATTTAAAAAAAAACTTATCCCAAAAATGTCTCCAAAATTTTTAAAAACTTGCCAATTTCGTCAGCTATTTGCCATATAAATTTGATTGAGCTATCTCCACGACTTCATACTTGAAAAAATGTTTGAAACACAGTAAGTCGAAAAAACTTAATTAAAAGATTGGGCCGAATAAAACTAAAAAAATGTTATTATTGACTGTTTATTATTAAATCACAAAAAGTTTTCGAAATGTCGCCCTTCCTGCTCGATACAAATTCTACATTGCCTTAAAAAAATCTTGTAGTCTACAAGACCATGTTAACAGGTCTATTGCGTGACGTCACTCAATACACGGGGCAGTTATGAGTGCAATTCTCGGAATTTACTACCTGAGTTGCGGCAAGGCAAGGGGAAGCGTGAGGTGAGGGAGGGGAGGGGATTGTCAGACAACATCTAACCGAAAGGTTTTGAGACAAGTGGATCGGCCGTGGGGGGCCCATTGCCTGGCCGCCACGGTCTCCCGACTTAAACCCCATCGATTTCTTCGTTTGGGGGTATTATAAAGAATTAGTTTACGCCAAGGATATTAGAAACATAGCGGAACTACGAACAAAACTAAGACAAGCAGAAGAAACAATAAAAAGTAACAGGGTAGCGTTCTTACGACTAAAAGAATTTTTATTAAGGCGATGTAGAATTTGTATCGAGCATTAAGGGCAACATTTCGAAAACTTTTTGTGATTTAATAATAAACAGTCAATAATAACATTTTTTTAGTTTTATTCGGCCCAATCTTTTAATTAAGTTTTTTCGACTTACTGTGTTTCAATCATTTTTTCAAGTATGAAGTCATGGAGATAGCTCAATCAAATTTACATGGCAAATAGCTGACGAAATTCGCAAGTTTTTAAAAATAATTTTAGAGACATTTTTTGGATAAGTTTTTTTTTTTAATTGTTTCAAAAGAGATCTTTAATTTAAACATTTTAACAAACTTAGTATTCAACATTTTTTTAATGGCTTAATAGTAGCATATCGGCTCACAATTGCTTTTGTTTTTGCAAGTGCTGCTGTTCACCGATTTCAGAAAAAAAAATTAAGCTTGTATCTTAACAATTTGATGTCTCTGTGACCAATAATGTCAAATAAGCCAAGGTTTAACAAAAAATATGAAAAAAAAATCATATCTCGAAAACTACAAAAAGTCGCAGAACATACATGGGGGTAATTCGGGTACCCCTGGGGGTATTCTGTCCTTGGACTTCCGCTTGACACTATTTCTTGGGACACCCTGTATAAAAGTATGTAGTTATATATGTATGTATGTTCATATTCGCTAAATATGTATATTATTTTGTATAATTAATATTTATGTTATTATTTATTATTTCAATTAAATAAGTTAGTTTTAAAGTAAGCCTGTTTTGTTCATCTACCCAGATAACTAATTTACCGATATCACCTTCCAAAGGTTGTCTGGAAGAGATCGCTTTTAGCGATAAGACCGCCAATTGTACCTCACTGTAAACTGTTTGATAATTTCTTTTGTAAATTTGTGTTTGATGTGCAATAAAGAGTTATTCTGTTCTATTCTTATATTATTTTACATACTACTGTATTTTCAAAAGCTACAGATTCGTTAATTCCAAAACTCTGGCTCTGCCCTTCTAGCCGGTTTAAAAAAAGGAGGTTCTTAATTTGAAATGTATGTATGTTTCTAATAAATAAAATCCGCCTGTGTCGAAATTTTTCTTTCCTTTATTTATTCTTTATTTATTAGTAATAATCCCCACATGAGGTTTTCATGAACAAAAAGATTTAAATTGTATGTATGTTTGTTTGCGATTCTCTTGCGTTTCGCTAAACTGATTTTGATTCGGTTTTCAGCATAGTTTACCAACGTGTCTTGGCAGGAAAAAATAATGAGACTCGAAAGATGGTTATAGTCTAATTTATTGTATAAAAGGTTACAGCTTATATATTAAGGTAAAACGTGCGTATCTATCATATAACTATCTTATCTTCTAACAAGCATTTATCTGTAATGAATGATACAGATAATATTTATACTAGATACAGCACGAAAGAATTGTCCTAAGATGAGGGTGGCAACAAAAGCACCGAATAGAAGGTTTTAGCTATGTTATTGTAGCAATCAGCAAAGATTAATAGGTAGGTCAAAGCTTTCTCTTTCAACACATTCAAATATTTCAGACCCAATCGTCTTCATCCGAATCTGAAAAGTCTGAAGAAGAGATAGAAGAAACGAAGAAATCTCAAACAGTACAAATAAAGTTGAATAAGAATAATAGATTACGTCACAAAGACACGGAGTATATCGTAACACCGGATGACTACTTTAGAATGAACTCTGGGAAAAAAGTAAGTATATTAAATTTGTTTTCGCTGAAATTGTTTGATAGGTCATGACTTGAAACTAAATATTACCAGGGGCATTTATTTTTCTATTGAAAGCCAAAACTATCGAACAGCTAAACCCTTAATTATGTAACTCATCTCAAATGTTCACGCCGTATATTCCCGAAGGGGTTGACATTGTCACCTGGTGTTCAGAGTACTCACGTTTTACTTGGACAGTGTCCTCGTAAAACGTGATAGGGGGCAGTCTTATCGCTGTTTTGTACGAATACACTGTCACATACATACATATACTCGCGGCTATAAATCCCTAGAAGGGGTAGCCAGAGCTAAGGAATTAAAAAAATCCTTAGCCACTTTTGGAAAGTTTAGTGGGGAAAAGATGGTAAAAACAAAGGTTGTTGGTGATGGGTTTCCAACCGCATCGCCCCAAAATCCCTAAAAAGTCCCAAAACCGTTAGTTGCCTCTTACGTACACCCACCGGAAGAAACGGGGTAGTGCTATTCTAAGCTGACACTACACAGCACGTTCAATTTACTCTCATATATAACACCGTGATAGCTATGGGTGACCACCGCTTATTGTACAGACGATGAGTGTTTAAATACCGAGTCGGGCCTTTGTCCTTTCTTAAGTTATATATGTGGTTAATTTATCATGGTTGTTATTGGTGAGAAATATATAGAGAGCAAACACACATAGGGATTCCCCTAACTTCTAGGAATTTATAGCCGTGAGTATATGTATGTATGTTACTTTTTCAAATTAAATTCAAATCAAAAGTATCTGAGATTGCTTAAATGTCACGGCATTATTGACTCTTCATATAAATTTGTTCTTTTCCAGGTCGTTACGTCAGACCACACATTAGATAGACTGAAAAACTTCGATATCAACGATTTAGAACAAACAATAGAGATATCAGACGAACACAAACGAAGAATAACCAAACTAAACAAATCATACGAACAATTATTTGACCGATGGCTTTATGTCCTCAGTGAAAACTTCAATGTCATTTTGTATGGAATCGGTTCAAAACGCAGTATTCTACATAAATTTCAGCAAGAGAAATTGAATAACTATCCTTGTGTAGTGGTAAATGGATTCTTTCCTGGTCTGACATTAAAGAATATTCTAGAAAGTATTGTAGTAGATCTGCTAGAATGTTCTCATGTGCCTTCGAATATAAGTGATGTTGTAAGTTTGATTGATGAAGAATTGAGTGAAAGTAATACTGAATTGTTCCTGATAGTACATAATATTGATGGGACGACTTTAAGAAGTGCGAAAGTGCAGTCAATATTAGCTAATTTGGCCAAAATTAAACATGTACACATGATAGCTTCCATTGATCATATAAATGCACCCCTGTGTAAGTATTATTGGTTCATTTATAGCTGTAGTGTCGGCTTAATATAGCACTACCCCATTCCTGGGTGTGTGTACCCGGTGGGTGTACGTAAGAGGCGACTAACGGTATTGGGGCTTTTGAGGGATTTTTGGGCAATGCGGTTGGAGACTCATCACTAACAACCTTTATTTCACCATCTTTTCCCCACTCAACTTTCAAAAGTGGCTGAGGAATTTCTAATTCCTTAGCTCTGGCTACCCTTTCTAGGGATGTATAGCCGTGTGTATATATATGTATGTATTAACATAATTTTAACTATTTTCTAACGAAACATGGTCTTCTCATACCGGGAGCGTGATACGCAAAAAGTTGCTAATGAATAAAAAAATCCATTTCCAATAAAATCTACTTTTAATATTTATGTACACATTAAAAAATTTTGGCAGATGCGGTTGGAGTCCCATCACCAACGATACTTTATTTCTATCATCTTCTCCGCTACCAACTTCCAAATGTGGCTGAGATTCTAGCTCTAAAGTTATGGTTACCCCTTTTTGGGATTTATAGCCGTGAGTTTATCTATGTATGTATGTACATTAAAAATATGTGTAAGAGTTGAATTACTTAAGGAACAAAAATATTTATGAAGTAAACTGGTGGCTGTAGTTTCTAGAAACCCACCTTTAAGGTCATAGTGTCAAATATGTTATGATCTAACTAAAGGATAGAAAATTTCCAAGTAAGAATAGTCGCTGCTAATGTATGAAATAATAAATTAATATAGAGATGTAGCCCAAGATGTATGTATCGATCATAATAGTCAGGATCAAGAGCCTTAAAGTTTCATCATATACTTATTCACCAAAACTTTTAAATATTTTTTAAATATACATAAACATAAACGTTCACGCCGAATATATATAATATTTTTTAAATATCATTACATAAAAACAGATTAAATAAAAGAAAATATTAAATAATTGGTAACACTAACACCACTAACCTAAATATACGCCATGATACGATATGTTTTAATTTTCAAGTTCAATAAAGAGATTTTTATACTATTGACTATCAAAAAGACTGTCATGTATTATGTCTGATTTAAAATTGCCCATAAACCCTACTGCATTCTCTATCTGATTTATTTTGACAATTCTTTGTAAAGGCGAGCTGGACAAGTCGCCAACTTTGTAAAAATCTACTGTTTTTATACTTAAATTGCTTTTCTTTTATTTTCAGTATGGGACCACACAAAATTAAGTAAATTCAACTTTACCTGGTGGGACGTGACTACATTCCTTCCTTACACCGAAGAAACTTCGTATGAAAACTCTCTACTGAGCCATAAAAGTAGCGCCTTACAATTATCATCACTTAGAAGCGTGTACCAATCACTCACGTCTAACGCTAAAGGAATATACAACATCATCATTCAGTATCAAATTGATAATCATAAGCAGAATAATTATCAAGGTTTGTATTATATTTTATATTTATTACGACACAAAACATACACATTTGGATATTACACAGTATTACAAAAACCAAATAAATTAATATACGGACACATAATAAGCAGATCAAGTTAGCACCAAACTAAGTTAAAATTGTATTATGGGATACTAACTAACTCAACGATATATTTAATGTTATATAATATGCATATAAATATCATCTAAGACTAAGAAACAAACATTTATGCTCATCACATAGATTTTGCTCTCAGCGGGGATCGAACCCGCATCCTCCGGATGAGATGCTAGTCACCTATCCACTCGACCACAAACGTCGTCATAAAAATAGTTTAACTGAATACTTACTCCTTACTATACTATACTTACCGCGTATTCGACGTACCTATTTGAACCTATTTTCTATTCGCCTAGACAAGTAATGAAAACTGTAGTTGCTATTATTTGCTAAAAAAAAAGTTTTATTTCACGATTTGATCTATCACCTACTCTTTACTTGCTTATTTTTTTATTTTGAAATACTTTATATCACAGTGTAGCATCACAAATCGGCAATAAACTTGTTCCTCTCACAGGGGTGTTTATAACTAGATCCTGATATTAATGTAAACCTAGCCAGACCCATAACCAATTATGCTCTATTTCTAACATCTTCTCTCCTTTTAACTACTGAAATCAAATCAAATCTGGCTGAAAAGTTTTTAGCTCTGAAGCTCTGGCTACCCCTTTTTGGGATTTTCGGCCGTAGGTATATGTATGTATGTAGGTACCTAGCATATTTGTGGCAACCACACAGACACGTCGACTACAGATTACCCCTTAAATAGATTCAGTTAATAGGTTCTTAATTTGTATAGATGCAATTGATTTCCTCTTTTAGATGTCGTAACAGGCGGCGGCTAAGGGTTTTTGTGATAGTTGGGCGAATAGGCTTGATACCCATTGCAGACCATCCATTATTTTACTATCTTTTACCAACTCACAGTCCGAAAGTGGCTTAGTAATTTCTAATTCCAAACCTTTGGATACCTCATTTTGTGATTAAATATCGTGAGTATATATATCTACACAAAGGTGCAGAGCTTCACTTAAAAGTTTTTACTCAAATACAGGTATATTAACTAACTTCTAATAAATAACGGATTTGGAGCTTTTAAGGGATTTTTGGGCGATGTGGTTGGAGACACATCACCGAAAACCTTTATTTTACCATCTTTTCCCCACTAAAATTTCCAAACGTGGCTGAGGAATTTCCAATTCCTTAGCTCTGGCTACCCCTTCTAGGGATTTATAGCCGTGAGCATATGTATGTATGTATGTTCTAATAAATAAAGAAAAATTTCGACACCAGCGGGGATGGAACCCACGACCTCGGGTATACGCCCCCGTCGCTCTGCCAATTGAGCTACAGTGTCAATGGCTTCTTGTGCGAAATTGTTCTATCTTTCTGTCCTTTGTTTCTTTTACACTTTTTTAGTAGTCCTAGCGTTCCCTACCTCCGATTTTTTTCTAACTAGGAAGGCCACTTGTCTACCTTTACAGATAGAATGCAAATGTTGAGAACACCTATCATATAATTAGAATGTTTTTTTTGGTTCATGAAAACCTCATTTGGGGATTATTTTTAATAAATAAAGGAATGAAAAATTAACTAACTTTGTGGCTGAACTAATGTAAATGTTTTTAATTGAATTTAAGAACCCTCTGTAGGGGGTAATCTACGGTCGCCATCAATATGCTACAAAGATAATGGGGTCTGGCTATAAGGCGTGATAGTCACGTTTGTTTCATAATAAATCACACCTACAACCTCTCTTTCAAGGAGGAATGATATTGTGTTATGGTTTAAAAGCAGAATCGCTAACTAACCACTATGTGAGTCGCCTAAAACCTTCAGGGAATTGCTATTCAGAGCTAATACTAGTCTGTTTTGTGTAAACTTAATTATGGTTTAGTTTTGCACACTCAGTTTAATGAAAACAAAAAAAAAGGATATATAGGTTTTTAAAGTCTGTCCTATATAACCTATTTATGCTGATCACTGTTAAAATTAGTCTTCACTGTTGAAAACATAGTCTTGTCATTTTTATTATTATATTTGCTGTAGTGCCAGTTTAGAATAGTTGACACATTTTGCCCATGGGTAGTAGTAAGTCTGCAAGGTGGTTAAGGATGTTTTTAAGAGATCGTTAGGCTATAGGTCTAGGGCGTCTAGTCCGTTCTGATATACCTATCAAACAGATAGACTTTTTTATCCAAGCTGTTAGATAACCAACTATTGCAAATCCGTTAATGGGCGGGAGTGAAATTATTATTGGCTACTTTGACATAACTTGAGAAGCGCATGCAAGTTCCACTCCTCCACTTCATATTTTTTTAACATGCCATCTAGCATTTTGGTCAAATGATTGGACGCAACAGCTAATCTGGATCTATGTTTCATTGTCAAGTCGGTGATACGGTTGATAACAACAAATGATCATTAATAACAATTTCATTCCTTTCTACCAACTTATTGGGATTATGAAGCTAGCAGTCTGGATAGAGTTAGGAGTCGGTCAAAGAGATATAACACTTATCTTTTCACGACTACTATTTTTCAAAGTTCTAGACTATTATTAACCCTTTTCACATTTTATAATCCAAAAATGCATTGAATTTTACGTGTTTATTTATCTCATGAAGAATTATTTTTTTGTTCTAGGTCTACCTTTCCGTGATCTGTATTCAAAAAGCCGTGAAAACTTCTTAGCAAGTTCTGATATAGCGTTGCGGGCACAACTTACTGAATTTCTTGATCACAAATTGGTGAAGATGAAGAGGACCCAAGACGGCAGCGAAAACCTCGTCATTCCTATTGATAATGTTCTTTTACAACAGTTTTTAGATCAGCAAAATAACGACTGAAAATTAATATAATGTTTTTTCAAATAAAACTCAAATCATGAAGTTTAGCTTTTATTTTACAATCCCGGAAATAAAAAAATCTTAATAGGATTATAATAATATATATCAACAGGACAAGTTGTAAATTACTTAAACTTAATGACTTACATATTATAATAATATTATTATTAACTAAAACTCTCTTTAACAAACTCTGGCACGTCCACCTTTATGCATCAACCAAACTTTTCATTGGACAACTGATTTGAGTGCAATTGTGATCCAAATGTAGAAAAATACTATGATTATTTGTCGGTGCTTCTAAATTGTCTTGGCAAATAGACAATATTAAATCTACGACCCCTGAAGTTTTTTGAAATTGACGTTGCCCAATTTTGAAAAACATTGAGATTACAGCAATTACTTGCTTCTTAAAATAGAGAGAACAATCTACAGCCAAAAATTAAAGGGAATGTTTTACACCTAGGTTCTCTCAACATCCCCGAGCCTTGTACTTCAAATAGTTAGTATTTCTTCTTATTTAACCTTATAGAGAAATTTGTAACCATTAGCAGGTTAACGAGGCGGAATTCTTAGGGCACGAAGTTGATAACGAGACACAGCTTGTGGAATAACACCTACTATTTTGTGTCAACATACACGAGAGCTGCTCTTCAAATTATGCACTAGATCAATAAAAAATAATAAGAAAGACATTAGAATAATAAAAAGATGATTATTACATATACAATTTAATTGTAAATTTACTTTTCGGACAACAAACTACAGGGTTCACACAATAGACATCAAATAAATTATCAACATTAAAATTTATCATCTGACACTGAAGAAATCTATATATTACATCAACACTAATTTATTGATGCGAAACATTGAGGGCATAAAGTGCGTTATTTGACAAGTTTCTTATTTACTTTTGTGGATCATTTTCGATAGCCTCTTGGTCGAGAAAAATCCCACATATATAAAATAAATGATTCTATATAATTTTATGTCAACATTTGTGTATAACCGTCAAATAACGCATTCGAAAGCCCACATTACATTAGGATGGTACATGATGTGATGTTTATTGTCCGCAGAGCGCTCTACACTTACAATGTAAGATAACTCCACTTAAGGCATAACTCAATTTTCTTCCTCTTCAAGTTTCCGCTTTTTACCTCGAGTGCTTTCTTCAGGTGAACCATCATTACCCTCTGCGAAATCAATTGAACAATATTAATCATAACACTAAGGCTTAGAATGTCGCTACCCCTTTCTACCTACGGGTGTCGTAAGAGGCGACTAAGGGTATTGGGGCTTTTTATTGGATTTTTGGGCGATGCGGTTGGAGACCCATCACCAAAAAATAATTATAAATCTTTTGACCCATAATTACGGATTAAACACCTTCATTCAAAATGGATCAAATATTTGGAACAGATTTAAATTTTTACAAATTACTTGAAATATTCAGTACTTTCTATTCCGCACAACATATTATGTACAAATTCGAAAAAAGAACATACCTTGGGTCTTGTTATTGGGTTCTCCATCAGCATCATCACCCTCATCCTCATCGTCTTCTTCTTCCTCTTCCACGTCGCTGCCTTCATACACTGAGCTGGATGAGCTTTCTTCCTCTACAAATATACACAAATTTGTAAGCTGTCATTATTAAAGCATGTCCCAGCTGAAGGGTTAGACGACTAACATGAGTAGGGTGATTTGGTCATATAATTTGAATGTTTTTGTTAATGAAAACCTCATGTGGATTATTACTTATTTAATTATATGGTAAAACTAAATGAGATCATTTTGACTGCGCGCTAAACCTCCTGTTACTAATAGATAAATTTCGACACAGGCGGGAATCGAACCCGCGACCTCGGGTATACGCCCCCGTCGCTCTGCCAATTGAGCTACAGTGTCAATGGCTGCCACTGCGAAATTCTTGTATCCTTTGTTTCTTTTACACGTTTTAAGTAGTGTTTGCATTTCCTACCTCCGAATTTTTACTAATTGGGAAGGATATTCGGCATAATTCTTTCCTTTATTTATTCTTTATCTATTAGTAATAATCCCCAAATGGGGTTTTCGTGAACAAAAAGATTTAAACTCCTGTTACTAAATTTCTATGTCCAGGGTCTATCAGCAGCTGGTATTAGATGCCTTGAGCAAGTGATGGAACATAGTTTAATTAGTTCTGCAGAGTATGTGTGGCTAGAGTAGTGCCATTTCGTTATCACGAAGAACAGGCGCATAGTAGACGTCGACTTGCAAATATACCCATTTAATATACAATACAAAAAATGCAAAATTTTTGTCATGTGCCCTTTCTGCCTCAAGTGGCCATACAGTAACCAAGTGGTGCGAGAAATACTTCTTACATGTAGGCGTGATATACAAGAATTTGCGTTAAGTTGTTTTGTGTTTAATTTACCAGTGTTTTTTTTTACAATTTATTGTTTGGTTCGAATCCCTTACTCTGAGTCTCTATTGTATTTGATTTGGACCTCACTTTATTATGTTAATGTCGTATATTAATTTTCAGCTGTGTAGTGTTGGCTTAGAATAGCTCAACCCCATTTCTTCCTATGGGTGTTCGCAAGAGATGTCTTAGGGTATTAGGTGATTAGAAGAAGAAGAAGAAGAAGAAGAAGAGACGTTTATTCACATTTGAAATATTAACAACAACACATTACACATACATTAAAATTATAAAAGAGACATAAAAAGTGATACAAAATAAAATAAAATAAAATAAATGAAACAAATGTGAATAGGTCCTGCCTCAGCTTATTTTTGTGCGTTTTACACACAACACTGATTTTCAGTCAGGACCCATTTGGAGTGACACATATAGCATACATTTCATGATACATAAAATGATTGAAAACAAAATAATGGTTAATTAAAAACGAAATACAAAAAAGTCGATCAATAATCTGGCCATACCCGCACACATAACTTGCACTCTTACTTTAAAAAAAAAAAACACATAATAAACAAATAAAGAAAAATACTGATAATAAAAGATAAAAATAAATAAATATAATAATTGCATAGGTACACTCTTTAATGAAAACATATACATAAATACACATATGTATACATGAATACATATAATTATATCCTATTAAAAGTGTAAAATGCATGTATATAATGATATATTTAGAATTCATAAACAATAAAGTATGCATATATAAAGCGTATACACGATATAAATTGGGATATGTAGGATTAGGGTCAGGGTATTTAAGGACGTATGTTCTGTTGAGTGAGTAAGTAACCTTTAAGCTTGCGCTTAAAGGTGTTCCTACTGCACACATCACGGATTGGTGGGGGAAGATCATTCCAGCATTTGGACGCTGCAAACTTAAAAGAACCTCGAAACGCAGCGGATCGGTGCCTCGGTAGAATCGCTCTAGTTTTAAAATGGTAGTCACTGGATGACCATTCTAATTTTTTATATAGATAAGCTGGCGACTCCAGCTTAACAACACCAAACATAAGCGTTGCGAGGTGTAATAATCGACGCGCTTGCATGTTCAATAACTTTGCATCGTTCAAATGCGGAGTGATGTGGGAGCGTGGAGGGACCCGAAAACAATAACGTGCACATGCGTTTTGTACACGCTGTATAAGCCTCTGTGTACGACCAAGTATGCAACTGCCATAGACCACATCACAGTAGTTTAACCTTGATAATATCAATGATTCGCAAAGGTGAACACGCAAATCCACACTCAGATAATCACGAATATTATAAAGCACCTTGAGACGGTAGAAGCAGTTGCTAACCACTGATTGAATATGATTTTCGAACTTCAGTTCTCCATCCATCAGTATACCAAGGTTACGCGCCTCTTCGACCCTCTCCAGTGGTTGGCCCCTGACAGCAACATCATTGTCCGCGAGAGCTTCCAACGTCTTACGGATTTGAATTTTAGTCCCAAGAACCATAAATTTTGATTTAATGGGATTTAATGTCAAACAATTTTTTTCTGACCAGTCAGCAATTTTGTCTAGATCAGAGTTTAGGTTTTTTATGGTAGAGGCAGTATATTTTGGTTCCCCTGAGATGTAAAGTTGTACATCGTCGGCGTAAATATGATAATGACTTTTTTCGATGTTCTGAACCATATCTGCAGAGTAAAGTATAAAGAGCAGAGGCCCTAGTATTGAACCTTGTGGAACACCCCTTTCTAGTTCACTAACAAAAGAATTGATAGATTTTCCATCCCTGCCACGTAGTTCAACAAACTGTGACCTACCTGATAAATAGCTATCAAACCATAATGTTGCTGATATATCAAATCCGTAGTACGACAACTTAGATAGAAGCAAGGGCTTGCACATGCAATCGAAAGCCCTGGAGAAATCTAACAGTGCCAAAATGGTACTTTTACCGGCTTCTAGGTCATGTAATATATTATCAATAACATCTAGTAGGGCTGTTGCCGTTGAATGTCCCTTACGAAAACCTGATTGATGTACAGGCAAAATGTTATTGTCCTCCAGATATTTCGAAAGCTGATCGCAAACTACCCTCTCTACTATCTTTGATGCACATGGAAGAATACTTATTGCTCGAAGGTCAGAAACATGGATTGGATTAGGTACTTTAGGTAAAGGAGCAATTTTAGCGGTTTTCCAAATAGAGGGAAATTTACTAGTGCCTATACTTTTGTTAACAATTGCTGTAAGTATGTCAAGTGTAGTCGGAAAAGTTAGTAAAATCATATCAATGTTAATTTCGTCGAGTCCCTTTGCTTTTGTTTTAATACTAGTCACTATCTTAGCTACTCTGTCAGATGTAACAGTATTAAGTGAGAAGGTAGCTGATCCATAGCGGTTAAATTCAAAATACGATAAGTCTGAAATACTTACATTGTTACTACCAGGAATGCTACTAAAATAATGGTTTATTGCATCCGGATCATTAAAGTGTACTGGTAATTCTACGTTTCTTTTGTTCGGTAGGATTGATTGTTTTAAATTTTTCCATAGTTTTCGTGAATCACCTACACAACTATTTATAGAATGCTCGTAAAATGCTTCCTTTTCATGATGAATGGCCACTATTACTTGATGCTTAAGTTCTTTATAATATTTCATACTTGAATCCGTTTTCAGAAATTTAGCTTTTTGTTGTGCTTCATTACGAAGGCGCATCATGAACCTCACATTGTTTGTTAGCCAGGGTTTCGGAGCTTCTTTTATTACCACTGTCTTCAGCGGTGCATGTGCATCAAATAACTGGATGATACAGTCATTAAAAGCAATCAACATGTCGTCTACGTCGTCATACTCCTTAATAAAATTCCAGTCTGTGTTCTCAACGTCCTTATTAAAACTGTCTAAGTCAATGTCAGTAAGTGGTCGGTAAGTTATTGTCTTAGGTGAATATCGAGGTTTTTTTACATCCAGTTTAATTGTAACAAAAGCATGTCGGCCTAATTCAGGAATATGGCGAACGTTTACATTTCGGACAGGGGCGTCAGTACAAATCAGGTCTATAGTCGTTTCACTATGGTCTGTAAAATGAGTTGGTTCTAAAACAACTTGAGTCAAGCTAAGTGATTTTAAAAAATCAGTTAGATATTGATAAAATCGGTCATTTATATCACAAAAATTAATGTTTAAGTCACCTAAAAGTACCACTTTGTCATAATTCTTACATGTTGAGATAGTGTCTGTTATTGCGTCAAAAAAGGTGTCGGGATCTTGCCACGGTGGACGGTAAGCAGTACCAATTAAAAATCTGGTACCGTTGATGGAGAGACGAAGCCACATTTGTTCAATATTTGGGGAATGTGGATGAGTATACACGCGGACGTTTAAGCCCTCACGTAAATAGAACCCCACTCCGCCCCCCCTCGTGCGGCCGCTAGACGACTTTCTAGGTACGTGTCTAAGTCGGTAGCCCGGCACCACCGGGGCCACGTCCTCCTGTCCTGCCCGGAGCCAAGTCTCATTAATAGCAAGTATGTCTGGTTCTAAGTCAAGTATAACAGTAGTAAGTTCGTCATGCCCCGTATTCAGTGATCCGGCATTAAACAAAGCCAACTGCAGTTGCTTAATTCGAATCATCGAAATACCATCCAATGTAAGTCGCACCACATATACATAATATATTTAAAGGAAGAAAAGGTTAATAAATACATAAATATTGCTCTATTCAAATTATTATAAACTATATTTTGTATATAATGCAAGTAATTATTATAATTATTCATCATTTTATACACATACATAATATATAAATGGTAATAAATAAAATAAAATGTAATATGGTAATAACGTGCATGTCTGTATATGGTTTCGCCAATTAATTGCACTTCATCCAAAATGTCACTCAAGAGGGAGCGTAAACAACATATCGAGTAATTAAATAATACATTAGCAACAATATGAATTGATTCTTGCGAAATTGATTGATATTGGAGACCCATCACCAACAAATTTTATTTTCTATTTTTTCCTTACTGAACTTTCAAAAATGGCTGAGTTGGTGACATGCACAGCAAATAAACATTTGGTACAATTAATTTCAATTATTGTTGGGTGCTGGAGTTGAAAATACATTACCACCTTTCATACTATTATCTTTTCCCTACTAAAAGCTAATATTGGCTGAGGAATTACTGTTTCCTAAGCTCTGGCTACCCCTTTTTACTATTAAAGCTGGAAGTAAAGAAAATATGGTGTAAACTCACCTAAATTGTCATTGTAAACTGCACTTAAAGACACATCCTCTTCTTCATCATCCACTTCAGAACCTAAAACATCAAATTGATGTAATATTATACTATACTTAAGCAAGCAAATATCTCTAAGATCCCTTTGAAATAATGCTTACTTCTGAAGAGATAACTCATGTGGAATAATAATCCATAGACTGTATAGAGCATCATTGGTAGTGATGTTGAGTTTTGAGTATTTGCCACTCTATTATCATTTAGCATCAGTTCATGCAGCCCTATGGTCAAATCTGTAAATCCCAGTACAGTTTATAGTAATTCTAAGACCGACCCCACATGTGAAACCATCTTTTTTCTGAAGCATGATAAGAATGGAAATGATATATGATGATGTAACAGGGACATTCAAATGATGGATCTATATAATTTAGGAAAGACATGAGTAACAAGGCAACAGACAAAAGTATAAGTATTATCATTTTTATTCCCTTTAATTTTAGGTCACTTTTTGAGTGGCCAAAGGGGAAGGCACTTTAGTCTAGACATGTCTGTGAGGAAACTTTATCATACGAGAATATATATTTGTATATAGGAGACAATCAGGTTTATAAGAACGAAGAGTAGAAATAAGATCTTAAAAAATGTTCAGCCACTAATTTTTCATACATAAGTAATATTTTTTTTTATAGGGTTTAGATCATAGTTGGTTGATATACCTATATCAATAATCTCAAAAAAGGGGTAGCCAGAACTTTGGTATCAATAATTTTATAGCTATTTTAGGAATTATGATAAAGATAATAATGATCAAATAAAGAGTTAATTGTTACAAGTTTCCAACAACATTGCCCAGCAATCTTTAAGAAGCCCTGTATACTCTGTCATCTTATTTGACACTTTATACTATGACACAAATATTTATATGGAGTGCTTACCATCTTCATCTTCACTATCATTGTTTCCATTCATCTCATCCTCATCTTCTCCACTGCTATCCTCAGCCTCTCCATCGTCTTTGTCAAACCTGAAATTATATTGCAAAGATATATTATTAAATTGTTGTTTGCTTGCATTGTAAATTTCTTGTTTTACAATGCAATAAGCAGCAGTGACAGTTGAATTTGATTACATACATACATACATACATACATATACTCACGGCTATAAATCCCTAGAAGGGGTAGCCAGAGTATACGAATTAGAAATTCCTCAGCCACTTTTGGAAGTTGCGTGGGGAAAAGATGGTAAAATAAAGGTGGTTGGTGATGGGTCTCCAACTGCATTGCCCAAAAATACCTTAAATAGCCCCAATTCCGTTAGTCGCCTCTTATGTACACCCATTGGAAGAAAAGGGGTAGTGCTATTCTAAGCCGACACTACACAGCAAATTGAATTTGATTATTGCTATTATATTAATGCTTAGCAAGTTAAAGTGACAATGGACGACGAAACCTTTATTAAAAAAGGCAGATCAACTAGATATCAATTCAGACACACAATATTGATATCAAATAGAGGGGAAGGTCAAAAATATATAGTTTTTAGTAAGATTGTTGAAGATATAAAAAATGACACTTACCCATCCAAATATTTGAGAGATGGGTGTTGGGCAAACACCTTACTTCTATAATCATCGACTGATGTTACTTCATTATTGAACAGATCCAGGTTCCTGAGGTTGTCAAACTCCTCAAGAGGTTTTAGAGTTTCAATGTCCTTAATTTTGTTTCCTGACAAGTTTAAGTGCGTTAGTTTCTTGCAGCCATTTAACAGATTAAGACCACTGGATATTCTGTTATCAGATAACTCAAGCTTCCTTAGATTTGGTAGAGTTGGGAAGCCTTTGAGTGATGTAAGACCAACATTGTTCAAGCTCAATATTTCGAGGTTGGTGTATTCATCGGTGAGACCCACTATATTAGTGCTCCTACAGTTATCCAAATTGAGTTCTTTGACCTGTAACAAATAAAAGTAATTTAAGGCTTCAAAATTTTGAGATGAGCTTTGATTGTTTTCGCAAAATGGTGAGGCTGTCACAAACATTTACAATCTTATTTTTTGTGGGATTTACTGACTGGATGTAACTTAATTTATGAAAAATATTCCGTTATCGGAGCGATGTATCATAATTTTTCATATGTACTGACTTAAATTTAAGTATATGAAAGGTTAACGAGAAAAAAATATATTACCCTCTTTCGACATTCGTAATAGGGTAAAAAATGGACGATCTAAGATCTCTGACCTGGCAACACTCCACAGAAAACGTAGGTACCCTCTCAAGAATTAAGGAACAGCAAATACATGTACTATCTGACTGATCATTTGTTACTTAATACAACAGGTTTTAAAGGGGAATAGGCATATATACGTAGCGGGTAAAATTCAATGTATTGAATGTGTAGAAGTATTTACGACATAGTATAACATATATATTATGTAGTATGTACGCACGTACATTTTACGTTTGTAGACACACCGACACACTAGGTATAGATAGGTAGATTTAGTCGTTAAAAATTTAGATAATTATTGTACCAAGTCTAAATTAACGCTAAAATTATTTTAGATTTTTTGTCACACTAAAATACCCTAATGAAGATAATTCAGCCAAAAAGGATTTGAAAGAAATGTGACTGGCTAACAGCATATTCAGAAGAAACAAATTGATTAAAATCAAGCCAAGCAAAACGTCAAGTGCTGTGAGTTGTCAAAGCAGTTGCGTAGTTTGTAAAATACGTATTTCCAGTAATATTTACGATACTATTGTGTACTGTACATGAACCAAATGATTAAACTTAATAGTTTTCAACAAATTATGAAGTTCCTAAGTGAATATCTAGTCTAAAAATACTATCTCCTTAATTTTTGCAATGGCGGATGACACGAATTCATCGCGACGCAATAAAAATGGCCGCTGTAGGGTAAGGCGTGCGTAAATATGTAATAACAATTGGCTTTTGAGTGAGACATGATTTGATAGCCGATTACGAATTTAAAATTAACTAAGCAAAATTTGTTATACCATCCAAACTTTATTCGTTAATTTTAAGAAAATAATTATAGTTCCACGAAAGGGCGCGAAATTGGATGAAACTGAACACTTGAGTTAAGTTAGTTATCTTTTCACTTATAGGGTTCTTAGCAATGAAATTCATGTATTTCCTATCATATGTGAGTTATTTAATTATTGGGTAGTTTTTTCAGCAAATAAATTTACAACCAAATAGGTACTTTAGTAGGCCTCGATGTAGTATAATTGACATTTACAAAATATATGCAGGGAATCTCGATCTTTGCATTAGTTGCATTCTCTACATACATTTATTGAATCCAAGTTGATACCTGAAACCTGCTTTACAGTATTATCAATATCTACTGAACTTTTATTCACTAATAAACTAAATTAACGGAAATGTATGACAAACTTAAGTCTTAACCTCAATTTACAAAAGCGATAATATCTCGATTAATAGCAGAATATTGTTGGATATTTTAAGTCGACATTAATGGTAATACACAGGAGTGTATCAGGTGTAATTAAATACATACAAAAATATACAGATTAACATTAAAAATACGTAAAATATGTCCATTCGGTAATGGCCAATTTTACATTGAAAAACAACGCCACATCTTCAAAAATGTGATAATAGAAAAATAAGCACAGCCCGAAGACGATGAATTGCTATTATACCTCAAACATTGATGAAATGGATATAATTAGGATGAATAGGATGCAAATTTGAAGTGAAATAGATATCGACAAAACATTCGACTAGATATTGAAAAATATTTTACCAGAGATGGTACTCTCCCTCGCAGTTCCAATGCAACTCTTTTTTCCATAGTTGATATTGATGAGATCTACACGTAGAAACCACTATTTTGTTAAGAAATGTAGTAATTACCGAATTACTAATTCACAAAGCTTGGGTTTCAAAACAGAAGGAAACTATAGATACACGAGTGACGTTGAACAAGTAGCGACCTCTGTGGTGAACCATTTTGCCGGATGCGTTTCTGTGACAAATACCTTTTATTAAAATGATCTTATTTATTATCTTTTAACGGTTATCAGCTTCATAAAATATTATAATATATTTATTTATTTTAGGAGTTAGTAAAAGTTTGGCTTCTATAAGCGTTGCATCACCATTCATTAAAATAAGTATTAAACTTGACTGCAATGATGTTGGCACCATTGTTCAAGCTGTTGTATGTAACAACCTTAGGAAAACATGGCGGGAGATTATGAAATATGAGTTTATTTGTTTACAATTTCATGGTTAGTGTATCGGTAAAAATAGTAAAATAGATTGTTATAAAAAAATGTTTTGTAATAATATTAAAAAAATACTTTTGATAAAACAATATCACTTTTATTTATCGGCGTTGTAATTTTTTGGGATTCTTAAATAAATAAGCTGTACATGTGTAGTGTCTCCCTTTTTCGTGGTCCTTCATTTGGTAATCAATCTAGGCGAATAGGAGTATTAGGACTTCTAAAGTAGTAATAAGGTGATGTGATCCACCACTGACAATCTTTTTCTGGACTTAACTTTCGAAAGTGGCTGAGGCATTTCTTACACTGAAGCTCTGGCTCACTGTTTGTGGGAGCCAGAGCTCCCGTGAGCCTTCCGTGAGTATAGGAAAGGAATAGAAATATATAAGTTGAATATTGAATAGTGCTGTGTAATAATAATAAAACTCTTTATTGCACATTACAATTGTGTAGTGTCAGCTTAGAATAGCACTACCCCATTTATTCCGGTATTGGGGCTTTTAAGGATTTTTTGGGCGATGCGGTTGGAGACCCATCACCAACAACCTTTATTTTACCATCTCCCCACTCAACTTCCCAAAAGTGGCTGAGGAATTTCTCATTCCTTAGCTCTGGCTACCCCTTCTAGGGATTTACAGCCGTGAGTACATGTATGTATGTATGTAAGTAGATTACATTGCCATTATGTAGGTATGTCTATATGTTTCTGAGTAAATATATAATATAGAATAGAATAGAAAAACACTTTATTGCACATCAAACACAAATTTACAAAAGTAATAATATGATCAGTTTACAGTGAGGTCTTATCGCTAAAAGCGATCTCTTCCAGACAACCTTTGGAAGGTGAGATCGATAAATTAATTATTTGGGTATAATATACTTGGTGATCTGGCGTATAATCTAAAGTATGTATATTTAAAAAATGTTTGCCGTGTAGTGCCGGCTTAGAATGTCACTACCCCTTCCTATCCACGGGTGTCGTAAGAGGGAACTAAGGATTTGGGTCTTTTTGAAATGGTTTTTGGGGATTGCGGTTGAAGACCCATCACCAACGATATTGTATTTCTACCATCTTCTCCCCTATAAACTTCCACATGTGGCTGAGGAATTTCTGGCTCTGAAGCTCTGGCTATCCCTTTTTGGGATTTTTGGCCGTGAGTATATGTATGTGTGTATAAAAACATATCATATCTTTAGTTTCCCAAGATGAGATTTCTTTACATTTACAGATTCTAAGGCAACTTGTGGAGCCAGTGAGACGACAGTTCACATTTTTAAATTAATCTTTATAGCAATAAGACTGGTTCGATTTCATAACCTAGCCTCTGAATCTGTGTGTTTTCTTGTCATTGTGATTAAGATAAAGGATCATGGGCATTTTTGTATGGGAGCTGGGCGTTATACCAACAGTAATAAAATGCGTTGTAATTTACTTTATTGCACGTCTTGATAACCCCTACATACTTGTTATCCCCAACATGGACCGGGTATTATTGCAAAATAAACACAAAGGTTGGTTAAATAATACTTTGCCGTCAGGCGAAAAAAAATCTTCGGTCATCGTCTTAAGGACTATATTCGTTTGATCGCAAATCTAATACTGACACATTAGTTCACCTCACTTATGCATTGCTGTTCTCTCGTAGGGGAAAATAACTCTCCACACATGGTGTTAAGACCTATATTTCTTTGCTGTTAAATCACTATTCGTTTACACAATACAAAAACATAAAATATATAAGGTTCGAGACCCGTCAATGAGTTATTTTTAATGTTTATTTTCTAATAGTAAAAATATTAGTAGTCCTAAGCCTGGAAAGTATGAAAGACAATCGAGATATTTATTCTTACTGATACTTCATGATAAATAACTATATTTCTTCAAAATTAAGTACAAGTAATACAACATATGGGACTCATTCATTAAACATTATCAAAAGCATCATTTTTTTCATTCGCGAACTAGCGAATGTTATAAGAAAGATACGAGAACGCAAGAACCGCAAGTTATTCATCTTTCCATCTCAATCTCTTCATTTAGTCCAATTCGTTCTGCAGTTCATTTAGTCCAACGGCTCTGAAGGAGCCTAATGAGCCGCTGCACGAAGTGGACTACTGGACTACATTCGCGAAGTAGTTCTTTTAGGTGAAGGAACTAAATGAACTAAGTTCTTTTCACTGAATCGTTATGCGCACGCGCAGTGACGCGTACGCACGCTTTCTTTGTTCGGTACCTGAGTGAGAGACGTTAGAAAGGGATGGAATGCAGTAATTCGTTAGGTTACCAACCAATTGATTGATATCTTTTGCCTAGTACTGCACGATATTGTCTGTGTTGTCTCTGCGGTGAGCGATTGTTTTGGATTCTATGCGTTTGAACATCACTGAATATCTCTGTTCTCCGGTTGTTTGGGTAATCGCCGTCATAGTATAAAATTAAGTAAAGATCATTAGCTTTCACATAAAATATATTTTAACGCTGTTGGTGTTACGCCCATTTTGACCATGACCCTTTATTAGAGGATCTTAGTGTTGAGGGATAGCATCATGTGCAATCATTCACTGCTGAATTGAACGCTACGGTTCGTTTATGTGCAAGAGTGATAGACATGTATATCATTCGGCAACATACTAATGCCGTCAGTATTTTTGAATATTCAATTCAAATCGTCCAAGGTGTGAGAAGAAGCATTGTTAATAATCCATATTAGCCTTATGGAAAGATTGATGGATCTAAACCAAGCTAGAAAGTCTCAATAGTCTCTGCCCACACCAAAGTGAATAATGGCGTGAGTATATGAATGTATTACATGTATGTATGTATATTAGCCGTGTGTATGTCCGGCAGTGAAATGAAATGATTCGAATCTTTGCGCTAACTAACTTTTATTCTACTAACAAGCCCCACTTAACTTCACTTCTACACATAGATAGTATGAGCAACCTTTTAACTAGATACTGCGTGGTATAAAACAGCTATCTCTTACGCACTTACTTAGTATCGTATACTGTCATCTCATTCTAACCGATATCGTGACGATAAAATAGCGCTCGTGCTAGGCCTCTTAGATTCGCTTATAAACAGTCACTCTCACTTTTGATGCATATGTCGTAGGATGATTTGATGTATATGTTTTTTGCTATTCTAAGCCGGCACTACACTGAACTACTACACAGAATCATATTATTATTATTCATATAATATAATTATTTTCCCAACCTAAACGATAAAAATCCATTTGGAAATGATAGCCAACGCCATTGCAAAAAAAAAGGCCATAAGTTGACATGTGTCGTAAGATGATTTGATGTTTAGGTTTTTTGCAAAAAACCTAGGGATTTTGCAAAAACACGAATAATTAGACAACGGTGATAATATCTTTAAACTTACTAGGTTTTTTGTGAAAAAACTAGTTGGTTTAGTATGATTACGAGAAGAAATGTCAGTTTTTATAAATACTGAACGCAGCGCCCCAAAAACACGTCATCTCTGACGTACTTAATTAATTGTTCCTTCCTACACGTAATGTGATTGTTATTTTAAATTTAGTAACAAAAAGTTCCTAAGTATAAAAATAATATTGTAACATAACATAACATAAACGTTCACGCCGAATATCCCCGAAGGGGTTGGCAGAGGTACTAATACTTCTGAACATCACGTGACTTTGTCACCTGGTGTTCAGAGTACCCACGTTTTACATGGACAGTGTAATGGGTAGATGCACAAAACAAGCTTACTTTAAAACTAACTTATTCAATTGAACGTATTTATTGTTTATTGAACGTATTAATAAAAAACACTTTCAGTGTCGCATTCTTGTGAAACCGGCTACTCCATCTTGAGATTTATAGTCGTGAGTATTTGTGTATGTATGTATAAAATAGGTACAACAACCGTGATACTCCAATGAATAGAACAACCGCGTATCACGCAGACAGGCGTGGGTTCAAATCCGGGGTAGGGTTTACACGAATTTGTCTTTTCAAAAGTCATAATATCATGCGTAGTTCATTTATCACGGTTGTTAGTCGTGAAGGAGAACATCGTGAGAAAACCGTCAAAGCTAAGTTGCACTTAGTCATGTGACATGTGATGATGTGATAGGCCTGCCCCCTACCACGTGAGTACACTCTCCAAGCAAAGGTGGGTGCTCTAAATACCGGGTCACAACGTAAATTTTATAACCACGCTATGAAACCTCATGTAAATTAAATGGGACCATTCTAGAAGCATATCTAAAAGAATAAAATTAACGAAATATCTAATTGATTGACCATTGACGGAGTAATCATGGGCATCCATGTTCTCCCATAAGGTGAGGCTTAACCACATTGTTACCACCACAACCACCGTAAGTGGCTGCCACTCCAGAGACTTCGATCCCCATCGGCCGTCGATTCTACGTGCAATGTATCCAGTCTAGTTGTAGTTCTTGGGGATATGTAAGTTACTTCGGAAACAATCACGCAGTAAAACTTCTAACGTGTCCCTTGTGAATTAAAATAATATTATTATATTATTTTTTAAATCTTTTTGTTCATGAAAACCTCATGTGGGGATTATTACTAATAAATAAAGAATAAATAAAGGAAAGAAGAATTTCGACACAGGCGGTAAATCTTTCTTGTGTCGAAATTTTTCTTTCCTTTATTTATTCTTTATTTATTAGTAATTATATATTCATATTCATTTATTCATTATAACAATATTACATCGTGTTTGAATTATAAAACTAACTTAATACTAACTTAAAAACTAAAAAATATTTACAATAAGTATCACAAAATGTTAATAAATAAATTTGATAAAAAAATATTAAAAAAGAGAATATAAATTAAAATTTTGTTTGGAATAACATAAATGTCAATCACACAAATCTTAAAGTTAATAAATTTTTAAATGTCAATTTCAATAAAAAAATATTAAAATAGTGTGTTAATATCCGTCAAAATCAATCTTATTTCATATAAAAACAAACTACTAACATTATTCAAAAACTACTGATCTAACTCCTTCAAATCGTATAGACATTTGTTAATTAAATATTGTTTTAATTTTATTTTGAACACTTTTGGACATTGAATCAATCTTAATTCATTAGGAATTCTATTATAAATATTTACTGTCTGGTATCTAGGAGCATGTTCAACTACTTTGAGATGGGGAATACCAACAGTGTCCAAGCGAAATTCTTTTCTCCTGCGTGACTCTCTATATAATGTTTGCTCCTCTGTTTCAATGCCACCAATTTTTTCCCTAAAGTTCGTTAGAAGGAGAAATACGTAAAGCGCAGGTACTGTTAGAATATTTAATTTTTTATAGTATTCCTTGCAGGATTCCATTTGCGACAATCTCAACATTATTCTTATAGCCCTTTTTTGTAATATAAATGCTTTTTTAATGTTATACATAAAACTGTTACCCCAATATTTAATGCTATATCTTAGTTTAGATTCAACTAATGAAAAATAAATCATTTTTAAATATTTTAGTTCAATGCTATCTCTGAGAGTTCGCAGAGCATAGCATGCTGAACTGAGTGTATTTTCTACAGCTGAAAGTTCGGCTTTCCAGTTTAAATTTGAGTCAATATAAACTCCCAGAAATTTCACTGAATTGACCATCTCAATACTAGCATTATTTAAAGATAATTTCACACTCTCTCTATTTCTTGACGTTGTTTTAAAAAGCATCGCATAAGTTTTCGTTCAATTTAGTGTTAAATTATTATATTGAAACCAGCAATTGAATTCAAATAATGCAGCATTTGCCTTTGTTTCTAGTTCAGAAATAGTTTCAGCTGTGATAATAGAGGTTGTGTCATCAGCAAACATGACAATGTTGATTCCAGGCACTAGTGTATATTATTATATACACTAGTATAATTTATTTTACACAGTACGACACGATGTCACATAATTATAGAAGTGAAAGTAACTGTGCACCATTTAAAGGCGTAAACAGTAATTCTGACTCGTGAAAGGAGATCGTGGAGACCAAGGTTTTTATTTTATACCAAATTTCTCTAATAATAAATAAATCTTCAAAATATACGAGAAAATCAGTGTTTATATTTTTTTATAACTTAAAAAATGGCTGAAATACTTAGATTCAAAGTGCGCATTTTTGGCCGACGAATTTAAATACGATTGGCGCGGGAAAAGTGGCGATGGCGATGTGACGTCACAGTCACACCCCCCGCTATTCGTCGCTCACGCTTGCGTTTGCATGGAGTTTTTGTAGTTTTTTGATACTGTACTGTATAAATACTGTATTGTGCCTCAGTGTTTCTTCTTAAAGTAAGAGGATTCTAAATTTCACTTTCCAATTTATTATATTAATAGATGGAACGACTTATTTTTCTTTGGTAAATAACATTGCCTCTAAATTAATAAAAGAAAACAAAAAAAAGTATCGGATAAGCGTATAGGACATTTATTTTGCTTTGTGTGCGAAATACTGGTATTATAAGGGCATATATGAAAAGATCGATGAATGTAACATGAAGCTCAAGAGATACGAAAGGATTGTACAAAGTGCCGATCTATAGGCTCTGCCTACCCAAATGGGAACTATTATTAAGTTTGTATCTATTTGTTCTACTTGTTTTTCCGAATAAATAAATGATTATTTCTCACCCATAATATACGCTGTTATGGTTCATCATTTACTTCGTATTATGTTATAAAAAGATAGGCCAAGGCTCAACTTTATTGAGAATACACAAAAAATAATAAGGTAGCCCAACGACATTCACTGCTGCTTCCTTTTAGGATGTGTTTGGAACTGACAAATAGGTCGCTTTGCTCGCGAGCAGTCCATGGTCTTATACAAAGAAATACAGCCTACGTAATTAAATGTACACTGACAAAAACTACAGGTCTAAAGCCAAAATCTTCTTTAGTTCGTGGCTTTAGCGTGTGTTAAAGAAAGTTCATATAGAGTAAAGGCGAAGTTTTAGCCAGCTTCCAATTAGTGGTGCGCGCGCTACATTCTGTTCTTTCTAATGCACTGACAGATATAAGAAACAAATGCAAAATGCCTTTAGGGACTTATTGTAGTCAGATTTGCAATGCACATGGTACTTTTTTGTGAATGGTAATAGCGATATAACGGACTTTCGTTACTTTCATTTGTGTATGAAAAAAAGTAACTAATGAAACCATCGTTTACTTCTAGTGCACAATCACGGGTATAATATAAATGCCAGAAAAGAAACCCCTTTTCAGTTACAGATTAAGAAGTTTAAAATTTTCAGCTACCTTTGGAAGTTGAGTGGGGAAATGAAGGAAGATTAGTTCATCCACATCGCTCAACAATCAACTTCATATTCATTAATTACCATTAAAATACGCATACCAAATTTACACTCGGGCTCTTTCGACTACACGGCGCGGCGGCGGTAAAACACAGGCTGGGCACGCAACAAGCGACTTGGGAGTTCCGCTGCTCAACACTAGCAGAATGTGGCGGAAATCCCTTTTCACGGGCTCAAAACTGACAAGAGACCGCGATGAAAAGTATCATGGAGCCATGAATTGAATTCATGCGCTCGGTTCGCACTTTAACAGTTTTTGGCGTGATGAAAAAAACATTTTATTGTCAGTCTAGTATACCTCCCAACCAATATGTAAGTACCACTTGTTCCAGTGATGTGGCTATACTATAACTATAACGGCTAATACTAATTTTTATTTACCAATAAATAAATGGTATTCATGTTTTAGACCCCACGGAGGCGGGCGGGGTGAATTGAAAAGAACGAGTAGCTACATTTAACCAGTCCTACTTCTATTTGCAGCGTCTTTGTTCTCTACTTGTACATAATCGATACCTTGAGTTTCTATGCTATATATATTTTGGTTTTAGTTTTAAGTTATGAGACCGTCAAAAGTAAGAAAATATCTGTAAAATGATGTCTATTACGATTGAAAAGATTGATGGATGTAGCTAGAAAGGTTTGCCAGGATCGTACAAAGTGGCGATCAATAGTCTCTGCCCATTCCAATGGGAAATAATGGCGTGAGTATATGTATGTATTATTTTTATCTGTAATAGTGTTTTCTATTCTATTATAACTATATAAGACGACGTGATAGCTTAATGGGTAGAACACCGGTTAACGTGTAAGCGACTAGTGTTCAAATCCCGGGTCGGGCCTACACCAATTTGTCTTTTCTAAAGACATATGTGTGGTTAATTTATCATGGTTGTTAACGGCGAGGGAAAACATCGTGAGGAAACCCACATGGCTGAGTTGTACTTAGTCATGTGACCGTGTATTCGTACAAAACGGCGATAGGCCTGCCCCCTATCACGTGAGTACACTGTCCATGCAAAACGTGGGTACTCTGAACACCGGGTGACTAAGTCACGTGATGTTCAGAAGTATTAGTACCTCTGCCAACTCCTTCGGGGATATTCGGCGTGAACGTTTATGTTTATGTTATGTGTATGTTTATAACTATATACTAGTAGTAAATATACTTTGCATCGTATCTTATTTGTATTTTGTTCCCGTTAAAGAATAACATACGAGTAAACACACTTACTTACGGATTTTAAACTAAAAAGGGGTAGCTTTTAATTGAAAATTGCAAAGCAAACAGTGTTACGTTATGTATGTATGGTCTGGTATGGTGTATGGTCTCTAGCCACATAACATAACTCAAATCTAACTTAGAAGCCCCATAAATCTTTGTCGCCTATTACGACATTCACGTCCAGAAATGGGTTAGAACTATTCAAAGCCGGCACTTTAGAAAGAAGAAAGAAGAAAAAAATTAATGTTTTATTGGGTGCATAGGGTATGCACAACACAAACAATAAAAAATAACAAGAAACAAGAAACAAGTGCTTAACAAATCTAAAAGGAGAGATCTGAAACTAACCCTATGCATCAAAATAGTCATTGGCTCAGCAAGATGCCACAGTTTACAGCTATAAGAGAAATAAAGAATTGTCACACATAAATCAAAGTACTTATGAATAGTTTAGTGTATAAGTCCGCCTGGCCGTCCTATTGCGAATACCTATTCTAGATAACTTTTGGGTGATACAAGCAGATACATAATACTGATGAAATTATAGTTTTCATATCGTAGGCCCTTCTAATCATCAGCAAGCCGATCAACCGATCACTATGGAAAGCTTATGAGATGGCCTTTGTTCAGTTGCGTTCGCTATCGACTGATATGATGATTTATACACATGTATCATTTACACATATTCACATGTTTGTACGTTCACTTTGTTTTTGTAGAAATTTTATCTTGGTAATAAAAAACTGCGTTAAATATAGGAAAGGTTAAAGAAAAGCAAAGAAAGATGTTTATTAGTTTATAAAAAAACTCATTCTTTGCCGTGTAGTGTCGGCTTAGAATAACACTACCCCATTTCTACCCGTGGGTGATCGTAAGAGGCGACTAACGGTATTGGGGCTTTTAAGGGATTTTTGGGCGATGCGGTTGGAGACCCATCACCAAAAACCTTTATTTCACCATCTTTTCCCCACGCAATTCCAAAAGTGGCTGAGGAATTTATAATTCCTTGGCTCTAGCTACCCCTTCTAGGGAATTACAGCCGTGAGTATATGTATGTATGTATGTAAAAAAAATATTAAAGTAAAACATATGAAAATTAATAATAAAAAGACAATATTAAACATAAAAGTAAAACTATATTGTATTTTCGTTTTGAAATGGTTTGCTGGATAAGAAACGACCTTCGATGAACGACGAGGATATTTGATATTTTGTTTTTTTTTTATGTTATCCCTTAGTCGTTAAGCTACCAAGTTAAATATTTTTCATAAGACTACTTATTACCACTTTAATCCTTTCCCAAAAAATATATTTATGAGCTTGCAGTTTGAACACTGAATACCAAACAATATTCTAATACGATTACTATACCATCGTCTACAATAGCCCGAAAACAATGTCTGCGAGTGTAGGGTAGCAGGTGTCATCCGAGTCCCGAGGTTTGTGAGAACTGGTCCAGAATGCGCGCGCACCTCTACCTTCCTGATCCGGGCCTTCAAGCAACAGTCTGCTCTCGGGAGCCCAACCATCACCACCCCTTACTACCCGCGACGCAAATAACACTCATGGTAAACCCCATACCATCGTAACCTACAAAAACTACGCTAAACAACGCGACAAAAAAAAACAAAAATAGAACTAAAACACAAATGGATAATCATTACAATTTTCATTGATAAACCCATATAAAAACTATCCGAGTCAACATTATTTATTTACGCAGCCACTGCGATTGTAAGTTACGCGTCTAATTTCAGCTATTATAAGTCAGTGTGTAGATTATTGTCTGTGAAATCGTGCGTGTAAGTTGTCATAAACACTGGATTCTGGGCTGTTTGCTATTCAAATTGCTACGGACATAAAAGATGCAGATAGGTCTTTCATAATGAAACGGATCGGTTGCTGCGAACTCTTGGTAAGTATTTTATGACGTTTTATTTTAATGAATGACTGTAATGATAAACGTAATTGTTTTTTTCTATGTTCCTCGTCAATAAAATTTAAAAGCCAATGATCTTAAACTTTTCGTTTCGGTTTAAGTAGAGCTGTTGGTAATTGTTTTCGTAAAAAAGATAAAACAAATTCTGGCAGACTCATTCTTATAATCCATACAAGTAATCAGTAATTAGAGCTTTGAAATCAATAAGTTTTCCGGATGGTGAGAAAAATGGGAGAAAAAAGGATAAATGATGATGGGTTTCCAACCAGATCTACTACCAAACACTAAAAACCCTACTTACCCTTAGCTTGTTTTATACGTTGTATAAATATAAGTCGATCTTTAATATAATTAAATTACAATTGTATTATATAGTATAGGAAATGCCCCATATACCAAAAAGCCAATAACCATATAAGGTTTACTGAATGAAAGCGTATGAATTGTGGGTAGACATGATGACCCGAAAATTTAGTATATTCGTCATCGTCGCTTTACGGAACAAAGGATAATATGTGTCTGGAATTTTGTGTATATGTTTTTTATTTATATAATATTATGATGTTGAATAGTACTCGTAATTTAACAAACGGTAACTTTTATTTAGTGTCGATTGTTGTCCAGAACTAAATCACGTCAGCTTACAAATAAACTGCAAATATTCGGCGTACCAGTTTAGAAGCTACGATACCACATTTTATTAATCCATCTGTACAAATCATGGGTTAACTAGCATATAATGATATAAAATATCATAGAAAATAAACTAACAATGAAAGAAGAATTATAAAATAAAAATTTTTGACAAATTATTAAAGGTTACACACCCAGATTTCTTATGAACATATTAATGCAATTGTTACTTTTGTGCTTTAACGGTTCGAAGGATCTAATATGAAGCCAGCCTTTCTTTTATTTTTTGTTGTTGATTAGTAAAAGTAGATGCTATTCATGAGATTCATAGAGTTCTGATATTCTTTAGCAGTTTGATTGCAATAGAAAATTTCATATATATTATACAAATGAACATTATTTGATGCAGATTTAATTGAATAGTTATTTTTAAATTGCATATCATAGAGATAATGTTCTTAAATAGAAGTACAATTGGCGGTCTTATCCCTAAGAGCTTTCTTTGTCATTTCTTGTTAATGGAAATATTCAGTATCGTGACATGAGCGTTTTTCAGAATCTAAGTCAAGTTTGCCATAAAGTGCTTACTTAAAATGTCTCTACCCCTTTCTACCCACGGGTATCGTAAGAGGCGATTAAAGTTGTGGGGCTTTTTAAGCCGTTTTGGGCGATGCGTTTGGAGATCCATCACTTCCAATTTTGGCTGAGGAGTTTCTGGCTTTGAAGCTGAATGAAGATTATATGTATGTATGTATGTAAGTCAAGTTGTAGATTTGTGTTATAAGTTAATCTTTGGTCTATTCATATCTTCAAGGCAAATTTTAAATGATTCAATGTTTTATTTGGGTGCGCTTTTTCTCACATAACTTTTAACTCCTATATCATTTAAAATCATAATGATTAGTCTTCATAAAAACTTTAAGTCATAAATATTACAAAATAAAATCATTGAATTTCATAATATCACTAATTATAAAGTTTGTATTTACTAATATTTGTTTATACTAATGATCGACACTCATAATCATTTCAATAAATAAACATAATATTCATAAATGTGTTTTATACTAATATATAAAAAATATATCTCAATCATATGTGGTTTTATCTATATTTGCTTGCTTGGTTGTATGTAAAGAGGATGCAAAGGGGTTGCGCCCCCTGCTTGGGTTGGTCGCAGGCAAAGAAAAGTTAAGTCAAATTTAGTTAGATTAGGTTAGGTTAGATTATGTATAAAACGAGCGAGCGGAGCGCAGCGGAGCGAGCACCTTAAATGCATGATTCTTGCCTATTCGTATGCATGCTTGCTTGTTAATCGTAGAAACAATATCTATACTTATAATAAATCTGTAGAGAGGTCAATTCTGTACATTAAATATATTTTCAAAATAACAATCAGGGGGTGATTAGTGATCGATACTGATGCCAAAAATGTAATCAGTAAAATTTTTGTCTGTCTGTCTGTCTGTCTTTCTGTCTGTCTGTCTGTCTGTCTGTCTGTCTGTCGGTTTGTATGTTCCTTATGGAAATAAAAACTACTCGACGGATTTTAACGAAACTTGGCACAATTATTCTTCATACTCCTGGGCAGGTTATAGTATACTTTTCAGCAGAATAATGAAGGGGAATTTTGGGAAATTTTGGGAAAACGGGAAAAGTTACTCCAATTTTTAAGGTTCCGTCGCGTGTGCAGCCTTAATGGTTAAAGTTACATAGAAATCATGTATGATGGAAATATTCCACATTAAATTTTCATTAAAATATTGCTGAACAGCATAAGTCTATCTTTTATGGTTGACTCTCAATAACACGCGTAACTGCTGATAGCTTAGCAGTTCGGAGCATTCTGACTATATTTGTTTACTGTTATGTTTATAATACTCTCCTTTATCTCTAATTTCAAATAATTTATATTATTACCTATTAAATAAAAAAAGAATCATAGAAATCGGTATGGAAACACCAATCTCATACATGAAATAAGCCAACGCGCCGTCGTCGCACGTGAATACTGAATCATGCTATAAGGATTATTTTGTGTAGCAGTTGCGCGGATAAAAGATAGCCGGGAGTATGTGTGTGTATGTGTGATGTATGCAAAGTTTGTAACTCTGGCTTATTTTCGGAGATACTGAACCGTTTATAAAAGCGCTTTCACAATCTCAAAGCTACACTATTCAGGAGTCCTTTAAGTTGTAATCATTGCGCTAAATTTCACAAAGGGCGAGCAGTGATTGAAAATGCCTCGGATATTTTTAAAACTCCGCTACCCGTGCGTAGCTGGGCCGATCCACTAGTTATTAATAAAAATAATATGTCCATTGAATGTTATGAAGAAAAAAGATCTTGAAAAAATTTATAGTTTTAAAAAGATGCTTGGTTGTAACAGTATTAACAAAAAAATTATGATCACTAACTGTTATGAATTCCGTTGGTAGTATTAAAATTGTATGAATGAATAAAGTATGACAAATAAAATTATGAACACAAATCGTTAGAAAGACGACGAATATGATTTAGAATTTTATGTCAGCCAATATGGACCCGTTTTATTTATATATTAAAGCTTATGTTACAATGATTTTATGATTATATAACTTTGAAATTGAAAGAAAACATCAATGTTTTCGGTCAACCAGCCACGCGAATCTTGTTTGTGAATCAACGTCGATTTCATATAAATACTTGTTCAGAATGGGAAATTATGATTGCATGTGCGTTCGACGTTAGCAAATTTACTATGCGATATTTAAACTAGCACACATCGGTATCGAAAACAAACAAATATTACTAACTAGACAGAGATCATGACCAATGTATTTTCATGTTATTTTCATATTTTATGAGGTGTTCAGTCATTGAGCGCTGCTATTAAATTATGTTTGAATAATTAAATATGTTTTGGAAGGTCTTTTGGCTATTTTGTAATGACCCGTGTCGTGTCCCATGGTTTCATTCACTTTCAATTTAGATGTTTATTTAGCGTTTTTCGATGACCTTTTAGAAGTATACTTTAATACTGTGATTTTAAGGTATTATCTATACTTATAATAAATCTGTAGAGAGGTCAATTCTGTACATGAAATATATTTTCAAAATAACTATCAGGTGATGATTAGGGATCGATACTGATGCCAAAAATGCAATCAGTAAAATTTTTGTCTGTCTGTCTGTCTGTCGGTTTGTATGTTCCTTATGGAAACAAAAACTACTCGACGGATTTTAACGAAACTTGGTACAATTATTTTTCATACTCCTGCGCAGGTTTTTGTATACTTTCCAGCAGAGTAGTAAAGGGGAATTTGGGAAAAATTTGGGAAAACGGAAGAAGTTACTAAATTTTTTAAGCTTCCGTCGCGTGTGCAGACTTAATGGTTAAACTTACATAGAAAATATGTATGACGGAAATATTTTTCATAAAATTATCTAAAAAAAAATCCTTCACAGTTTATGTCTATCTTTTACGGTTGACTCACAATGACACGTGTAATTCCTGATAGCTTAGCAGTTCGGAACATTCTGATTGTATTTGTTTACTCTTACGTTTGTAAACCTCTCACTCATCCCTAATTTAAATGAGGTAACATTATTACCTATTCAATAAAAAAAGAATCATAGAAATCGGTAGAGAAACACCGAAATTATACATAAAATAAGCCATCACGCCCGTGACCAAAACCGAATCGTTACTAATTTAATTAAAAAAATACTAGATGGCGCCAGTAGTTGCATCCTACAACACGTTATGATTTATTTTTTAGATTGTTATAAATACTTCATAGCGTTTTATTCCAAAATTTGCTATTAAACGGAAAAACTGAACCGTTTATTATAGCGCATACAAAATCACCAAACTACACTGTTTAGGGAGTGCTATAAATTTAATAAATTGAAAACATTGCGCTGAATTTCACAATGCTTGAGCAGTGACGGAAGAAAGAAACCTCAGATATTTAAAAAAACAACGCTACCCGTGCGAAGCTGGGACGATCCACTAGTATCTAATGAGTATGTTAAAATGTGAAGTGTCGGTTTAGTTTAGTATAGCACTAACCTATTTCTTAAAACAGGTATCGTCACTGACAACCTTTATTTTACAATCTTATCAACACCTAACTTCAAAAAGTTGCTTAAGAAATTTTACTGGCTTCAGTTTGGGATTTATAGTCGTGAGTATATGTACGTTTAATCTGTTTCTCTTAAGGGTTTCGTAGGCAAAAACAAACCATTCTAAAAAAAGAGTGTATTATTTTCCTTTTTTTCATGTGTTGCTGTTATGAGGACACATCATTATTAAACCGAGAAAATGGAAGGATTCAATACATACACACATACATTTACTTCAAAAGGGGTAGCCAAAGTTTCAGAGCTAACAACTCACAAGATGGTAGAAATAAGTATCGTTGGTGATGAGTCTCCAACCGTATCGCCCATAAGCCACTTAAAAAGCCCCACACCCTTGTTCGCTTCCTACAACATCCATGGGTAGAAAGGGGTGGTGACATTCTAAGCCGGCACTTCACGGATAGCTAACTAGCCCTTCTAAGTGAGTGGACTGACTTGCTCTTGGCTAGTTATTTTGTTTAACCAACTCTGAGATTACTGATATCAAGCGTCATAGTCATAGCTGAAACTTTGTGAAAACTCTAGATCAAGTGTGTGTGTGGCGCTCTTTCATAGCTATCCTAACATTTAAATAGGTATAACGCACATTCTAAAACAAACACAAATATAACGAAGGTCTACCATAGATTAACGGTTACACAATATCTGTCGGTTAGAAGTTGGTTTATATTAATGAAGTGAAATTATTTAAATTTAAATCAGAGTGAAAACCAATTGCCGTGTAGTGCTGGCTTAAAATGTCGCTACCCCTTTCTGACCACGGGTGTCGTAAGAAGCGACTAAGGGTATTGGGGCTTTTTATAGGATTTTTAGGCGATGCGGTTGGAGACCCATCACCAAAAACCTTTATTTTTACCATCTTTTCCCCACTCAACTCCCAAAAGTGGCTGAGGAATTTATAATTCCTTAGCTCTGGCTACCCCTTCTAGGGAAATATAGCCGTGAGTATATGTATGTATGAAAACCAATGTTGGTCGAATAAATCAGCAGATAAAGTTATTTTTCACCGTTAAAATTTATTATACTCTCTAAATGTCTAAATACAAAATAATTAAAATCACAATCACAAATAAAAATGGCCTCCAGCGCATCTCCTCAAGGTATGGTTCCCAAAAGTAAATAGACCGTTTAGATTATTTCACACACACATCAATCTTAAAATTCGCATCTATCATAAATACATATCTGTTGCTTATTACGGCTTAGAATGTCACTACCCCTTTCTACCCACGGGTGTCTTAAAAGGTGACTTAGGGTAAGGTGCTTTTTTAAAGTGGTTTTTGGGCGATGCGGTTGGTAACCCAATAACAACAATACTTTATTTCTACTATCTTTTCCCCTATGCATTTTCCAAATGTGGCTGTGGAGTTTCTAGCTCTGAAGCTCTTTCTACCCTTTTTTGAGATTCATGACCGTGAGTATATGTATGTATGCATGCATGTTAATGTATTATGGTTAACATTATTCTCCTCTACCCAATCATATTACTCATCAAACATGAAAATGATTGCCCATTTAATTATGTTGCTTCGTAAAATGACTCGAGCATCCATTAATCGATTTCGATACTAAAATTGTTTTCTTTGACTGTAGTTAAATTAAATGTTTTATTTTTATGTAGATATTTCATTCCAAACTTTCCCTCTACAAA
This sequence comes from Bedellia somnulentella, assembly GCA_963576735.1. Taxonomy (NCBI): domain Eukaryota; kingdom Metazoa; phylum Arthropoda; class Insecta; order Lepidoptera; family Bedelliidae; genus Bedellia; species Bedellia somnulentella. The sequence goes on along the minus strand of OY755177.1, from coordinate 13,067,434 downwards.
GTTATAAGGATTCAAGTTCTAATGACTTTCTGAGTTTATTACTTCTTCATCAGCTAAGTAAATTATTTAAAGTTTTTCTGAAGTAAGATGAGCAGTGATATAGTTTTATTTTAAGTGGACGTAACACTTTAATTAGTATACTTATGATGAATAAAATTAATTTCACCAAGTATCACATTTTAAACTGATTAACAAACAAAATATTTTCTAGGTAGAACGTAGTAGTAATTTTTGTAAGACCTTATGGTATTGTTTTCAAATGGTAATGTTTTATTGAACCGAGTCTAGTATTGTAGAATAGAATAGAATAGAAAACTCTTTATTGTACCGCAGATAATAACATTTTATATCTATTATTTATTAACTAGAAGTACAATTGGCGGTCTTATTGCTTAAAGCAATCTCTTCCAGACAAACTTTTGAATGGTGAGATCAGTACGTTAATAAAACCAGTAGGTAGATACTTGTAGATCCAAGGATTTAGAAAATCAAATTATTACATGTTCTTTGGTGAAAATTGAATTCGGAAAGCCGGCATCCGGCCTTCGTATATCAGCCTGGCTACGTAATCCATTCATCTAATATTAATAGTATTACGTCGTTTTACATATACACTACAAACATAATATAGTATACCTAGTGGTTAAAGTATCATTACTGTATGATTTAAGCGAATAGTGGATAAGGCTAGAAGAGGCTTTTAAATGGTATTTAGCGATATAAACCCGTCTATAAAGAATACAAAAATCTAACAAGCGCTTTTTATTTATTATTTAAGGTAAGCTTATCATTTAAAATGGTTAATTAATAAACAGTGTCTTTTTTATTCCATTTATATCGTATTAAGTTTTAGGGAGAGAATTTCATGTTCATCTTTATTCTATGTAAAATTAATATGAAACTAGAGTATTTTTATATAAATGACTTGTTTTTGTAAGAGTTGTATCAATACTTAAATGTTGTACACTTGAACAAAAATATTTTTCATCATATTTTAACACCATCTCAGTTACATACTCCTCCGCGGCTTAATATATATCATAAAATAATGGCTTATTCCGTTTATCCACCCTAAAAAATCCTCCCTAAGGCGGATATTCGGAAACGCGTGTCCGTCTATCCACCCTGAACGGGGTGGATATCCGGAATGCATATAATATGGTTCTTCCGATTTTTTACCCCAAGTACAGTAATTTACAGAAACATACACAACACAAAATGGGTCCAAGGAACATCGTGAACATTAAAATACTTAAGACAAACATACCTACTTTCTTACTTACAGTTTGAATAAAAATATCTTACAAACTTAGGGTCTTTTTTCTGTAAATGACTGTACGTAGGCAGGGTAGAAAATCGGAAGAACCATATTATATGCATTCCAGATATCCACCCCGTTCAGGGTGGATATACGGACACGCGTTTCCGAATATCCGCCTTAGGGAGGATTTTTTAGGGTGGATAAACGGAATAAGCCAAAATAATATTACCTTAATCTTATGTTACCCAATACTTATTTTATGAATCAATGTCAACGTTTCATGGGTATGTTTCTGATAAATAAACAACGCGATTATTAAAATTTCAATTACAAAAAAAATATAAGTTTACGCCTCCTACTCTTGTCTCTAAGAGTATCATACAAAAGTACGTTTAAAAAGAAAAAACCTTCAAGCATTGCTGTGGGATTGCTTACTGTAGCGGGTCAACGTTAAATATGAAACCCCAAGGGAGTAACTCTTTGACACAAAGAAAGGACACATACAAAGAGTAAATAATAAACGTGGTATCTGTTGTTTAATGGTTCAGTATCTGACGAATTTTCAGAGAATTAAAACACGGAACAGTTTAGCGAGCGTCCCGTACTATTTGGAAGGACATATTAATCATATTATACACGTATTGTTGAGGAATCGAATTATGCCGATAATAATCATGTTTTTTCAAATGTTTAAATCATGTTTTTTCAAAGTTTGTGTTTTATATGATTTAATAATAAATCTACAGTGTTTTATTGTAACCATTGCTAGGCGTACACCTGATATAAACATACACACATATACCCACGCAATTCGAGTAGTTCTCATTGAGGTAGGCAGCGACTTTTGATTGCCACTTTGTACGATCCTGGCAAACCTGTCTTCCTGATGTTTGGGACGTTAAATCGAAGGCGCCTTGCCTCTGTAGTGTACGATTCGGACATAAAATACTAATAATAATTCTCTTGAGAGTGGCGTAATGTTTTTACAACAAGGGTTTTTTTCGATGCGGTAGCAGGGTGCCGGAGGCCAATGTACCGAACCTATCAACTAGTATATAAAAAGACTTTAGTGTATAAAATACGGTTATTTGTACCAGTTTAATTTTGTAATTCTCTACGGAATCAATATAAGTGTGTATTTATTGCCTATTTTATTTTCTTTCCAGGGGTTTGAAGTCAATATTATATACAGCCGACGGACCTGTATATGCATGCATCTAATTTAGAATCGAACCCTCCATTATCTCAATTATAGGGTTTAACAAACGGACGGATAGATAAAAGATAGGCAAAAAAAGGATCCAGTTTTGAGAAAGAACCATCTCCGTTGATCCGGTATCAAGAAAGGTAGATTTCACAAATATTTGATCTTTATTCACTTACTTAAACTAGACTTAAGCATAGCTATAATAATAATTAGGTGTGTAAAGTAAAATTTTAATAACACTAACCTAACTCTTACTGCGGGTGCTCACAGAAGTTGTTATTAAGCGACTCAACTTACAAAAGTGGCTGAAGAATTTCTAATTCTAAAGCTCTGGCTACCTTTATTAGGGATTTATAGCCAGGCATATGCATATAATATAATATATTATGCAAAACATGGGTACTCTGAACACCAGGTGACAAAGTCACGTGATGTTCAGAAGTATTAGTACCTCTGCCAACCCCTTCGGGGATATTCGGCGTGAACGTTTATGTTTATGTTTATGTTATTATGTTATGTTATATTATGTAATACCAATAATTAAACTCCACATGACATGAATGCTTCGCGATGCCAAATCGGAGCGAGTGATTGTCGAGTACTCGCTAGGGCTCCTTATGTAAACTTTTGAAGTGGGATTATTCCTCCGTGGTAAGTCTGATCTGGAATTTTATTGAGAAAAACCTTGTCATCATTGTGGGTGACTATCGCGCTGCGTGCAACATTTGGTCCCGATCGATACTACGGTTTGGGAGGAGTTCTCAGTCTAGCGAAATACAAACTCGTTAAAAAATAAATCGATATAAAAAGTTATTTAATTTTTTAATTTCAATGTCAATTAAACTATCCGACTCAACATACCTTAATGGCAATGACTGAATGCAAACGGTACGGTCACGGTCCGTCTTACAAAAGCATTGAGATATGATAACTACTACGATCGACAGAAGCAAAACTTTACGAACATAAATAAGTTTACAATTACATTACGATATCTGTATTTGAATCACTTTTTTTTATGAACACAGAACAGTTGAAATCATAACAGTATGTATACACGAGACAAAATGTACAAAAACCATTTGATTAACTTTCTGATCACCCTATTTGGTTGAAACATGAAACTATTTGTTTGTTTGAATGGCCGAAGTTTTACAGGCGTGGTTTGAAACTTTGAAATGGGTTTCGAAGAGCGTTCATTATGAGAATAGCACAAAAAACGTTTATAACTTCTTTTTTTGTGTGGCGGTGACATTTGTAATAAAGTGTGCTGTCTTACTAAGTCACTAAATATATAAAGCCTGTACAATATATTGATCTTTTCTGTTCCCTAACAGTAGGCAAGTTACTCTTACAATACTCGCATAGCTATGCCAGCTTCTCTACGATCTTCTTATTTCAGTCTCCCGATCACATTGAACTATTTAACTTTGACATTATTTATCATAAACAAGGAATTTATCAATTATTTTGTTTTGCTACAGTAAAAAAGATTAAATGATGACAATGCTATTGGTACAAAGTGGGTCGGAATTAACAAACGCTATCACTTTTTTCCCTTTCCAGGAAATATTATTATTCCAACTTTTGAATCCGAGTATGTGTAGCAGAATGAAATAATTTTGTTTCATTCAAGCATGTTATTATTTGCGTCTTTTTTATAGTTGGGCAATGTGACTTTGTGTAAGTTGTAAAGAGAAGAATCACTTTCTTTGTCAAACTAAGTCCCATGCTGATATCACACCTTTCCCATTCGTCTTCCATCACCATATGATTTCATTTTTTTCAGATTTGTATATCAGCACTAACTGGATTTTCTTAACGTTGATGCATATCTCATTTCAGATATTCATTATAATTAGTTGCGTAAATATAAAACCACTGTGTTCTTCTCTAGTAAACAGATGTTTACTTCTTTTTAGATAAAATAAAAAAAAAACTTATACAAAATGCATAAAAACTTTTGAGTTGAAACTTTTTACAGTTTCAAGTATAAAAAAGGAATCAGCTTTATGAAACTTTTTTTCTTGCGATAAATGGTGATGGAAAACGTTTATGCATGATGGTGTAAACAATGAATTAATATATGAAGGACCTTTAAAATATACTTGCACAAAACATCTCAAACCCTGCTTATATTACGAGTAGTATGTTTAATAAACCTGAACTTTGTGAAATATTTATTAACCAATAATAGAATAGAAAACTATTTATTGCACATCAAAATTAAAGCATAATAATTCATAATTACTATTGAATACAGTTGGCGCTCAAATCACTAAAAGCAATCTCCTCCATACACACATTCAATATTAAAACTTGTTTTAAAAAAATGCTTCTTTTTGGCGAGAAAACGGGAACATTGAAAAATAATCCATTTACTCCTGGCTCATCGCAACTAACGCCCGTATCAACGGGTTATCATGCGACGGATTAGTCCCTGACAATGGTATGAATCCTTTGTGTCCTCAAAGTATCTCTGCAGCTAAGAATTAAGAAAGATACGGAATCTTTTTTATTTGCGTAATTAAATAATAATAATAATAATAAACACTTTATTGCATACAAATACACAACACACAAACAGTATTTAAAAATTACAAAACAGTAAATGTACACAAAGGCGGACTTATCGCCTTAACGCGATTTCTTCCAGTCAACCTTAATGGTGAGGAACAAATGAACAACTCTTTAATTTAAATTACGGTCAAATATAAATTCAATATTTAGTTTAAAGTAATAAAGAATAACTAACAAGCCCAGGTCGGATGGGTAACGTTCGGTAAGCTACGCCACATTTTTATTCTAATGTGTCGCATCGTTCAAAGGCGTAGGTTTTCCCTCATTGAAAATAGGCTAAGGCCTCTCGCAAAGGTCCTGGTAAGGGCAACTTTTAAAGTTTTTCTAAGTATTCGAATCAGCCGTAGCCAGACCTTCAGAATTGAAAATTCCTCAACCACTTTACGAAGCTGTGTGGGAATAAGATTGTAAAATAAATGATGTTGTTGATGGGTCTCCAATCGCATCGCCCAACAATTCCTTAAAAAGCCTTATACTCTAAGTCGTCTTACGGCACCCAAGAGAAGAAGTGTTTTAGTGCTATTCTAAGCCAAAACTACACAGATTCTATAAAAAAAGTGACAAAATCCACGGTGTTGCGATACAACTCAATACTTTCAGTTTATTTATTTCGCAATTACTGTTACCCAGATTGAGATAACATAGTGCAACTCTAAGCCAGCTTTTTCTCATTAACTCATACTTTTCACCAAAGTAGTGAAGGGGAATTTTGGGAAGTTTTGGGAAAACGGGAGAAGTTACTCTATTTTTTAAGCTTTCGTCGCGTGTGTGCCTTAATGGTTAAAGTTAAACGACAGCATAAATAATACAGAAACTAAAACCAAGCCACACTTTTACCATTTTTGGGATAGAAATTAAATTCTCAAAAGTGTTCTCACGGAATTATATTCATCAGCAGAATTTAATTAAACGGCTCTCAACCATATTGTACCTAACTTGTACTCGTGTGACAAGAAAATTGGCGCTAAACTGTCTAATTATCCCGAAGGGTCTGCGAAGCATTCTCTTCTCGTATAATTAAACAGGTTCAGTCGTTCAGGACCTAAAGTACATAAAACATTGAAAAGCTTTTAATGGAAGTTTACAATATGGGGTGAACTCTCAGGTTTGCTCATATTATTCTCGAATATTGTGTTTTGTGAATATAGTTTCACGTTGGGAATCATTAGACAGAGCAGCAAACGGTCTGGTTCACCTTTTTAGAATATAAATATTTTTTATTTCTGCATTTCTTTGTTATATCGATTTGTGAGAATAGTTTGTTTCACGATAGAATGTTAAGTGGAAATTCACTTAGTGATACAATTTTTTCCCGGTTGTAGTCCTTCGAACAAAAAGGACTTTACTAATACACAATTAGGTTTAGATTTAAAAGACCAACTAAATTCAACGTGAACAGTAACGTTTAGACGCAGAATTGGCCGACTGCCTGTGTTTTAATGCGGGCGTTTCCTTATATCATATTTTTAAAAATATCTTAAAGCCAAAGATGTTCTAAATCCAAGATCGCTGTATTTATTACGCTTTTTCATATAATTACAGAACACAGCAAAAATTACAGAACAGGTTTTTTTAAAATTAAAATCTGCTTCAATAATACAAACAAAGCGTTTTACTGGATATACTAACACACAAATACATGAATACACAAATGTGTTCGTAAACAAACGGTATGTACCTATGATCAAAGTGCTGACCTATTCAGCTTTTTGCTTGAAACTATTTTATCTGTACTTAATGTTTACAAAATTTCACTCCCTTTCAATTCCAAGATAAAATGTGTAGAAAAGAAACACCTCATCTAAATATTTTCAGTCGGTGTTGCTGAATATTTTCGAAATCATGTTTTACGCAACACCAACCATACAAACCCTTATTTTTTTTACAAATTTCATTTCATTTCATTGATTTTGCTTTGATGCTTCTTTTGCCATACCCAACATTCTCTGCAGCATTCTATACATCATCGGAAGAAAGAGCGGCAATAGAAATATGCAATCTGTAAAAAAAATTACTTTCTAGCTACCACAGTTTATTAGATACAGCCCGGTTAGTAAAAGGGTCTAGTTTTTACCTTTAAGCACGGAACTTTTTTTAATAGTCATTAAATAAGTAAATCTTTTTTATATATCATATGTTGCTTGCGTCAAAAAAACCACAATTTCTTTGTTAATACTAATAGTACGGCAAAATTCTTCAAAAGAAAAAAAAAACTAACATAATAAATATATTAGCAATTTATAGCAAAACATTTTACTTACTTAGTTTCATTCGATTGGTGAAAAACTGAGCTCTTAAAAGCATTGACCGTATTGACCCACATTAATGAAATGCGAAATTCATATTCCATTTTCATACAAACTGAAAGGGTGGTAAGTTTCAGAATATAGCAATCCTATTTATTATATTATAGGCTGCCATTATGACTGAGTACCAGAATTGATTTAACCTGTGTAGTTGTCTCAATGTGTATAACACTGTTGTTTCGCAAGTCGAATTAAACTTCCCAGATCTCTATTATTACTATTGACCGATTTCTGGATTGAGTATTCCAGCTGAGAACAACTTAAGTATCGTTCTGTCGCATTGAAATCTTAACAACTGAATGAGACAAAACGATACTTAAGTCATTCTCAGCTTGAATACTCAATTCAGAAATCGGGCGTATGTCATGCTAATTTCTAAGTAATTACGACTAAAACTTCGTCATCATATTGTTATAGCTATTGGAAAGGCAATTTAGCAATTGCTTATGGGTCATGATACCACTGAGGTATTATTTAATAGAGTATAACAGAGAAGTACGCATACATTTTAACTTTGTAACAAAATATTTTATATGTAACATATACTGATTGACAAGTAATAGAATGATGAATGTTATGGAAGGAACACAGATTTGTCAGGATCTTGCTAAGTAGGTTTTATATGGTAACTGCCTCTATATCCATACATACATACATATACTCACGGCTATAAATCCCTAGATGGGGTAGCCAGAGCTAAGGAATCAGAAATTCCTCAGTCACTTTTGGAAAGTTAAGTAGGGAAAAGATGGTAAAGTAAAGGTTGTTGGTGGTGGGTCTCCAACCGCATCGCCCAAAAATCCCTTAAAGCCCCAATACCGTTAGTTGCCTCTTACGTACACCCGCCGGAAGAATTGGGGTAGGGCTATTTTAAGCCGACACTACACAGCATACATAGCGGCTATAATTTCATACAGGGGCTTGATCTTCGAAAATAATGTAAGTAATGTTCAGGTGTCACTCATAAAAAGGGGATTGTCTAGTAAAATGTGTTAAATGATGTGTGATTTTTAAATCTGATTCATTACTCATTAATGGAAAGGTAAAAAACACGTTATATTGAAATGAATAAGTACCTCTGTCAACCTTTCGGGGATAAACGGCGCAAAAAATAATTTGAGATTTAATTTGGGAGTTAAGTTGACATTTGGCATCTCTTAAAATCTATATGTTTTGCCACTTCTTCTCTTCTTCTTCCTTAACTCAACTTTTTATTATCATTTAATAATACCTACATACATACATATACTCACGGCTATATATCCCTAGGGCTAAGGGGTAGCCAGAGCTAAGGAATTAAAAATTCCTCAGCCACTTTTGGAAGTTGCGTGGGGAAAAGATGGTGAAATAAAGGTTGTTGGTGATGGGTCTCCAACCACATCGCCCAAAAATCCCTTAAAAAAGCCCCAATACCGTTAGTCGCTTCTTACATACACCCACCGGAAGAAATGGGGTAGTGCTATTCTAAGCCGATACTACACAGCAAATATAATCACTTAAAAATACTAATTTTTGTCTTATTTACATATAAAAAGTATCGAAATTACGTCTCTTTTGAATGCCAAACATTCATAAATGGCGGACTATATGAATGCTCACAATTCGAATACTGATTTATTTATTATCGTTTCAGCGAACAAAGCAATTATAGCCGTTTCCTTCATATTATGTTTGTGCTGTAATCTCATAATCATTTTGGCCAGTATGGCTTTTTGTTTTAGCTCAAAGGTGAGTGGTCTGAAAGGATGGTACTATAACCACACTATTCCTTCACGTAAGAGTTAATTCAGAAATAGGTTGGGGCCTTTAATGAGTAAGCAACGATAACCTAAGAAGAGCCGGGGTTCTTTTAAGTTCTTAGTTCACAATTTTTTACACTTTTTCTAGCTAGAAATATTTATAACTGTTTTTTTCTTCTTATAGATATAGAAAACTCGATATTCGAGTTCAAAAATTTCTTAGCTACTTTCTTGAGTTGAGTGGCAAATCTATAGTATAGTAGGAACGTTGATAAACCGCATTGATAACAACTAATTAACTAAAAATATCCGTATTCATACATTTTAGTAAATAATCTTGTGGTTTTTTATCAAGGTATAGATATAGTCAATTTATGAGTAATGCTTCGTCATGCGACACTGTTAGTACGAAATGGCGAAAGACATGCCCTATATCATCTTTTTGTCCTGTCCAAGCTAAATGTAGGTACTCTGAACACCTGCTGCATAAATGTCACGTGATATTCATAAACATTCATACCTCTGCCACCCCAATGTTTCAGTTTTAGTGTTTCATTTTGTAAGCTATTATTATAATTGTTTTCTTTCTGTGTTCTTACTTTGTTTGTGTTAAGGAAAGTACTCTACGTATAAAAATATCATGACAGGTTGACATTTAGAAGGAAACAATGGTTATCAAATAGTCAAGTTGTCAAAAAGGATGAGTCTATGAGAATTAGGTCAGCATCCGCCTCCCCTCGCCTTTGTGCAATGGGAGATACTTAATATCCCATCCCAAATAAAGAGATCTCATTTCTACTCACGTTCCATCTATTAACAATCGCTATTCTAAGTCGGCTTTAGGCTGCTGATAAGTAGATAGTTGGCATACAAATTACTTAAAAGAGAAGATAAAACGTTTCATCTTTTCTATAAAGCTTTGATAAAGTAATAACACATTTCAAATTTTTAGCTGGAAATAAGTAAATTTTAGCTGAGCTTTTAGTTCAACTAAAATTCTGCAAATCAATTTTGTTTGTTAAATATAAATTTGCTAACACGAAACATCCTTTCTACACTCAATTACAAAAAAACAATTTCTCTATTATGTATAAATACTACAATACTCATACTTCACAGCGGTGTTACGAGTAAATCGATTTTACAATTACTTAATGGAAGGTCCATTAAGCTATACAATAGCTATAACAATATGATCAAGTTTTAGTCGTAATAATTAGAATTTTGCGCGACATAATAACAATATGAATTTGCCGTGTAGTGCCGGCTTAGAATGTCGCTACTCCTTTCTACCCACGGGTGTCGTAAGAAGCGACTAAGGGTATTGGGGCTTTTTATTGGATTTATGGGCGATGCAGTTGGAGACCCATCACCAAAAACCTTTATTTTACTATCTTTTCCCCTCCCAACTTCCAAAAGTGACTGAGGAATTTATAATTCCTTGGCTCTCGCTACCCCTTCTAGGGAATTACAGTCGTGAGTATATGTATGTATGTATGTATAATAAAAATAGGGATTTCAGAAGTTTAAGTTTTACTTGCAAAACCGAATATTGCAGTAACAATGTAGAATACTCAACGAGATAACTTTATTATCAATTAAATTAAAATCTACTTAGTTATATACATCAGCTACAAAAAGAAATATATATAAATTAAAAATTTATCATGGTTGCTAACGGTGAGGGAAAACATCGTGAGGAAACCCACATGGCTGAGTTGTACTTAGTCATGTGACAGTGTATTCGTACACGTGAGTACACTGTCTAAGCAAAACGTGGGTACCTTCTCTGGAAACTAGATGGCGCTTGCCATGTGAGTTCAGGAGTATTGGTACCTCTGCCAACCCCTTCGGGGATAAACGGCGTGAACGTTTATGTTATGTTACGTTTATGTTATGTTATAAATTAAAAAAAGTATAACACTTATTTACATAATTAAAATAGATACCTAAAAACTTAATATCTAAAAACATCTTCCAGCTCCTCTTCTCGGGGAAGGGTACCTAGGACGCTGGAAGCATTGCCGCGTTGTATGGCAATGCTAAGTCTTTGTCCAAGGTAAGAGCCTGCCTTTGGGTTCCCAGTTGTTTCAATAAGACGACAAGATAACTCTTAATATAAACCACGTGCTTCCGGACCCCAAGGCCCCAAAGTCTCCACCCCAAAGCGGACAAAATAATATCCTTACCTTCCAGTTATTACGAGATAACTACACAGGTTAAATCAACTCTGACATTCAATATATTCAACGTAGAATGAGCGGTAACTGAACTAAAGGTATGTCAGGTATGTCAATAATAAACTGAAACCTACCATCCGGTCAGTATGTATTAAAATGGAATATTAATTTCGGGTTTCATTAGTCTGGCTGTCAATGCTTTTATAAGCCTAGTTTTTCACTAGTAGAATGAAGCAAAGTAAAATATTTTGGCAAGTTTTTGCGATTCTTTTTTAAGTTCCACCCTTGCTTTTGGAATATAATGCTATCGTATCAATAGTAGAAAATGAAAATTTTTAATGACTCTTTGAGTGATATTTAAAACAATATTAACAAATTCATTGACTGTTATTAAATTAGTAATGATGACTTAGTACGACTTAATACGATTCTATGATAACATTTTAAACGCTCTGAATTATCCAAACCTTTCTTGGCCAGTTTCAGGAAATAAAAGTATTTATGTAATGTAACATCTGCCGTTCTGCCGTTTGTGCATAGCAGCCGATGATGGGTATGGTAGAAGAAACATCAACGCAGAGTAACTTGCTTACTTATACTCACACCCGTTGTTCCCATTGGGGTAGGCAGAGACTGTAGAACAGAGTTAATGTAGTAGAGATTAATTCCCTGAAAGTATAATGTTCCAAATAAGAATAGCAAATATAGGCTTAATATTGGGTGTTTTGATGATGATATCATGATGTTGGTGATGGTGATGAATTATGATGCAGTATATGATGCTCTATCCCACCTTTACAACATCTTGTTGTCCATTTTGTTTAACGAACTTTTTTATTCTAAGTAATATGAACTAAAATAGTACTCAGATTCCCAATCTTGACGCTTAAGGCTATAATATTTTCATATATATGCCTAAAAAGGGTAGCCAGAGCTTCAGAATAAGAAATTCATAAGCCATTTTTGGAAGTTGGGTGGGGAAAAGATTGTGAAATAAAAGTTGTTGGTGACGGGTCTCCGACTGCCTCGCCCGTAAATCCCCTAAAGTGCCCCAATACCCTTTGTCACCTCATACGAACACCCACAAGAAGAAATGGGGTAGTGCTATCCTAAGCCGACGCTACACATCAATAATACTCTAATATTTTCTAATAAAATGCCGCTTACACTGAAATCTTTTACTAAAATTTAAACATAATAGCTATTCCGTTCTATCTCTTCTAACTTCATTTATTCTATGTCAAACCTCTCAGTAACATAAATTAACGGAGCGCAATGACGCGTAGTTCCTTTGTTGTAATCTCGTAGCAGATAAACTACTACGATGGCGATGGCGTAGCTTTGTAGTTGTGTCGTAGTTGTAGATAAATACTACAGTTGCCGTAGACAGCTATTTCGGTGCATTGAAACCTACTTCCTTACTGCATTTGCTCTTATAAAACAACTTGTAACTTATTGTAACAATACTTATTACACACATAAATATTAAGAAAGTACACATCTATATTGTAGAGTCTATGAGTATCCTATGCAAATATCTATGTCTACCCAAGAGCTTAAAGTAGTTTCATATTCGACTCAGAATTATATTTATAAAAAATATTTTTACTGACATACATACATCTACATAATGACAGCTATATTGAGTTAGAAATTCCAGTGCCCCTTTTAAAAGTTAAGCTAGGATAATATTGTCAAGTAAATAGATAACTTTACAATATTTTGGTTGGTTTGTGGTGGATCTTCATCCACGTCGACATTGATATAAAGGCCCATTGATAGGGTATTGACCATAAGTAGCCTCTTACGATATCCGTCAGTAGAAATGAGTTAGTACTATTTTAAGTTCTTCTTCTTCTAGTGCCTCTCCACTACTGGAGGTTGGCAGTCAGCTCCGAGTATCCCCTTTGGTCTTGGGCTAGGCGAAACAGGTCTTCCACGCCGGCTATGTTGGTTATTTTAAGTTAAGAACCCATTTAAACTACAAACAGTTATAATAAAACTTGCTAGTACTTCTCTTCTCTTGACAATACTAAATAAAACAAAGAAGACAATTCAATTTGAACAACGTAAACATTACAAAATGTAATGTCCTTTGGCATCCAATATTTATTATACAGAACCAAATAATTTTCAATTACATGCAATTGCTTTTCTCTGTATATTTGAAATGCAATTTGGTCGTGTAATGAAATGCAAACAGTATATTTGCTGGAACGCAGAGACAAACGCTTTATGATAAAATTTTATGTCATTTGTGTAATTCTTTATTATGTTCCTATCGAATAGTAGTGTTGCTATCCAGTTTGAGTGTGTTTTTACTCATTTTTGGTTGATTGGTTATTGTGATTATTTAACGAATAATATTTGTCTTTAATTCTTATAATAATTAAAATAAAACGAGCGACTCAATAATGTGTTTAAATAGACGTTTATGATGTATAATATAGAATAGAATAACTCTTTATTGCAAACACAAATTTAAAAAAATGATAATATGATCAAACTGTTTACAGTGAGGTACAATTGGCGGTCTTATCGCTAAAAGCGATCTCTTCCAGACCACCTTTGGAAGGTAAGATCGATAAATTAATTATTTTGGTAGACGCACAAAACAAGGCCAAAAAAACATATACATAATAATCTATTAAGCTTACTTATTTAATTAATTGACTTATTTAATTTAAATAACAATGTAAATATTAATCCTACAAAATAATATAGTTATTTAACGAATATGAACACATACATATATAACTACATACTTTTATATATACAAGCAATACAAATACCTAAATAAAATAAACATATACGTTTTAGAAACATAATTAATATATATATATATATAGTTGAAAAAACAACAGTATTACAGCGCTTCATAATATAAAATAGAAGTTTTTAGACATATATATATGTCTAAAAACCGACAACGTAAAAATAGGGTTTTAAAAGGATGAATAAAGCTTTTTTATCCACCATCTGATGGTGGAGGTTCCTCGTGGCACATACATTACCATAGTTGTATAATCACCCAACTATATTTGTTATTCTGTACAGAGGTAAGCAGTGGAACTATATAAATGTAGTCTGTGTAGTCACAAATATAGCTAGTTGACTGTAACATTAAGTTGTTCGTATGATGGGGTATGGAACCTACAAAGCCTATATCCCTACAGACCCTAAGTCCCTACGTTCCTAACCCTAACCATACAAACAAAATAAATATATAGTAAACTATGTATGATAAAATAAGTACAAGGTGATTAAATAGATAAATAAGTAGAAAGTCGTGGATCGTACTAAGTGACGATTTATAATCTCTGCCTACCCTAATGGCGTGAATATATATATAGATATTTAAGTACAGGAAGCCTGTTACCATGAGACCTAAGGTAACAGAAGGATAGGGGGAAGGAAATCGGGGGTGTGCACGACGTGCAATGTGCACAGGAAGGGATTTTCTCACTGCCACTCAACCAGGCTCAGAAGAGTGATCAATAATGACGGCTTAAGGTGTCTTGGCCGCAGTGAGAAGAAGAGATTCGTCAGTCAATGAAACACTCAGTCAAAGTTGGTAATATCGTCTGCTTTATTTACAAGAAACTATGGTTTATATACTATTTACAATCAATACACACATTCAAATAAAATCTATGTATCTCATGCGTGTAACTTGTCAACGCAGCTGAATCTTGCAGATTTAGTGGGTCGCGCTAACTAGTTCGCTACTCTGCTGCGTTGCATGTTCAAAGGTTGAACATCAGTAGATATTCACTTAGTTGCGACCACTGCTCCACCATATACGAGTACCATATTGTATCTATTTAGTAACTTCATTTTTAACTGAATAACTTTCTTGTGTCGTCTATTTGACTTTTGTCCCAATAAAAGTTTTCTATTAGTAAAACTTGAATTGTTTTTTTTCTGTTTGTATAGTAACAATCTTAAAATTAAGTAATATGTACAGTTATAATACTAATATTTCCTTTTGTAAACAAGTAATAAGTAAGATGTTTTGGTAGTTTTTGTTTTACCGATCCCTGCGATAGAGGTTCCGCCTAGTGCAAGGATCATAAATTTACTATGAATCTCTAATTTTTAGTGTATTAATAAACTCTTTTTTTATAGTTTCTATCGGTTTAAGTTCAAGAGCTAGGTGGAAAAAATACTAACGTACATACATTTATACCTATACGGTCATAATCACTACCCTTCTTTTTAACTTTGCCGTAATTTGGGTAAATGGCGGAACAGACCAAATGAGCAATTTAGATAAAAGTCCCATTATATAAAGAACAATATTTGTCAATGTAGATATACAATGTAGAGTACGAAACTACTGTATAGTTGGTATGTTTATGTTAATGCATCCAACAACCTCGACCATTTGATACACATATTACACATGACAGATATGCCGTAGGTTTGATCACCACTCTACGTTCCCCATCATTGTTCCTATGTTTTTTAAAATTGAAATCGCGTACTTTTTTCTCCTTATTTACGTCTAATTATGAAACTAAATTTAAACTTATATATTTTAAGTAAGTTTTTAAAAATTAGAGTAATCTAATCATACTGTTTGTGAAAACTCCTCCGGAAGTTGTGTGTTTATTCAGTTATCCGGAGAGTGGCATATGAATTAGATAGTATATTTTTGTTTTTATTTTATTTAAAATTTATTATATTAATAGGATCCCAACTAGCAAAAAGTCATATAAGATTTTTCTCTTATGACTATAGATCGAAAGACAATCGTATAAAAGCTCGTATTTTGTCAAAAAGCCGTATAAAAGAAGTTTGCAAGATATATTAGCATCCAACTCTTTTTAGTTCTTTAAACATGTTGAGTAAACGTTGACTTGACTAATTCATATCGCGTTTACTCGATAACCGTATAAAGATAACTCTTATTGCCTTCATACAACTGTAACTCGTATGACAGCTTTATGAAAGCAACTTAAATGCTTTTTTGTCGTAAAAATTGCTTCTATAACAGCGTTTTTCGATATATTATTATTACAGCATTAATGCAGAATAAAAGCGGTTCTTTCAACAAAATAGCATCTCGGTTACTATAATATCACATATTGTCGTGTAATTGTTGTTTGAAAGGCTATCTCTCGATTTGAAAATATAAGTTAGGAAAACGCTTTTAAATAATCTATTATAGCCCCAGGGATCCTATGAATATTAAATGAAAGCCATAATACAGCCATAATACAAAAGTTGCATGATAGTTCTCTTTTACAGAACTGAGGACGCCATTTCGTCGAGTTTTAATAGTATAGAGAATACGTTAATTTAATTGGTTTTATATATCAAAAATCTAATATAATCGGTAAAAAAAACTAAAATAAGTGGAGGTTTTTGACGGAAAGTAAATAAAATGTACTTAAGACTATAACTATCTATACGTCAGCAACGGATAAGAGGGATCAAAATATATCAGGGAGGGTTCCGTAGAAAATATTCATGCTTTACTAATATTATGTGAACCATTTACTGCTACTTCTTTCGAAAGTACAATGACAGATCTAAATTTATAAGTTATTTAGAATCAGAATACAAATAAAATGTTTTATATTTTCTGTTGTTACCATGATGCTTTAGAAATTTAGCCAACAATTAAGAATTAAAAAAAACACATTTAATGCCAAAAGATGATTGTACTATTTTGAAGACAACATGCATAATTATATTTTCTGTTAAGTGTGGTAATATAATGAATCCACTCAAGTAATGCGTAACATCGTTTATTGTTATTTATAGAAGCAACCACATTGTAAAATACTTTTACCCACAAATGTATAATAAATGTTTGTGATAGCTCAGTTGGTAGAACACCGCTTATTGTGCATGCATACGACTCGTGTTCTAATCCCGGGTCGGGTATACAACAATTTGTCTTTTGTAAAAGACATGTGCGTGGTTAATTTATGATGGTCGTTAACGGTGAGGGAAAATATCGTGAGGAAACCCACATGGCTAAGTTGTACTTTTCATGTGACAGTGTATTCGTACATAACGGCGATAGGCCTGCCCATTATCACGTGAGTACGCTGTCAAGCAAAACGTGGGTACCTTACTCTGGACACTAGTTGCCGCTGTCACGTGATGTTCAGAAGTATTGGTACATCTCCCAATCCCTTAGACGATATTCGGCGTGAACGTTTGAGTGAGTTTAAGAATATAATTAATACTTCTTGAATAACACTGACTTATGACAAAAACCAAATTCAATAAAACGAAAATTGACGACAGGTATTCTTAGTCAATTGGATACCGACGTTAGAATCTGTAATTTTTATTGAGTTTTTTTATTGTATTTCTGCGTTTATTCTTATGATAAAATTCTAATATTTTAGTATGAGGAACTCTAAACTGACAATCATGGCGCCCTGAATAGTTGTAAAATAGCAACAGCAACACTATTTCGCGACTAAAAGTTGAATAAATACTCTGTAAAAGCATTTGAGATTAAACTATTAAATTAATATTATTTTTGAATCATTAATTATGCAGAAATCTTGCGGCTCATGGAAATTATAATAATAATGTTGACAATATAGACGACAAATTTAATTTCCCACATGAAAATACCTACGGGTAAACTTCAAATAGCTCAAGCGCGTAACCTATAAAGATGGATAAAAAAATATATGGCGCGTGTAGAAAATACAAACTTCCCTACATCAGTTAACTTTATTATTTTAACTGATACAGCAAGTATAACTTGGTTGCACTCATACGATCTAAGAGTCGAGTGATTGCAACAGCACTACTTTGATACGACACATAAGGCGAATGAAAGAGTATTTTTCGACTTGAGTAAAGCTAAAGAGTGGTATAAAAGCAAACTTATGGCTTCCATAGCACTTTTTAACTTTTGAGTTGCAATTACTCGATATTCTGTCGACTATTTAGCTATTGCTATGATAATCTTACAATATTTACTGCACTTAAAGCTGAAAATTGTGCGCCCAAATCGCATTGAAAGAACGTGCATAGAGCTTTCATACGACATTTTCGAGGTCCATCTTACAACTAATTGCTGCAACGGAAACGTGCTGGTGACTTTCTTTCGATATATCCAGTCAACGTTTTTCTAGTCCGTAAGTTTATTTATATAATTTAGACGACAGGTTTGTCATAAAATCTTCACAAGTAAGTAATAACTGGTTGGTGTATTGATGTTGATAAATAGTTTTTTCATCGATGCTTCTAATTTTTGATTTAGTATAAGGAGAACTAGAGCAAAAGAAATTACAATTTCAAATATGCCAGTAATTTATTATTTGAATAGACTCGTAAGGTTTCAGTAAAAGAAATGGCCTTTTGTGATACGGTGTCAGACTGCCGGCTTATCATTGTTAGGTATAATAGCTCTGGATTCCAAAGTATTTTCATAAAAAAATATTTTGAAAAGAATCTTGGTATAAAACTTGGTCAACCGGATTTTTTTACTTTTTTACTTTCTTTCATTAGCCTATTTTGTTTACTCGCATCATATTTTGATGTAACAACGCGACCACGTGTGCAAAAACCATTTTATTTTATATTGATTTAGTTTTGTAACTTTTATTAGAGCTAGTTGAATAATAATCATATTATGCAGGATCGATTATTAGTATATCGATCCTGCATAATATGATGTGATGATATGATCGATTATTAGTATAGTGCCGTGTAGTGTCGGTTTAGAATAGCACTACCCCATTTCTTCCGGTGGGTGTACGTAAGAGGCGACTAACGGTATGGGGCTATTAAGGGATTTTTGGGCGATGCGGTTGGAGACCCATCACCAACAACCTTTATTTTTTCTATCTTTTCCCCACTCAAATTTCCAAAAGTGGCTGAGGAATTTCTAATTCTTTAGCTCTGGCTACCCCACCCCTTCCTGGGATTTATAGCCGTAAGTATATGTATATATGTATGTATTATTAGTATAAAGCAATTATTATCTTTGGATTAACAATTTTTAGTTTTATTAACATAATAAACTAAAGTTGCAAACTTGTCACATCAAATACGTCATTAATATTTATTTTCATTCATAACTATATCCGCTTAGAATTTATTGATCAAATAAATATACATAAATTTTAACAACTAATAAATAATAAAATTTGTTCTAAATTACCAATTTGAGAATACAAAGAAAAACTGAGCATTGCATTGTTGGTTTCAACAAATATCTAATTTAGTTGTATGTCACGAGCAGTCGCGAATTGATTTACTGTTTGGATTCACTGACTATGCGGAGCGCTTCTGAAGCAACAATGGATTCGTTCACTTTAAACATCATTAATCAAAACTTTTGCAGAAAATGGTTTCGGCTAAATAATCCATGTTCAATCTAAATCTGCGTCATTTACAACGATGCGGTTTAAAAAATTAGGCGATGTGGCTAGAAATTTTGAACTAACCACAAAATATTCCTAGTTTTAGCTAGGCTCTAAATGCACATAGGTGCTACGCATTTTTTATTGAGAACTTAGGTACTTGTAAAGAACTCAGACGTCTTTGACGCATAGGCGGAATACATGCTGGATTTGAATGGAATTGTAATAAATTTAAGTGCCCTATTTCCTTGATAGTGACCCGCGCGGCCCTGACGTAACTTATCATCCTATTATCTAAGTGATAACTTAGTGGTAACTCTATCAAATGATATGCTTAAAAAAAAGATAGAAATAGGTATGTTGAGATTGTTTCGGGACATAGAGAGGATGGATGAGAGTAAATTTGTGAAAGAGATCTAAAGAGCCAATGTATAAGATTAGTTATGTAAATGTTTTTTCTATCTCATCTATCTATTAGTAGAAGATGACCTCGGAGGACACATTAGGACCAAATAGGGAGTGTGCTCAAACAAACAGGTGTCCGAAGTATGAAGAATAAAAGAACATGTATGAAAAGATTGATGAATGTGAACGAAACTAGAGAGGTTTGCCAGGATCATACCAAGTGGCGATCAATAATCTCTGCCTACCTCAATTGGAACTAACGGCGTGCCTATATGTATGTATGTATGCATGCTTTAAAAGATAAAGTTTATTTTCGTTAAATCGCCTTGATAACAAAGCTATTTACTGAGATTCAAACTTCATTTTGAGCAATAATTAAGTAAGCAAACTTGAGCATGCTTTAGACACGATTTACACCTTTAAAAATAAATATTGTAGGTGATGGGTGTCCAACCACATCGCCCAAAACCTCTCCTTCGCCTCTAACGATCACCCGCGCCAGGAAATGTAGTAGTGTAGCCGACATTAATAGGGTTAATATACTACAGTCCGTTCACAGTTATTTTTTTGGCGCTACTCTGAATCCTTATTGGCATGATATACCTATCTTATGAAAATAACGAAAGCAGTAAAAAAAGCAAAGAACACCACGGAGCCCTGAACACGTTTCACAGCAAGTAATGCTAACATAACATAAATGAACATAATGTCAGAGGTAAAATAAATGTGAATGGTTTGTACATTTAAAGACGACTCCACGAATCAAACCCAACCAAAAATATTCCTTTTCACATACACCTAACTTTCAAACATGCATTGAGCAAAACAATAGTTCAAATACGCCAGCCATTGAATTTTTCGCAAAACAAATACGTCGAGCTCACCTGTAGTCGTGTTTTAGAACAATACGATTCCAATACAACAGTTTTAGTGATAGAATCGGGAATTCGTTTCGACTTTCCATGAATTTGGTTATTAAGGTGCCTCTCGAAAACTGACGGTATGTGTTTTCGATTTGTCAGGATTTATTTTGTCGCTTTGGGTTGGCGGCAAAAGTTTACTAACTAATCTTATTATCGATATTTACCTTTATATTCATTTAATTATTTAAAAACTCGCAGATAAAACATAATGTGGGAAACATGTATGTTATAAATAGATGACGGTACTCATAATAAAATAATAACCTATCTCAGTTGGTAGTAATTGCAAACCAAATAGCCAAATTAAAGTATAATTGGAAAAAGATCAATAATGTCGCCACAACTTAACTAAAACCCTAGAAGAAACTGTTTTTCTAAATAAGTGATTTATATAATATTTCAAAGTTATTAACACAATCTGGAAAATATATTAGCCTTTAATACTTTAGCAATAATTTAATCAAAAATATTGCTTTGTGGAAATTATTAAATACAACAGTTAATTGAGATAGGCTGTGTTTACTCGTATTTACATTTAATTTATTTATTACGCCTAATTTTCTATAGCAGCCAGTTCTATATGATTTATGTTACGTTTTGAGATGGGTCGATAATTATCGATAGTTGTCATATAGGTTATTATCATTATTAGAGATGCACCGAAATTCGTTAAGAAATCGGTATTACCGAAGTTCGGCAGATTTAGTTCGTATTCGGCCGAATTTCAGTTAGATTTGGCAGATTTAACCGAAGTTCGGCCGATATTCGTTAGATATTAAATAAATAATAAAATGTACTGAAAAATAAATATATAAGTAAGTAAATAGCTGTGTAAGTCGAGTTTTGGTGTTTGTTTTGAATATAAAAGAAACTCATTAATAAAATATTTAAACATAAAGCAACTTAACATAATTGTTGTTATATAATATATCTTAAAAAATTACTTTAATAAATAAAATACTTATCTTATACGTTGCCATGTAGTGCCGGCTTAGAATGTTACTACCCCTGTCTACCCTGGGTGTCGTAAGTGGTGACTAAGGGTGTGGGGCTTTTTTATGTGGTTTTTGGGCGATGCGGTTGGAGACCCATAACCAATGATACTTTATTAACCGACTTCAAAAAAAGGAGTGTTCTCAATTCGACCGGTATATTTTTTCTATTTTCATCTTGCCCCCTATCGACTTCTAAATGTGAATGAAGAGTTTGTAGCTCTGAAGTTCTGGCTACCCCTTTTTGGGATTTATGGCCGTGAGTACATGTATGTACTTATCTTATATTTCTTTCTGGATTATTTTAAGTCTTTATTTGTGCAACAAAGCAACAACATCCTGTCAAATACTTATAATTCTTGATTGAGAAAAAGCGCGCGAAATTTAACCGAACTTCGGCCGAAATTCGGCAGAAATTCGGCAGAAATTCGGCTTTGGCATGTATTTATACCGAACATTCGGCTGAATTCGACATTCAGCAGAACCCGCATTCGGTACAACACTAATCATTATATTGTCTTCAATTCGGTATGCAAAGTTTTTTTTTGTATTTATTAAATATTTTTATTTGCTGTGTAGTGTCGGCTTAGAATAGCACTACCCCATTTCTTCCGGTGGGTGTACGTAAGAGGCGACTAACGGTATAGGGGCTTTTAAGGGATTTTGGGCGATGCGGTTGGAGACCCATCACCAACAACCTTTATTTAAATATCTTTTCCCCACATAACTTTACAAAAGTGGTTGAGGAATTACTAATTCCTTAGCTCTGGCTACCCCTTCTGGGGATATATAGCCGTGAGTATATGTATGTATATGTATGTAATTATTTTTATTCGATAGCCATCACGAAAATAAAAGACTTATTTGAATATTTTTCTTTTAAAATGAATAATTGTAAAGTTATAAGTTTTTAAAGATTGTTTAACTTTTGTACTCGATGACGTCATCGATCGAATGAATCACGTATCGACATGCCAATGAAGTGAAATGTTGAATAAAAATGTTGCTGATTTGAAAAAAAACACGAATTTGTGATCTTAAATGATATTATTACGATATAATATTTAAAAAACCTATATTTTTCGATATTTTATTAACAAACTGCAAAAACGAATGTCTTTGAAATGACATTAAAGGTCAAACACTGTTACAGTTTTTTGATAAAATAAATGTCATTATAGCTTTGTTTGATTTAATTCCAAGAAAATATTGTTTAAGAACATAATATCTCGAAATGATTTTGTAATCAGCATCACTTTGGTAAAACTTTGATGAGTTCAAATCCCGGGTCGGGCCTAGACCAATATGTCTTTTCTGAAGAAATATGTGTGGTTAATTTATCATGTTTGTCAACGGAGAGGGTAAACATCGTGTGGAAAACCCCATTGGCCGAGTTTTACTTAGCCATGTGACAGTGTATTCGTACATAACGGCGATAGGCCTACCCTCTATCACGTGAGTACACTGTCCAAGCAAAACGTGGGTACCTACTCTGGACACTAGGTGGCGCTGTCACGTGATATTCAGAAGTATTGGTACCTCTGCCAATCCTTTCGGAGATAAGCGGCGTGAACGTTTATGTTATGTCTTTAATTAAACAAAACATTTTCTACCAATAGAATTTAGCAACTATTTGCTATAACACGCAAAACATGGTGGTTCATTTTGAATCAATAACAGATAAAAAGAAAAGAATAACGCACATACATTTTTTTAATAAAATTGATTGCTATTGAGTGTTCTCAAATATCACAAAAGCCCGTCACCAAACATTGTCTGTAAAAATCCTACAATCAAATTGTATTTGTACATCGAAAAACATTTATTTCAATACTTTAAACAAATACATTTCCTACGATTGAGTCATTTGGTTGATCGCGCATACAATAATATCCTAGCTTTACTTTTGAGATTGATTATTGGTACAATATTATATAGCGCGCAGTATTTTCTCAGCATACATAAATTTTGCAATTATTAATTCCAAATTTAATATGCTATATCTTGTTTCATATCATGTCTCTCCTATTCATTATTCATCTATTTTTTATTCTGAAGCTCTGGATATTCCTTCTTGGAACTTATAGTCATGAGTGTATGCATGTGGATATGTATGTCATTTAAAAAAAATCTATACTTTGCTATACCGATTTTAGTCAAATTATTCAACAATTCAACAAAACCATGTGTTGGATGTATTTGTTGTATGGCTGTTTCTATGCGGCACATATTTGTTTTAGTTTTATATGCACTAAATCGTCTCAGATAAGTTTATATACATACGTACATACATATAATCACGGCTATAAATCCCTAAAAGGGGTAGCCAGAGCTGAGAAATTATAAATTCCTCAGCCACTTTTGGAAGTTGAGTGGGGAAAAGACGGTAGAATAAAGGTTGTTGGTGATGGGTCTCCAACCGCATCGCCCAAAAATCCATTAAAAAGCCCCAAGTCCGTTAGTCGCCCCTTACGTACACCCACCGGAAGAAATAGGGTAGTGCTATTCTAAGCCGACACTACACAGCTACTACTACTAAGTTTATATCAGCCCAGAAATCCCATCAAAATCATTACATCAGGTGGTTTTTATAATTATTTATCATTCTTTGGATTTGCTTAAGCAAATGTAGATTTTGATGAATGTAAAAGACACCACAAGTAATAATACGTTTGTGATATGGCCCAATCTGAAAATTTCATATTTGCTGAGTAGCGCGTTTATTAACTACCATTTTACATATTTTAATTTAAAGATTTAGTTGTCTTGGCTATTTTATTTGAAGTAATTTACATAAAACATAACTTGTAGAAACTCATTCTTCAAATTCTTTGATGTTTATCAATCTTACAAACAATATGAGAAAATGTTTGTTCAAACAATACTAGTAATGGTTCCTACCAACTTTCAGTTAATGCGATTTAAATCTAAATGGATATATTCAGGATTCCTTTCATATCAAACCCAATTACATACAACAATCGATACATATAAAGAGGATACTAAATTCCGTTACAAACCAATCAAAAGTAAGCTCTTGCTACAAATTTCTAATAACGAGGATTTTCGACTTAGTAACTCGTTAAAGTGGGACTCAACTTAGAAACGAGTGTATTATGTGCTTTAGGCCTCTTTTCCATTACACGGTTTCTCGCCGTGAAAATCTACGGTTAATTCGCCGCGTGTAGGCACGGTCGTCAGTGTGGTATGGATCACTATATGAGCTTGTCGACATGCACGGTAGCGCCAAGGCACGGCGCCGCGGCCGCGTGCGCCGTGACTGCCCCTCGGCGCGCCGCGTCTACGCACGGCGTGATTTTCACCAGTGTTGTATGGCAGTCTATCGGGTTGTGTCGACGGTGCCGGACGTACGCACGGATTCGTGACCGCTTATATACGCTGTTTCGCGATTTTATTATAAAATGAACATAAATCAAGAATTATTAATTACGTTGATTCAAGAAAGGCCTATAATATGGGATTGTAAAACTTGTCTTCATCTTCTCTCAATTGATTCTTGACAAGTGTATGAAACGCGCCATATTCCTCCCTTTTTTCTAAAATCGGATGTATCGAAAACCTTACTTCCCTTTTTTTTCTATTTTCTTTTTCCTATATATGTAATAAGCAACTATAATCTTTTTTTTCGTAAGAAAATTCATGACGCAGCACGTCCTACACAGCCCGAGTAAAAAGCGCTACTAGCCAGTACTTACCAATGTCTCGCGCGGTGATTTTGCCGTATCATGTACAAGCTAGCACGTTTTTTCAATCGTACGGCTTACACACCGTACGTTTGAACAACCGTGTAATGGAAAAGAGGCCTTATGGTCTTCAAACTGTAAACCTGAATAGAAAAAGGCTTTGTCTCTTATATAGGGGAGGAGTCATTATGGTGAGGAAAACATCGTCAGGAAATATACTTGGCTGGTTTAGTATGCATGGATTTTGAATGGCCGAGTTTATGCTTCGTTGTCAGTATCTATTGTAAAAACAAGTTCTTTCAGATAAACCTCAAAACGTTTAGATCTCCTACCTCTTAGTTTTTTTTTGTATAGAGCAAACTACTTAGTAGTGTTGGCTAAGATCAGCACTAACCAATTTCTTTTTGTGCGTGTCGTTTGAGGCAACTAAGAGCATTCGGGCAATTTAAGTGATTTTTGAGCAATGTGGTTGGACGCCTATCACCAATCATCCTGTATTTGACAATCCTGTTTTTCTAATTTGCAAAGTTTTCTTTCCCCTTTTTTGAGATTGATACTCCAATGATGCATAATGTACAGCCATCTGTATTATACATGCAACGTGGTAGTTTATGAGCTATCATGTTACATCTCTAGGATAGTAATAAGGTAGCTAAAGAAAGCAAATAAAACCCAGCGTTCTTGAGACATGAAGCACGTCCCTCGCAATCACCATCAAAGGAAATGAGCCACGTTAAGTGAACTTTTATCTTCATTTAATTTGGCCTTAAGTAACGTTTCTTGAACGTTGGAAAAGTAATTTATTTCTTTTGTTAAATATAACTGTAATACGATGAGAGTTTTGTCGTTGTTTTAAAGTAAACTTAAAATGTGTGATGGAAAACGACAATAATTACACTCCATATTCCCATAAAGATGGCTGACAGACACAACATTTTATAAGCAGCATATAACAACGCCACTTGATTTTAAAGCGGTAGTTACAGTTTGAAAAATTAACATATACTTTTAGTAATGCCTGTAAAAAACTGTAGGGTTTTTCAATCCTAGGCCATGTAATTAATAAATAATATGGACATATTATACACAGATAAAATTAGCCCCAAACTAAGTATAACTTGTATTATGGGATATTAACTCAGCGATATATTCAATATTATATAATACACATAGTTATCATAGTTGTTGTTGGACATCTATCTCGCTTGACTATAATTTATTGACCTCTCCAGTCAAAGGTTGTCTGGAAGTTTCGCTTTTAGTGATAAGACCACCAATTGTACTTTTGTTATTTAATTCTGTTTATTTATAAATGTTTCTCCATATTTGATGCGCAATAAAGAGTTTTCTATTCTATTCTACACATATAAATAACATCCAAGACTAAGAAACAATCATTTACGCTCATCATATAAATGTTGTTCTCAGCGGAGATCGAACCCGGAACCTCCGGACCGAGAGGTTAGTCTCCTATCCACTCGGCCACGGACGTCGTCAAACACTTGCAAAATCGCACAAAATGGTTATTGGTTAAAAAAATCCCGTCTTAGAACGGATAGTAGTAGTAGGCTTTTCCCAATTATGGGGCTTTTTCATGATTTAAGATAATATTTAAAACTGGGTATGTGGTTCCTAAGATCGGAGTTAGAAAGAGATAAAGATTTAAGATACATAATAGGGGTGAAAGAGATAGCTGCTTAACTATGGTATTTTAAGTGGGTGCGCTTTTTCTTACATAACTTTTTGACTCCTATCATCGGAGGTCCGAAAATGTTTCACATATCATTTAAAATCATAATGATCAATCTTCATAAAAAATTCAAGTCATAAATATTGAAAAATATAATCATCGAAATTTATAATATCACTAATTATACACTTTGCATTTAATCATATTTGTTTATATTAATGACCGACAATGTAATATTTCAATGAATAATTATAATATTCATAAATGTTTTTGAGTCTAATATTTAAAAAAATATTATCAATTATATGTGTTTTATCTATATTTGCTTGCTTGTTTATATGCTTGCTCGCTTGGTTGCATGTAAAGGGGGTGCAGGGGTTGCGACCCCTGTTGGGTGGGTCACAGGCAAAGAAAAGTTAAGTCATATTTAGCTAGGTTAGGTTAGATTATGTATAAAACGAGCGAGCGAAGCGCAGCTGAGCGAGCACCTTAAATGCATGATTCATGTCTATTTACATGCATGCTTGCTTGTTCATCGTAGTAACGATATCTATACTTATAATAAATCTTTAGAGAGGTCAATTCTGTACATGAAATATATTTTCAAAATAACTATCAGGGGGTGATTAGTGATTGATACCGATGGCAAAAATGCAATCAGTAAATTTTTTGTCTGTCTGTCTGTCCGTCTGTCTGTCTGTCTGTCTGTCTGTCGGTTTGTATGTTCCTTATGGAAACAAAAACTGCTCAACGGATATTAACGAAACTTGGTAGAATTATTCTTCATACTCCTGGGCAGGTTATAGTGCATTTTTCAGCAGAGTAGTGAAGGGGCATTTTGGGAAATTTTGGGAAAACGGGGGATGTTTCTCCACTTTTTAAGCTTCTGTCGCGTGTGCAGCCTTAGTGGTTACAGTTCCATAGAAATCATGTATCACGGAAATATTCTACATGAAATTGTCTAAAAAATATCCTTCAACAGCATACATACATATACTCACGGCTATATTTCCCTAGAATGGGTAACCAGAGCTAAGGAATTATAAATTCCTCAGCCACTTTTGGAAGTTGAGTGGGGAAAAGATGGTAAGAATAAAGGTTTTTGGTGATGGGTCTCCAACCGCATCGCCCAAAAATCCAATAAAAAGCCCCAATACCCTTAGTCGCCTCTTACGACACCCGTGGGTAGAAAGGGGTAGCGACATTCTAAGCCGGCACTACACAGCATATGTCTATCTTTTATGGTTGACTCACAATAACACGTGTAAGTCCTGATAGCTTAGCAGTTCGGAGCATCCTGATTATATTTGTTTAATCTTACGTTTATAGTTCTCTCATTCATCTTTCATTTAAAAAAGTTTACATTATTACCTATTCAATAAAAAAAGAATCCTAGAAATCGGTATAGAAACACCAAACTTATGCATAAAATAAGCCATCGCGTCCTGTCTACGCACGTGAATACTGAATCATGCTGAACTATTTTTTTGTAATGGTTGCGCGGGCAAAAGATAGCCGTGAGTATATGTATGATGTATGCAAAGTTTGTAACTCTGATTGTTTGTTTGCATGGGTTTATTTTAACGTTCTTTAAAGTGCTTTCACAATCACAAAGCTAAATTATTCAGGAGTGCTATTAACTAAATTTCACAAAGGTTGAGCAGTGATTGAAAAAACCTCAAATATTTTTAAAACTACGCTACCCGTGCGAAGCTGGGCCGATCCACTAGTTATTAATAAAAATAATATGACCATTGAATGTTATGAAGAAAAAAGATCTTGAAAAAATTATAGTTTTAAAAAGATTCTTGGTCGTAACAGTATTAATACAAGAATTATGATCACTAACTGTTATGAATTCCGATGAAGTATGAAGTATGAAAAATAAAATTATGAAGAGCGATAATTATGACCACAAATCGTTAGTAAGACGGCAAATATGATTTAGAATTTTATGTGAGCCAATATGGACCCATTTTAAGTTATAAAGACATGCTTTATCTCATGTGTAGTAACGATAGTGAATTTGAGATACTTAGCCTTTGATAACACACCTAAATAAAGAAAAAAAGTAATTTTGTGAGATCTATAGAGCCAATGTGGAAGGTAATGTTAGTAGAGGACGACCTCGGAGGACTCATTTGCATTAAATAGAGAATGTGCTCAAAAAGACTAGTGTCCGAAACACGAAGAATAAAAGAGCGTGTATGAAAAGATCGATGAATGTGAACGAAGCTAGAGAGGTTTGTCAGGATTGTACAAAGTGGCGATCAAAAGTCTCTGCCTACCCCAATCGGAACTAACGGCGTGAGTATATATGTGTGATTTTGTAGAATAAAAGGCTACAAAGTATCTCAAATTTACTATCGTCACTACACATGAGCTACATATTAATAGAGCACCTGTCTCAGTTTTATTGATATTGAACCTCAAAAACACCAAGGTATACTCGGTGAATATGACAAAGTCAACCACGTTTTAGTTTATGTTACGTAGCACTCGTCCAGTGAATATTTTATGAAGAGGTTCAGCTAGGTCATTTCAGTTACGTATATGTCAAAGTTTATCTTAGGTAAAGTGACTCTTTGAAAGCAGTCTAAAACACTTCTAAGTAATTAATGATTAATTAATTCTGATACAAATCGTTGGTGGTACGTGTTCAGTAGTGACAAAATATTATGATTGCGAATGATATAGTAAATAGTGGTCTATGATGAAGTATAATGCTAAATGTAACCATTGTTTTTAAAAAACGCGTAATATGAAACTGGTCCTTTACGCGTAGTAACGTTTTCTCAAGTTTATGAACAATAAATGTCTTTAATTGACGGTAATTAAAGATGGCTAAGTTGTTCTTATTCAGGTGACTGTGTATTCGTACCAAACGGCGATAGGTCTGCCCCCTTTCACGTGTGTACACTGTCTAAGCAAAACGTGGGTACTCTGAACACCAGGTAACAATATCACGTGATGTTAGGAAGTATTGGTAACTCTGTCAACCCCTTTGGGAATAAACGGCGTAAACGTTTGAGTTTTGAGTTGAATATTCGTTCCCACCATTTTTGACGTAAAGAATTTGTTTTACCATTAAAATCATGTTAAAGGAAAGTTTCTTATTTGCTACCAGCACTCAAAATGGTATTCAGGCGGTCAGAAAAGGTATATGGATATTTCAAACCAGCGAAAAAATAATGCTACAAGTTATTCGGTAACACTTGAACTGTTATTTATTTATTTATTTATTTATTTATGGAAAACAACAGCTTTTACAAAAAATAATAATATTAAATAAAATGTATACATTTCGAAGCCTTTAGTTTTCACCAGTTTACTAACAAACCTTTTCTGTTTTGTAGAGTTAACTAATGTTTATATACTTAAATAAATGTAAATAGATATATGTACACATAATAATGAAAGTATATAATATATATATATATATATATAATAAATGAAAAAAATAATATGAGATTAATAATAAAATTTATAGATAATTTAAATAATATTTCCTATATATATGAAATATATACATATATATAATATATAATGTTATCAGATCCTAACTACATTGAAAATAATGATTAGCTATGGTTTTTTTCAAATTGGAAGAGCTTATATTAAATAAATCGATTGCCAAATCTTTTTCCTTTACTATTTCATTGAAACTCCTAGCTGCCCTAAGTAAAAAACTGTTTCGTCGGTAATTGGTCCGCGCGGGTCCCACCGCCAGCGGAGTCTGGTGCCGGGGATGCGCCCCGCGGGGGACGCGCACATTGATACCGGCGAGAAGCTCGGGACAGTCTACTTCTGCTCTAGCTATCTTTTGCAGCGATCAAAGTAATTAGATGATTCTAATTACTTTGATCGCTGCAAAAGGCACCACCTTCACCTTCCGTAGACATATGTAATTGCACACCGGTTATCTTATAGATTGCGTTAATTTGATATACTTAAACTTTCTTGCCATATATTTCCGTGGGGGTAGCTAAGGCAATACATTTGCTGCTCATCACTAACCAATATTCGTTTTACATTAGGCGTAAATAGTAAAACCATTGCTCTTGTTATTTAAAAGGGCGTCATATTTGAAGCCCCGGCTATTCAATTTTGGATTAATATCCGTAGACATATGTAATTGTATATCAGAAACATTTGTTGGCGATCGATATTCTTAACCTAGCCAATATTTCAATAGGGAATATGCATAAAATTTGAAATAGCCTAAAATATTTATTTCTCGAATACTTATTATCGTGGTATTGTAATGAAAGCTTTTTTTTATTTACTTGTTATTAAAACCCCTAAAGTAATATTCCAATCGTGCAAAATAAGGGGGCGAAATTCAAACTTCCAAAACGCGCCACCATTGGTCGAAGGAAATGTGACGTCATCTGACACGATATTGTATTCATCAGCGTCGAAACTCATACTGTATAGGTAGCATGAGGCGTGTGAGAGCGTAGATGTCACGTGAGAAGTGAGGTACTGACAGATGTTGTATGAACAATCTGTCAGTTTCTCATTTCTCACGCGACATACACGCTCTCACACGCCTCATGCTACGGGGGCTGTTTTATAGTTATAGTAAACACTAAGGTAAACACCCACTGGACGTGCCATGTGACGTCACACAAAGCGCGCGCAAAATGACGGCGGGGTTTGAACTGCTTAAATATTTTAAAACTAAACATGAATATTTCCTATTCAATCGGTTGTAGTGAAACCATATTGTCAGCAAACTAACAAATACTCAAAGAGAAATAAAGAAAACTCGAACAGAGTAGCCGGTAGTACAAGCCAGTTAAGTTTAAATTTTCAACACGATGATTTATAATAGATGCTCCGTAGGGTGATATTCCGGTAGGTGTGTTACAATGAATAATAGCCGAAGTTCCTCGGAAACGGAGCTGGACTCTCAGACGTTCAACTTTAAATATGAATTAAACTACACTTGGATAAGTTTGAAGGAATAATAGTTATTTGGTTCTTTTAGTTGTGATTTGTGGATTTAGGTATTTAAAAAAGTTGGGTTTTGAATTTTTGCTCCTTTTAAACATCATTAGAAAGAAGAAGTATGAAAACAAATTTTACTTTTTTGTATATGTTAGCAGTAATCACAACGGTTTATTAAGAATTCGCGTTTAATGTTTTATAGATGTAATTTAATATTAAAGTAGGGAATATAAATAGCCGCAAATAACGAAACTAACAGAGCGGTATGAATGAGGTATTCTAATAACATACATACATACATACATATACTCACGGCTGTAAATCCCATGAAGGGGTAGCCAGAGCTAGGGAATTAGAAATTCCTCAGCCACTTTTGGAAGTTGCGTGGGGAAAAGATGGTGAAATAAAGGTTTTTGGTGATGGGTCTCCAACCGCATCGCCCAAAAATCCAATAAAAAGCCCCAATACCCTTAGTCGCCTCTTACGACACCCGTGGGTAGAAAGGGGTAGCGACATTCTAAGCCGGCACTACACGGCTATAAAATAAGAATTGGTAGTAAGTACTTATGTTTATAAAAAAAAGTAAAATCTGATTTTGAATCAGAATACGAAAATATACACATTAGCTATTCAGATATTGCCTGATCATAAATTTTGTTATGATTTTCTGGTTAAACGTATCTAAATGACAACATGCTGTAATACACTTGAGATTGGTTCCGATTCGTACGAGTAGTATCAACAAGTCTGAGCAAAACTCGCTTTAAAATGCAAAAAGCGCTAAGTTGAAACGTGAAAGGTTTCTTCCAATAGTGTACTTGTTTTGTACCTGTAAGCATTTCTTGAATTACATACATACGTATATTCATGACCATAAATCCCAAAAAGGGGTAGCCAGAGCTTTAGACCTAGTAACTCCTCCGACACGCTTGGAAGTTGATAGGGGACAATATGGTAGAAATAAAGCACCGTTGGTGATGGGACTCCAACCGCATTGCCCAATAACCACTTTAAAAAGACCACTACCCACGTTTTTGAATTAAAACGTGAAACTCGTGACATTTTGTCACCTAGTGATCGAAGAAGGTGCCCACTTTTTGGGGACAAAATTTATCTCTCAATCTTATCAACTTTGACAATTGAAACACACAATCAACCTTTGAAAAAACACAGTGGGCTTAGGCCCACAAATTTGTTACTTCTCAGTATTTCAGGCACTGTTCTTTTCAATGAGCTACCAAGGTAGGTTCCAAGTAAATAAAGATATGAACTAATTACTTAAACCCATTAAATAGGTGCTTAAAATGTGGAAAAAACATTTACTCTATCTATCTTGACAATGTTTTAATCAACGAGTTTTTGAATTTAATATCAATCTAAATTTTAATATATAGAAACTAAGT
Source organism: Bedellia somnulentella (assembly GCA_963576735.1). NCBI lineage: Eukaryota > Metazoa > Arthropoda > Insecta > Lepidoptera > Bedelliidae > Bedellia > Bedellia somnulentella. Next base: position 13,033,746 of record OY755177.1, on the reverse strand, counting down.
CTTTTATTCTATATATAGACATATCACTTCCAAAAATAATTTCCTTTTCTTTATTTCTCAGCGTATTGGAGTTAAAAAACGCAATAATAATCTAAAACCAGCAAAAACAGCTACATGTAGTTGGCGCTTTAAGTGCTATAAAAGCTGGACTCCTTCCGCTATCTCGGAACTCGGCCACAGTGCCGGAAACACGCTCAAGTGTGTAGTCGACTAACACGTTTAGCTGCAAGATAAACATATAGGTTGCACTCAGGTTTACATGCTAAGCGGATTATATTCTAGCTTATTTTTTAAGCGGAAAGTATTTTTTCAGTTGTGTTGTTGGTCATGTTTACGGTGGTGTACGTAGCTAAGCTGGTAGGCGACTAACTTTTGGATACGAAGATCGCGGGTTCAAATCCCACTAAGAGTATGCCTTAGGGTATACATATATATACTAACGCCATTAGTTCACATTGGGGTAAGCAGAGTCTATCGTTCACCACTTTAAATATACGTAAACTATTTTTTAAAATGTATAGTTATAGTATTTGGAAACTGCTTACCAATATACATACATACATATACTCACGCCATTAGTTCCCATTGCGGCTTAGGCAGAGACTATCAATCGCCACTTTGTATGATCCTGGCCACCTTCTCAAGCCTCGACTACATTCATCAATATTTTAATACATGCTCTGCAATTCTTCAAAATTATGACTTAGAGTAACTTTAGGATCTTTAAATGATCGTATTACGTTATGTATATAAAATCAAATGTACACCAACTTAATATATTACTTTCTTTCTTTCCTTCAGATAATTTATCAAAATATAAATACAAAAAGGGTAGACTAAGGGTATTGGGGCTTTTTATTGGATTTTTGGGCGATGCGGTTGGAGACCCATCACCAAAAACCTTTATTTTATCGCCTTTTCCCCACTCAACTTCCAAAAGTGGCTGAGAATTGAATTTATAATTCCTTGGCTCTGGCTACCCCTTCTAGGAAATTATAGCCGTGAGTATATGTATGTATGTATAAATACAAAACTAAACTAGCTGTGATTAAGTAATTTTAGAAAATAATTTTTGAAGCAGATTTGTTTCATCTCTTGGATGCTTATTTATAAATCAGCGCTTTTTATGAAAATCCGTAACATCTGTTCCATTATTTGTACAAACTTTTATGAAAATCTCCGTTTTGGAGCTTCGCAGTATTCAAGTAAGCCACTTTCATATAGTCCCTAATTCTGGTGAGCGTAAATATTTGTGAATAAATATGTGCTTCTGAAACGTAGATATTTATTTCCTTTAATTTATGAATGTATTACGCAATTGTAATTTACATATAAAATATATTTAATGTATTTTAATTTTATTTCTTGCTAACCTAGGTGTGTGTGCCCTTAATTTATGAATGTATTACGCAATTGTAATTTAAATACTAAAGATATTTAATGTATTGTTATTATATTCTCTTGCTAACCTAGGTGTATGAAACTTATAGATACAAACATACATCCATATACTCACGGCTACAAATCCCTCGAAAGGGGAGCCAGAGCTTTGGAATAAGAAATTTCTCAGCCACTTTTCGAAGTTGTGTGGGGATAAGATTATAAAATAAAGGTTTTTGAATTGAAACTTGTATTGCACATATATTTATGGCGATATTTATTTTTCTACTCCTGTAACTTTTTTTTGTTTGCAAATCAGGGCTTGCTATTTCTTTTAAAATATTTTACAATACGATAATACAACAGTATTATTATAGAGTAACAGTATTAGATAAGACAACAGTATTTTTCATTGACCTTATGCAAATTTCTTAGCAGAATCTGTTTCCCAACTTTTGCATTAACGTTGCAAGCAGTCTCAACGACAGTTTTACGAGCAGCGTCTCACAAGACCAGTTAATAATATCTATGAACGCACATAAGTTACATTTTAAACGTTGTTTATTTAAAATTAACGTAAACGTTATAAAGATCGACATGATAGTCCAGTGGGTAAGAACACCAGCCCGAAAAACAGAAGGGCGTGAGTTCCAATCCTGGGACGGGCCTACACCAATTTGTCTTTTCTAAAGTCATATGTGTGGTTAATTTATCATGGTTGCTAACGGTGAGGGAAAACATCGTGAGGAAACCCACATGGCTGAGTTGTACTTAGTCATGTGACAGTGTATTCGTACAAAACGGCGATAGGCCTGCCCCCTATCACGTGAGTACACTGTCTAAGCAAAACGTGGGTACCTTCTCTGGAAACTAGATGGCGCTTGCCATGTGAGTTCAGGAGTATTGGTACCTCTGCCAACCCCTTCGGGGACAAAAAGGGCGTGAACGTTTATGTTATGTTATGTTATAAAGATATAAGCATTTATTAACACGCTTTTATTAGGTCGACCTGTATGTATGTAACTATGTAATCAAATCTAAGAAAACGAATTTAACCATCTTTTAAAGGTTATAGCGTTATGAAAATTGGCAGTTGTATGTGATTTTGATGACAATACATTAATATGGTACTGTCGAGCTGATCTGATGATGGAGCCGGAAGATATGAACTGGAACTTCATGATGGATGATCGTATCATAGCCGTGTTTGGACTTGTTAAAAAGGTCTTGTAATGAACGTTGACCATGATTAGTTTTCAAGGTCTGATGATGAAGCTGGAAGATAGGCACTAGCATTTCATGATGAAATATCGTATCATAGCCGTGTTTGGACTTGTTAGAAAGGTCTTGTAATGAACCTTGACCACGATTAGGTTTCAAGGTCTGAATACAATAATATGGTACTGTCGAGCTCATCTGATGATGGAGCCGGAAGATATTAACTGGAACTTAATGATGGATGATCGAATTATAGCCGTATTTGGATTTGTTAGAAAGGTCTTGTAATGAACTTTGACCACGAAATGAACTTTGACCACGATTAGGTTTCAAGGTCTGAATACAATAATAATGGTACTATCGAACTGATCTGATGATGGAGCCGGAAGATTTGAACTGGAACTTCATTATGAATATTAGCATACGATGTATCGTTACCAACCCATAACGTCCCACTGCTGGGCACGGGTCTCTTCCGTGAGGAAGGTATTAGCCATACTTCACCACGGGGGCCAGCCGGGTTGGTGGAGGTTTGTAAGGCTAGTAGTCACCTTACCGTTAGATGTTATCAAGCCACCCGTTTGGGTCTCTGACAAAGCTTGACGACTGCTATCTTACGATAACAACCGGCACCAACGGCTTTACGTGCCTTGCGAAGCACGGTAGCGCCCGAGATAAATACCACTAAAAAGCATAAAATAAATTAATAGTTTAAAAAACACTAAAAAACACGCTTTTATAAGTGCACTTAAAAGTCAAAAATAAATTACGGGTCGTTCAAGTTGTCTCTATTTCTGGGCTGAAGTGTAAACTATGTGCTTTTAATTATAATATTTGATTGTAAAAGCGTGGGGCGCTGGAGCAGGAAAATCTTTCTTGTAAACAAATACACGAACAAGAACTCTACATTTTGCCACTGTTGACTAGTACTTTGAACAGGCTGTTTAATATAGAGCCTCCAACTAGTGGTGCTGCAACTCTAGTTAGATTGCCGATCTCTGTAACCTGCTTCCCGAAACATCGCTTAACTTGATTCCTTAGCAATGTAAACAAAAAATCTTTCCTTTTCCAGCGCCCCACGCTTTTACAATCAAATATTATAATTATAAGCACATAGTTTACACTTCAGCCCAGAAATAGAGACAACTTGAACGACCCGTAATTTATTTTTGACTTTTAAGTGCACTTATAAAAGCGTGTTTTTTAGTGTTTTTTAAACTATTAATTTTATACATACATACTTGTGCTCACGCCGTTAGTTCTCATTGGGGTAGGCGGAGACTATCGATCGCCACTTTGTGTGATCCTGGCAAACCTCTCGAGCTTCGTTTACATCCATCAATCTTTTTATGTATGATAATAAATAAAATTTTATTTATTCAGACAATACAAGTCCATTATTGTTAGTACTCCTTCACCTATGTTAGTAACAAAACAATTCAAATTAATTAATTAATATAAAATTACTCTAGTTTATAAATTACACAAATTCAGTTCAATAATTACAAAATCATTACTTAATAATTAGTCCGACCCAGTGTTTGAGGATGGGACAGTCCACCTTGTCAGCAATAACCCGCAGGACACTGTTGGAGCTGGCCCGCACCCTGCTTAGTAAGGACACCACTCTTTTGCGCCTGATGGCGTAGAAGTCATCCGTGTGGTGTTGGGCAAACATTTGTGACGCACTTATATTATTTGCTACATATGCTCTTTTATTATTTGCACTTCGGTCGCCTGCCTTTTTAAGAACATAAAAAACACAATGTATCCTCCGTGGTATCCCCTACCGACATAAGCTTCCATATTGGCTCTATAAATCTCTTTCAACAATTTACAATCATCCATCCTCGGCATGTGCCCAAACCATCTTAACATAAATTAACTTATTTTTTTTTCCTTTTTACAATATCATCTTTCACACCGCAACGCGCATTATTATATCTTTATGCAAGAATCTGATACTTTGTAAATAGTAATGTCAGTAGTGGACGAGCACAACAACTATGAAAAATAAAAGGGAACGTATGAAAAGATTGACAGTAAGGTAAATGTAGTTTGAGAGTTTTGTAGTCTCACCCACCCGGATGGGAGCTATTAGCTGAGGATATCCTTGTATTTATGTTAGTAAAATAAAGATTTGGGGGCTACTTTGAGTGGCCTGTGCAAAATTTACATGACTGACATACTATTCATTAAAGTTTTAATTTTTCCACCTTAAAATAAGGAATAAAATCTAATAAATAAAGGAAAGAAACATTTCGACACTAGCTTATTTATCCTTAATTCATTAGTAATAATCCCCACACCAGGTTTTCATGAACAAAGAAACATTACATACATACATACATATACTCACGGCTATAAATCCCTAAAAGGGGTAGCCAGAGCTGAGAAATTAGAAATTCCACAGCCACTTTTGGGAGTTGAGTGGGGAAAAGATGGTAGAATAAAGGTTGTTGGTGGTGGGTCTCCAACCGCATCGCCCAAAAATCCCTTAAAAAGCCCCAAGTCCGTTAGTTGCCTCTTACGTACACCCACCGGAAGAAATGGGGTAGTGCTATTCTAAGCCGACACTGCACAAAGAAACATTCTTATTATGAAATAAAATCATTACTTTTCCGTTTCCAGTTTTCAGCCATTTTTTTATTTTTAATTAACACGCTTTTATTAGGTCGACCTGTATGTATGTAACTATGTAATCAAATCTAAGAAAACTAATTTAACCATCTTCTAAAGGTCATATCGTTATGAAAATTGGCAGTTGTATGTGATTTCTATGACAATACAATAATATGGTACTGTCGAGCTGATCTGATGATGGAGCCGGAAGATATGAACTGGAACTTCATTATGGATGATCGTATCATAGCCGTGTTTGGACTTGTTAAAAAGGTCTTGTAATGAACGTTGACCATGATTAGGTTTCAAGGTCTGATGATGAAGCCGGAAGATGGGCACTAGAATTCCATGATGAAATATTGTATCATAGCCGTGTTTGGACTTGTTAGAAAGGTCTTGTAATGAACCTTGACCACGATAAGGTTTCAAGGTGTGAATACAATAATATGGTACTGTCGAGCTTATCTGATGATGGAGCCGGAAGATATTAACTGGAACTTAATGATGGATGATCGTATTATAGCCGTATTTGGACTTGTTAGAAAGGTCTTGTAATGAACTTTGACCACGAAATGAACTTTGACCACGATTAGGTTTCAAGGTCTGAATACAATAATATGGTACTATCAAACTGATCTGATGATGGAGCCGGAAGATATTCACTGGAACCTAATGATGGATGATCGTATTATAGCCGTATTTGGACTTGTTAGAAAGGTCTTGTAATGAACTTTGACAACGAAATGAACTTTGACCACGATTAGGTTTCAAGGTCTGAATACAATAATATGGTACTATCAAACTGATCTGATAATGGAGCCGGAAGATTTGAACTGGAACTTCACTATGAATATTAGCATACGATGTATCGTTACCAACCCATAACGTCCCACTGCTGGGCACGGGTCTCTTCCGTGAGGAAGGTATTAGCCATACTTCACCACGAGGCCAGCCGGGTTGGTGGAGGTTTGTAAGGCTAGTGGTCACCTTACCGTTAGATGTTATCAAGCCGCCCGTTTGGGTCTCTGACAAAGCTTGACGACTGCTAACTTACAATAACAACCGGCACCAACGGCTTAACGTGCCTTGCGAAGCACGGTAGCGCCCGAGATAAATACCATTAGGCGGTTACCCATCCGTGGACGGACCGCAGCTCGCGTTGCTTAACTTGTAAATACGATCACATCAGTACAACTGAGCTACAGGCGCTACTACGATACGATGTATATCGAAGAGTAATAAACGGAATCTATGATGATAAATTAATAAATGTTTAAAATATGCCATTAGCAAAGACTAAAAAGCATAAAATAAATTTATAGTTTATAAAACACTAAAAAACACGCTTTTATAAGTGCACTTAAAAGTCAAAAATAAATTACGGGTCGTTCAAGTTGTCTCTATTTCTGGGCTGAAGTGTAAACTATGTGCTTTTAATTATAATATTTGATTGTAAAAGCGTGGGGCGCTGGAGCAGGAAAAACTTTCTTGTAAACAAATACACGAACAAGAACTCTACATTTTGCCACTGTTGACTAGTACTTTGAACAGACTGTTTAATATAGAGCCTCCAACTAGTGGTGCTGCAACTCTAGTAAGAGTGCCGATCTCTGTTACCTGCTTCCCGAAACATCGCTTAACTTGATTTCTTAGCATTGATTTAATTGGAGCAGGAAAAACTTTCTTGTAAACAAATACACGAACAAGAACTCTACATTTTGCCACTGTTGACTAGTACTTTGAACAGACTGTTTAATATAGAGCCTCCAACTAGTGGTGCTGCAACTCTAGTTAGAGTGCCGATCTCTGTTACCTGCTTCCCGAAACATCGCTTAACTTGATTTCTTAGCAAGGTAAACAAAAAATCTTTCCTTTTCCAGCGCCCCACGTTTTACAATCAAATATTATAATTAAAAGCACGTAGTTTACACTTCAGCCCAGAAATAGAGACAACTTGAACGACCCGTAATTTATTTTTGACTTTTAAGTGCACTTATAAAAGCGTGTTTTTAGTGTTTTATAAACTATAAATTTATTCTCAATGTGCCCTGCATAATTGTCAATTACCAATGCGTATTTTTATATTTTGCATAAAAGAGTTTTTGCGCTATATGAAACAGACATGAAAGTAACAAACCGTTTTATTATTCAGATAAAGACATCTTTCTAAGCCAAGGAGATATAGAATATCTTTCCCCGTAATACGATTATATCTTTCTTCATTTTCCACAATCTTGAAAATTCAATAGATATTTTTGGATCAAAGAATATTATATGTATGCATTTGAATTATATGTTATATATATTTATATTCACAAATGTAAATTTTTACTTTTATTTCAATGGGGTTTAAATGTTAAGTCTTTTACTTATATATAAATTATCTAATCTTGTAGAAATTTAACTTTTTATGGAAAATTCGTAACGATTTATTAATTGTATAAGTTTTATTTCAGTGACTTACAAATTGATTATGTTTTAAAAATACTTTTTTTTATTTTAACAAAAAGTTATAATCTATATGATCTCATAGAAAAGTACTTATCCATCATTCAAATGTCTTTTCTTAATAAACTATGTACTCATGGAAATAAACAAGGTTGGAATTGTAAATTATCTAGAAAATAGTTTGGACACAGCCGGAAACTTATAAACTTAATTCAATATTCAGATCACGTCACACAAACTAATAAATCAATATTATTTCCGTCGACCTAGTTGAGGTCCCATCGTAGTTGTTCATCTGTAAATATTGGTCAAAGTTGATTATTTTATTAAAAGGAGCTGTTTTTTGAAAGTCATGAAAATGAATAATGATCACTTTTATTATTTTACAATGTTAACTTGTTTTTATATGCTCTAAATAGTGATAAATTGCCGTGTAGTGTCGGCTTAGAATAAAACTACCCCATTTCTACCCGTGCGTGATCGTAAGAGGCGACTAAGGGTATAGGGGGCTTTTTAAGTGATTTTCGGGCGATGTGGTTGGAGACCCGTGACCAAAAACATTTATTATAACCATCTTTTCCCAATCAACTTCCAAAAGTGGCTGAGGAATTTTTCATTCCAAGGCTCTGGCTACCCCGTTAAGGGATTTATAGCCGTGAGTATATGGATGTATGTATGTAGTGATATCACTCCTATATTTGTTACGCATAGGAAGTAAGTGTACCATTTATAAATATGTAAAAATTAAGTAAGTAGCTAATAAAAAAGATAAAAAATGCGACCATTCCTTATGAACTACACCAACTGAGAACGACAGTCTCTGCCTCCTAATTGTAATTATTTATGTGAATGCAATTAAGTTACGACATTACAAAAACTTGGGTAATCAGTGCATATCGGATAATCAATGACACATAAAAAAAGATAACTATAATCAGTGGCAGTATGTTTTCTTAAGACGCTATTATACCTGTCCAAGTAAACGTCTAACACTAGGTAAAAGTTGGAATGAATTTTTAAAAATTCCATATGAAAAGACATGAAAGTCAAACTTAAAAGCCTTTACACAATCAAGTACCTTGTAAGTAAAACATTAATATCACTTGGACTTTGTATACTTGGATTTTGTAAACCTGGCTTAGGGAAGCCTGAGAGTAGGTGCAATAAGTTACAGTAAACACTCGGCTTGCAAAGCAAATGGGCGCGCGGTTAGTCTTTTATGCAGGAACAAGCTACAGATTTCCCTTGGCTCATTGTATAACTTTAATCAGCCGTTGCAGGCTATTTTCACACAGCAGGCGCATTGCAGGATGCGCATCATATTAATTTGCATATAAATTAGGTTTGCATATGGGGCCGAAAGAGAGTGCACATAGGTTTATTGCAAAAGTTTCAAATTATTCATCTGCTTGCTGAATGGTTAGCTGTAGTTTGGCTATGCAGGTTATTTTATGCTTGTTAATGGAAATTTCATTTTACAACATCGTAGCTTATTTTGATAAGCTCAAACTAAAATAATTCAAACCCGAAGGGGTTGGCAGAGGTACTAATGCTTCTGAACATCACGTGATATTTTCACCTGCTGTTCAGAGTACCAGACACTGACTCACGCGATAGGGGGCAAGACTATAGCCGTTCTGTAAAAATACACTGTCACATGGCTAAGTACAACTTAGTCGTGTGTTTTGTTCAATGTGTTTTCTCTCACCGTTAACTACTAAGATTAAGTTACCCTAATGGGTAAACCCGACTCGAGGATCGAGCCGACGCCTTTCTGCATGATAAGCGCATGTTTTAACCACTGAGATAACTTTTTATCGAGTAACATATCTATGTATTAAAAATGGATCGCTAAAATCATCTACATCAACGATTTAAGTAAGAAATCTCATAAGTTTACAAAGCAAAAACTCTGTTATAATTTTTCAAAACACAAGATTCCAAGAAAACTTTCCAAAAGGAAAAAACAGTTGAAAACTGAAGGAATGGCCCGATAAACAAAGCAAACAAACTTACAATGTCAGGCTCACACGAAGCCTTTGTGTCGGTTTGCGGGCAAACAACAATATTTGTAAAGCACCGCTTTGCATAACTGTAGAAAAAAATGTTGCGGTCAGGAAAACTGTTGGAAGCAGACAAATGACCCGTTAATGGCTGCGGTAAACGAGTATGATTTGGAAATAATTTGTGCGAACTGCTGCCAAGTTTGGTTAACTCCGTGGTTTAGTTTTGGCTATCGGTTTGGTCAGCTTGTTGCACTTGCGAGTTTCCAATTTGAATTTGAATTTGGATTTGCAGTTGTTGTTTTACTTCGAGGCTTTGTTTATTGGTTGTTCTCATTCCTTACTCTTTTAGTTTAAAATATTATTCTAGAGGTGCTGTAGATACATATGAGTCAGTCAGTCATTCATCATTATTTATTACCTATCCTTTTTAAGTATGTTTTTTTCTAGAGAACGCAGCAGTATCTAAATTATTAGTAATTGTAGGCAGGCGAATTGAGATCCTTTCCAGACATAGTAATCTCTGGGTAAACATTAAAAAAGAATTGTACGTCGTTTTGTATATCGGAACAAAAATACATCATTCATACCTAAATAAATAAATAAAATTTCTGAAAACTTTTTCACTTTATCCTTTCATGAGATACAGCTTAGTGAGTTAGCGGTCGTATATATATTGATGACAGACACATGGACGCCCAGTATTAGAGTCCCGTTTAACCTTTTGGTACGGAACCCTATAAATGCATCGCTACAGTTCAGTGTGATTTCGCAAAACACCTTTAAAGTCTTTTTTGACGTTCAAACCTCTTCTTTTATTTTTTTGTTTTCAGAGACAGTTAATGTAGAAAATTACTTTGGAAAAGAATGGTTTAATTAGCGTGACCCATTTTTCTTTCAAATGAGGCGTACCTGGCTTAGTTGAAAACAATAAATGGAAGGGAAAGTGCTAGGTAACACCGTTCTAAAGAAAAGTTTATGCTTTTGTAGTATAAGGTGTTGGCTTTGAACAATATTAACCTATTTTATAAGTAGGAAATGGCACAAAAGCCTGTTAAATTGGTTTAATATATGACGATAGTCATGGGCTTTTTGTCTTTCGTTTTGGATAGCCTCCTGACAATAATTATCTTGTAAAGTGTAGTCCAACTGTGTAGTAACAACTAAAATTTCAAGGAGACATTTCAAGTATATGTCATGAACTTACGATCTATACCTAGATAAAAAAGAATGTTTTTTTTGTGTGTTTGTTGGTCTGTTATGAAACATTTATTTACTAGGAAAGTAGTTATACTACATTAATATATTTTAACGCAACATATATTTTTGGTGTGACAATGAATCAAAATAGTTTACCTAAGATAGTTTACGAAGGTGAAGGCCTTTTTGCTGTCTCATTTTATGAGATCAAGGTTTTATTATTTATAATTTTTAATGGATTGTACAATAAGTTTATTTTCTGTTCCAGAAGCTGGCAAGGCAACATTAATGAGTTGTGTAAGGCGATGACTGACCACATGAGCCAGTCGCCTCACTATGCGACAGCAGTCGACGGAGGTATAACCTTTTATTCGATCGCTTGTATCTGACTATGTAAAAAACCCATTGTTTAACTTACATACATACATATAATCAAGGCTATAATATATATTTCAAGCATACAAGAGGCGGCCAGAGCGTCAGAATAAGAATTTCCTTCGCCGCTTTTGGAAGTTTTATTGAATAGAAGGAGATTGTAAAATTTTGGTTATTGGTGATATGTCTCCAAACGTATCGCCCCATAAATACATCAGGAGCCATAGTACCCATAGTATAGTAGCCTAGCACAAGCAGGGCCGTCTTTTACTAGGCTGGGGCCCTTGGGCACACTAGAATTCGAGGCCCTTTTGGAAAGTAAAAAAAACGAACTAATTAAAACTTTTTAACTTATAAATATGAATAAGACCATTTATTATAGGTAATCAAATATAGTATGATTTATTATTATGTAATTGATATTGATGATATTGCAATGCTGTTGGGCTTTGTGGTGACGATTACTGTAACGTTTTCTTTCGGGATTTCTGTTGTGAAATATCTTCTATTCTGTCCTTAAAGAAAAATTTTTGAAGGATATCAGTTTCTATGTACATATTTGACAAATTACTCAGTTGTTCTCTTAACATTTAAATTCACAGATTGTTTTGCTATGTTTTTTTAATACTGGGTTAAATGAAAACATTGCAATTCTTTGTATTTTTTGGTCAACTTATCAGATTCGATTGTTGTTTACTGACAAAGAAAACTAAATCGACTATTAATTTCTTGGTGCTTGGTGGTTCTTTCTAATGCTTTCATGCTTAATGTGTCAATTATGGGAATGAAAGTATCTACACGAAACTTTTCCTTGCCTCTCAACTGTGCAGTCTCTGATGATCCTTCAAAAAAAGTTATGCTTTTGCTGCGAAGTTTTTTTCATTCAATTGTATCTTTGTAGTCATCATGATCATATAGCCAATAGACGTCCACTAGGCCTCCCCTATAGATTTCCACAACGACCGGTCCTGCGCTGCCCTCATCCAACCACCATCTGGGAGGCCTACCCACACTGCTTCGTCCGGTACGTAGCCGCCACCCCAGAACCTTCGAGTAACAACGGCCGAAAGTCGGTTCTGTCTGCAATTTGCCCTGCCTTGCGCCACTTGAGTTTCGTAGTTCTTCAATTTCTTTGTAGTCAGCATATGGATTTTCATCAGTAGAAGTTTCGTTTCTTCGTACTAATCAGAATTATTGCGTGCGGTATTGACATAACTGATTAGAGATTCGTTACAACGTCCATGGTCATAGTTTTATTCTGTAAACTTAGACTTGTTTTATTTATAACTCCCAAAAGATCATTCCATATTTCCGTTGGAAAGGCAGTCTTCCATTTTTTGCAAGGTTTTGGGCTTTCTTTCTAGTGTCTCCCGGTTGATTGAATATTTCAGAAATATTTAAATTACCATTTTGCAAAACATTAATAGAATTAGCGCGTGCAGACCATCCAGTTTCCGAAAAAGACTTCGGGACTCTATTTGCAAATAAATGATCTGTCAAAATTTTTCTTCGTTTTGTCGAAGCCGAAAAAAAATTTAACAATTTTTCTAAAAGTTTAAGAAATGTTTCTGCTTACAGTAAGAATAGGCGCTCGATTCGTCATCGATTACTGATTTGTGAAAACAATGTAATGTGCCCGACAAAAATGTTTTGAAAATAAATGTGTGACAGAAATTGTTGGTTGTTCGGGGCCCCCCTCAGATGGGGGGCCCTGGGCACTGGCCCCGTGTGCCCTTATGGTAAAGACGGTACTGAGCACAAGGTGATTTAACAACAATAGAACCAGTTTACAGTTTAAGGCGAGACACAAATGCGTGAAAGCTCACGGTCTCATTCTTAAGATATATGGAGTTTTCTTCCAGTTGTTTAAATTATATCAACTCATCTTTCACAGCGTATATCCTCAAGGGGCAGCAGAGGTACTTATATTTCTGAATATTACGTGACATTTTAGTCACCTAATGTTCAAAATACTTTGGAAATTGCATTCACATTATAGGGGGAAGGCCTATCGCTACTTCGTACTGTTATGAATATCCCCAGTACTAAACTAATGCTGACCTAGTATTTCATATAGTTAATAAAAGCATTGTCTCCACCATCTTTCAGTCAGTCAGCCATCAACCGTCATACAGTTCACTTGTAAATTTTATCTTAATTGTGTATTGTTCTCTTTGTGTTTCATTAAACCTTTCAGCAGTACTTTGTAATTTTTTTTAAAAAGGACCTACGGAGCGCCATCCTAACAAATTTGGTGTCAGAAGTGGGATGATCTAAGGGTATTTTTGACAGAATCCCTGGATCATTCATCGTGTTAGGCGCGTCGCGAAAATCTTCCCGCCTGACATAGGGCTCCGTAACTCAGTGTCCTTAAGTGTAGTGCAGTGTAGTGTGTGTTCAAAGCCGACGGTAAGTCTTGTGCCGCTGTTAGAAGCCAAGCCCGCGCTTTGAGAAGCTGCAAGATCTGGAAGGTCCAGGTCCAATTCAAAGAGCTGCAAAGTGGTCGACGGTCAGACTCCACTTTTCTAGTGTGAGCCCGCATCACCAGAGTTCTACCAGATTCCCAGGCTGACTCCATCTTCATTCTCCCGCGGTGGTCATATTTCTACGAGCTATCTGTCGCCATACGACTTGCTGAGTCGCCGTGCAGATAAGGCTCTCTTCTCGTCGCGTCTTCGAGGCGCCGAGTTAGTGTAAATATATATTTACATTCATCCACCACGAGTTTCCAATTTTTAATGAAGATGTTCCTGGTATCCAGTCTACTGTGAGTTTTTAACTTTTTCAAGATTGTGCTAAGTGTTTTACAGGATTTTCTACGTGTTTTCTATTTTATTCATTTCTTACTATTTTATTTCTGAAGTTCCGATATCGTTTTAATTTAAATGTTACCTGCTAAATCAGAAAAATCAGGGGAAAACCTTTGTGTTAGTGTTCCCTCATCACCGTTGTTGGGTTCTTCATCACAGACTAAAATTAATTCTAAGATGGCAGAGAAAATAACATTAAGCGTTCTCACCAAATTTATAAAACCTTATAGTGGTGACCGTGAATCTCTGCCAGCCTTTTTTACAAATTGCGAAAATGCAATCTCTCTAGCGACAACGGAACAGCAGAATTTTATGTGTAAATTTATACTTTCCCAATTAGAAGGGAAAGCTCAATTAGCATGCAGTTTAAAAACATTTAATTCGTGGAGTGAGATTAAAACGTTTCTTAAAACCACTTTTGGAGAAAAGAAACACTCCACACATCTGTTAGTGGACTTACAAAATTGTAAGCAACTTAGTAACGAAGACGTAACCCAATATTCACTTAGAATTGAAAGTTGCTTAAGTAGGTTACAGTCTGACATTCAATTTTCCTGTGAAGATAAAAATCAATTAGCTGGTCGTTTAGCTGCTATGGAAGACCTAGCTCTAAATACATTCTTATTAGGCATGAACCATAGTTACTCACACATTGTTCGGTGTAGGAATCCCAATTCCTTATCAGAAGCAATCACTCATGCCATTGAGGAGGAAAAGTTATATAACCTAACCCGAATCTCTTATAAACCTCCGAATTCTCTGCGTTGTAACATATGTAATAAACCAGGGCATACAAGCTCTTCTTGTTATAAACGGAAAAATAATTTCCGTTCTGTTAATTTTAATAATGTTTCTAATAATAGTGCCACTGCCAGCACCTCTAAGCCTCCCAATTTAAATCAAATAATAAGTTGCGCCTATTGTAAAAATAAAGGTCATTCAATTAGTGAATGCCGTAAGTTGCAATACAAAAATAAAATGCAACAACCAGCGCACTCTTCCAATAATACTAAGGCTAGCGTTAATACTATTGAACATGATTCTAATAATTTAAACTAAATAGGGTTTCGGTTCCGTGTCTGCCGGAACCAATAAATTTGGTGAATGACACGATTATTAAACAACCTTGCGTCCCTGAATTATTAAATGCGCAAGTTTCCGACAGTATTGTACCACTGTCTACCCCTCGTGTCCCTGCTTTTTCTAATGCACGAGTTCCCAAAAATAGTATGTCTAAACCTTCATCTTGCGTCCCTGAATTATTAAATGCGCAAGTTTCCGACAGTATTGTACCACTGTCTACCCCTCGTGTCCCTGCTTTTTCTAATGCACGAGTTCTCAAAAATACTGCGTCCCAACCTTCACCTTGCGTCCCTGACTTATTAAATGCGCAAGTTTTTCCTAAGGTTGTGCCTCTGTCTGCCCCTCGTGTCCCTGAGTTATCTAATGCACGAGTTTTAAACAATAACACATCTGATTCTTCAACTTGCGTCTCTGAATCCTTATCTGCGCAAGCTTCCCATAATGCAACTTGCATTTATTCGAATGTAGCACCAGGCTCTACCGCATCGCATGTGGATCAAGTTACACCTTGTAAACCACAGAGCGAAGAAAAAGTTCAGACAGGACAACATAATTATTCTAAGTTTTTATTACCTCAATGTTTTAATAGTGCAGACTCTTGTGTGAAGAGTTACAAAGTTAATAAAATACATAGTAAAATATCACTACCCCACGTTTATTTAAAAACTAATTATAATGAAAAACCCCTCTGTTTTCTCATCGACACGGGTTCTTCCATTTCTATTATTAAGTATTCTTGTTTAAATAATCCTATTTTATCTTCTGAAAAAGTAAAATTACAAGGATTAAGTGATAATGATTCATTTTGCGAATCTCTAGGCTCTATTGAGTTATATTTTAATTACGATAATGTAGAATTTAGATTTATATTCCATACAATTAATGACTCCGTTAACTTAAATTATGATGGAATAATAGGAAGTGATTTTATACAAAACTTTAACATAGATATTCAATATTCAAATAACACTTTAATTTTTAATAAGTTGACTACTATACCTTTTTGTTTTAGCAAATCTGCTTATGTTTTACCTCCGCGTTCCGAGACAATAATAGAATGTCCAATCGACTCGGAAAGACTAGATCAGTTCTTTGATATTAGAGAAGCTCTAGTCCTTGATCAATCAATCTCTGAAGGTGTACATATAGCTAATTGTATTGTCTCTATTAAACCCAATAATAGGGTCAACGTCTCCGTTTTAAATACCACTGAATCTGAAGTTTCTGTTAATGAGTGTTAAAGTTATTCCTTTTGACATTTCTATGTCCAATTCTCTAAATTTAAGTAACTTACATAATATTCAATCTTTTCCAAGTGATAGATATAAAAGAGTGCTTGATCAAATTCGATGTTTACATCTTAATTCACAAGAAAGAAGTTCGTTAATGGACTTGCTTTCTAATTATACAGATATCTTCCACCTTGAAGGTGAATCTCTTTCCTACACTAATGCAATTCAACACTCTATTAACACAGGCAATTCTGCCCCTATTCATGTCAAATCCTATCGTTTCCCTGAATGTCATAAAGATGAAGTTGACTCTCAAATTAAGAAAATGTTAAGTCAGAAAATTATCCAACCTTCTTGTTCCCCCTGGAGTGCACCAGTTTGGGTGGTTCCGAAAAAGCTAGACGCCTCCGGCAAGAAAAAATGGAGGATTGTAATTGATTATCGCCGTTTAAATGATGTAACAGTTTCTGAGAGCTATCCATTGCCTCTCATCACTGATATATTAGATCAGTTGGGACATTCCAAGTATTTTTCTACCCTGGATCTCGCTAGTGGGTTCCACCAAATCCTGATGGATCCTGCTGACGCTGCAAAAACAGGTTTTACAGTTAGCACCAATTCGAGTACTTCTGGGCATTACGAATTTACTAGAATGCCTTTTGGGCTTAAAAATGCCCCTACTACGTTTCAACGCCTAATGAATACGGCTCTTTCTGGACTCCAAGGTCTTCATTGTTACGTGTATTTGGACGATTGTATTATATACTCCCATGACCTGGAATCCCATATTTCTAAGTTAAAATTAGTCTTCGATAAATTCCGTCAATTTAACCTCAAACTTCAACCTGACAAATGCGAGTTTTTACGTCGTGAAGTAGCTTATTTTGGGCATATTATTACAGACAAAGGTGTTTCTCCAAACCCAGACAAGGTCAAGGCTGTCACTGAATTCCCCGTTCCAACAAATGTTAAACAAATTAAATCATTTCTTGGTTTAGTTGGTTATTATCGTCGTTTTATTGAGAACTTTTCTAAAATAACTAAACCCTTGACTTCTTTATTAAAGAAAGATGTACCATTTAATTGGACATCTGATCAAGATTCAGCCTTCCTTTTCCTTAAAAACCAATTGACGTCTGCCCCATTACTCCAATACCCCGATTTCTCTCGTCCATTTATTATTACTACTGATGCTTCCAACTACGCTATTGGCGCAGTTCTCTCTCAGGGCGAGATTGGAAAAGACAAACCAATAGCATACGCTTCACGCACTTTAAATAAATCCGAAGGAAACTATTCTACTACAGAAAAAGAACTTCTTGCCATTATTTTCGCGGTTAAAACATTCCGCCCGTATCTCTTTGGTCGAACTTTTAAAATAGTAACGGATCACCGTCCCTTAGTATGGTTATTTAATGTAAAAGACCCAGGTAGTAGACTCATCCGTTGGCGCCTCAAACTAGAGGAGTATGACTACGAGATAATATATAAACAAGGTTGTCTCAATTCTAACGCTGATGCGTTATCTCGTTGTCCCGTTAATGCAATTGTTAGGAAAAATCTTAAAAATGTATCTTATGAACAGTACTTTAAGTCCCAGTTTACTAAATCTTCTACTTTTAATACTTTAATTGAAGAGCATACCGAAAGTCTTCATTTAACTAATAATAAATTAATTGCGTGTGCCATGTCTATTGACTTTGATAACTCTATGCCTTATTGTGAGCAACTACTCTCACTGATCGATAATTCTGCTGACTTCTTATCAGCCGAACGCGAACTTCTCACTGTTAAAGCAGTAAACACTTCTAATAATAAAATAATAATTTTCATGTTTACTAAAGTTAATCATTACGACGAAACTAGTTATAGGTCTATATATAATCTATTAGTATCTTTACGCAATTTTATTTTAAAGGAGTATCCAGACGAAAGAGAATTGTCTATATCAGATTTCACTGAACCATTTACTAAGTTATCTTACTCTAAAATTTATAATATGTTATCTTTTGTTTTCGATAATACGAATATTAAAATACATGTTTATAAAAATAAGTTAATTTATCCTACTCCCGCTGAAGTGCCTAATATATTAAGGGAAAACCACGGCACGACTATTGCCGGTCACCCCGGAATGAAGAAAATGTATAGTAGGATTAGAGAAACATACTATTGGAAAAGTATGAGAGCTGACATCGAGAATTATGTAAAAGACTGTCAGTTATGCAAAATTAATAAACCACTTCGTTCTTGCAACAAAGCTCCAATGGTGATTACTTCCACTTCAACCAAGCCATTTGAAAGGCTTGCCTTAGATATAGTTGGTACCCTACCCGAAGCGGGTCTTCAAAAGTTTAAATTTATTCTCACTCTGCAGGATGATCTTACCAAATTCTCTTGTGTTTACCCAATGATCACCTCTACCACTGACGAAGTAGCAAGAAACCTCATTCATTTCATATCCCTATTTGGATTTCCTAAAATGATCTTGACAGATCAAGGTACTTGTTTCACTTCCGAGCTGTTCAAACAGTTAACCCAAATTCTTAAGATCAAAAGTCTTTACTCGACTCCATATCATCCGCAAACCAATGGTGCCCTTGAACGTAGCCATGCGACTCTTAAAGAATATTTAAAGTCTTTTGTAAATGAAAATCAAAATGACTGGCATTGTTATTTAGCCACAGCTATTCTTTCATACAATACTACTCCGCACTGTACCACTCAGTTTACCCCATTCGAATTGTTATATGGTTATAAACCCACTATTCCTAGTTCTTTATACAGTAATGATGACAACACTACTTATCAAGAATATATTCGCGCATTACAATATAGAATGAAGTTCAGTCGCGATAAAGCCATTCAAAATATATTAAAAAGTAAATCTGATTCTAAACGTTATTATGATAAATCGAGTCGTGAAGTTTCTTATAAAACAGGCGACATGGTATATTTAAAACACCATCACCGCTTAAGAAAAGCGTTGTCTCCCGTATGGAAAGGTCCGTATAAAATAGTTAAAGTCCACGGGAAGAATAATGTTAGTTTATGTATTAATAGGAAATATGTTAAGTACCATGTTAATGAAATCAAACCGGCTAGTAGTAATTAGTTTCATAATGTTATATTTTAAGTTTATCGATATTTAGTTAGTTATTGTATTTTCAGATTACTGTCATTCCCGTCTATGGTTTTCTCCGAATCAGAGATAAATACTATAAGTCGTAGCCCAGGAATATACTTCGATGAAACATCGAACATATATTTTTATAACGATTACGTGAAAATAATAACACATATCGATGTTGTAAACCTAAATCCGTTTATGTCTCGTATTGAACATATGTATAAGAATATAATCGAGTTTTGTTCTAAAATAGATACCTATAATATTATTAATTGTAACGATATTTTAAACCCTATTAGCATACTATTAGAATCTAATTTCATTAAGCTAGAATCATTATCTCATATTATTTCTAATAATAAACCGAATAAGATTAAACGATCTTTAGAATTCGGCGGTGAAATTCTTAAGTTCTTTTTTGGCACTTTGGACGCAGACGATGCGCGTAAATATGACGCTGCCATTGAATCATGTAAACACAGTGAAACTGAAATTTTTAAATTATTAAAAGATAATGTTCACGTGGTGAAATCCACATTAACCTCATTTAATACAACTATTTCTCGTTTAGATCAAAACGAAAAAATTTTAAATTCTCAAATTAACCAATTTAATGATATTGTAAAAGGTATTCAAAAATTAGATGATCAATTATTCATAATTACTAGGATTAATACTTTTAGCAATGTAATTGAAAGTTCTTTATTAAGTATTTCTAATTTACTCGATACTATATTAAATGGAATATTATTTTCTAAGTCTAACATTTTACACCCGTCTATTATAACCCCTAATAGCTTATTAAGAGAATTAATGAATATTAGTAGTTCTATGAATAAACGTTTTGATTTTCCAGTACCCTTAAATTTAGAAAATATTCATATAATTATAGACGTATCAAAACTTACTTCATACTATTATAAGAATAAGTTAGTTTTTATTTTAAAAATTCCTATGATAACTCCTATTAAATATACCTTATATAAAAGTATACCTCTGCCTACACCGCACAATGAAAACTTGCCTAATACATTCGCTATGATTCATCCAACCACAAGGTTTATTGCAATGACAGACGATAAATTAAACTATGCACTATTAAAAACTATAAATGATTGTAACATTATAAATAATTTTTATTCAATCTGTCCATCTGTTTCAATCTTATATTCTATAAACAACCCGTCCTGCGAGACGAAATTGCTTACCGAAGTAGTTCTGTCCATTCCAGTGGAATGCGATTATAAGTTGTTGTATGGTCAAATTGATATTTGGCAAAAGCTTAATAATAACAAATGGATTTATGTTCAATCTTCCAAAAAGAAACTAACTGTTAAATGTTCAAATATTATAAAGGATTATATTGTCACCGGCACAGGTATAGTAAAACTCGATGAAAATTGTATTGGTTATTGTAATACTATTCAACTTGTTCCTTCTACCTCTAAAACAATGTTAATTCAAAACCAAATTCATATAGACTTCGACATTACAAATGATGATTGTTGTAAAAAGGATGTTATTAATCATACTGTACCACTGCTCTCACCTATAACTTTAAGTAATATTGACCTAGAGTCTTTTAATTATGCCTCTCACCAATTAAATAACTTAGAGAATAAAATTAACAAAGCCGAGGAGCAGTCCCATATTGTTAAATACGGTTCATATTATTCAGGATTTACTTATTTTCTTATTACATCAATTTTAAGTTTCATAATTTTTAAGACAATTAAATATTTGTATAAATGTAATAAATCTTCTAGCTGTTGTGTCCAAATATACAACCAATGTTATAACAATAAAAAGCGACACTTAAGAAATAATATTAGTAATTCTGTTGAACTTCATGATGTTTCAGAGTCATCTCAAAGTGAAGATATTTCTATTAAATCTTTACCGAATATCCCTTATAATTCTAAACGTAATTTAAGTAACTTTTAAGGGAAATGTTTTATGTTTTGTTTTATTATAATTTAGTGTAAGTTTTAATGTTAGCAGAGTTTATCTTTTAATGTTATAATTTTTCACTGTTTTTAACTTCGCTCATCCCTAAAAGATAAGCTCCGTTTTATAGGGGGAGGTGTTATGAATATCCCCAGTACTAAACTAATGCTGACCTAGTATTTCATATAGTTAATAAAAGCATTGTCTCCACCATCTTTCAGTCAGTCAGCCATCAACCGTCATACAGTTCACTTGTAAATTTTATCTTAATTGTGTATTGTTCTCTTTGTGTTTCATTAAACCTTTCAGCAGTACTTTGTAATTTTTTTTAAAAAGGACCTACGGAGCGCCATCCTAACAGTACGAACGAGTCTGTCACATGACTATATAAAACTCAACTTAGCCTTGTGGGTTACCTCACGATGTTTATTCTCAACGTTCATGCCCTTGATGTATTAACCACACATTTGACTAAAAAAAGACTCATTGGTGTAATCCCGACTGAGGATTTGAACTTGGGTTTTCTGCATGAGAAGCGGTAGTTCTACAGTTTTGAGGCATCGCTGCTGGTAATTTAATAATCATAGCTAGCAAATAAAAAAGTAGTGGTTGTAGTTTTTAGCTGGGGTTTTGTATTGTATCATTGTATCTACTGAAAATAGTGAATAGGATGTGGAACTAATCTTGATTTCATTCTGTTACCTTTTAGTATGTGTGTTTTAGTGAGTTTTATCGCATTTTTAGGGTCAGAGATAAATCCTAAGAGGGCAAATTTTAATAATCCAATTATTTCCTTAATGACATTAAATTACACCACACTGTCATTATTATTAATTATTAAAAATAAAAACTTAAGAGAGGATTTTTTATGTTTGTATTGACTGGGCTCAAAAACTTCTGACACGATATCAAAAATTCTTTCACCAACGGAAACCTACAGTATCTCGAGAAAGATAGAATTGTAAAATGTCAAATCAAAATTAAAGGTTTCGGAAACTCCCAATAATACCAAAAAAATAATGTTTCGCATTATTGAAGAATACATTACCTAGTACATAAATAAATAAGAAGTTATATGTCTTGCTTTTAAACCTTCTATTTAAATACGATATTTTTGGTTTAATTACCTCATTGATTAGTTTTGTATTTTATTTAAGCAAACGCTATTCTCTATTCTACAATCCTTTTTATTAGTTACAACTTATTAGTTATCTGTCTCAGTTAGAAAAGCGCATGGGTTCAAATCCTAATGAGGGTTTCCTTTTAAATCCTGAAGTCATGTGTACAAAGGCTGTTGCATAACATAATCGTCTGCATAAAATATAGTACTAGAAGTACTATTCTAAGCGACTTATTACAGGCAGATCTACACTATTCAAATGTCAATTTAGACTGTGAATTAGGATTTCAGTTGTCAAAGTACGTGAACTTCAAATTGGCTGAAGCAAATTAGGCCGACCCACTTCAGATACTTGAAACTAAAGCTTAGCTAGGTTTCATGTTAATATCGATAGAGAGCACCGAAAACTTGTTACAGGTTACTAGTAAGTAAGTTATTTCATTTCAAACCCTGTTTCTATCGTCATTGATTGTTTTTAATAAACAAACCTTGATGATTGCTCTTACTTACTCACGCCCGTCGTTCCCATTGGAGTAGGCAGAGACTATAGATCGCCATTTTGTACGATCCTGACAAACTCTCTTCTTTCACATCATTCTTCTTATACATACTCTTTTATTCTTTTAGCATAATCTTTTAGCTAATTAACTCTTGATCAAAACAGACAACAACAGTCAGTCATTGAAATGTTAAACATACATACGAGTATTTGTACTGATGGCTATAAATCCCTAGCAAGTGCTAGGGATTTATTAATTCCTCAGGCACTTTTGGAAGTTGCGTGGGGAAAAGATGGTGAAATAAAGGATGTTGGTGATAGTTCTCCAACCGCATCGCCCGAAAATCCTTTAAAAGTCCCAATACCGTTAGTCGCCTCTTACGTACACCCACCGGAAGAAATGGGGTAGTGTTATTCTAAGCCGACACTACACAGCTATAAAATCTTAAAATACAAACATAATATATATTAATACCTATTTCTTTTAGATATTATCCAACAATATGAGGTTTTATAAAGAAATAATCTAAAACAATATTTCTACCAATTTCAGACGCTAGACAAATCAGTGTGCACGGACGAAGACGAGGCGAGGGCGCGCGGTGCGGCGCGGCTCGAGGCGGTGTTAGTCGCGCTCGTCGAACGCAAGGCTCGCTCGCTCCACGCCGAACATGCTCGGCGGCATGCGAAACACCCGCTGTGGCTTTTTCTACGGGGAACTGGCCATGACGGTAATTATACATAAACTTATTGGATTTTATTGAGGGAAGGAACAGGCTATTAATAAAATTTTATAAACATACTGTGAAAGTCAGTTAAGCTTGGATTGCTCCACGCCGAAATGCAAACATACCGTGAAAAGGTCAGTATTTTCGCTAGCATGCAAGACACCGGCTGAACCAATGGTGCATCCAAATCGGTAGTTTTACCACGAGGAATAATGATAAATAAAATATGTGAACCAACATGTAAAAACCATTAGCTGACCTTAATGTAAAATCGAAGGGTTTTAGGGTATTGTAGTGTATAGATTTGGTGTTCAATAGGGTGTATTTGTATTTTATTGTATTATAGAGCTGGGTTATAATCAATACAAGTTGTAACTTTTCACCCTATCCCTGACGTCATAAAATTTCTATCAGTTTCATTTATTGATTCAAACATCAGCAACCGTAGATTTAGTGTGTTGTTAATATTGATAAGAATTTCGTAAATACTATGTTGTAAGTCTCGTAGGAATATTTTCCTACATTTATTAACGACGGGCAAAACATCCTGAGAGATTTCCCATATCTCAGGAAGTAACTGTATAAAATGGCAATAAAACTTTCTGAACGACACTAAAAGTGCGTAATATTTATGTACGGAGTTGGTTTACGATGTTGGACAAATATGGGACATGGATAAACTACAAATGAATTTCTTTTCTTTAATCTATGATTATTTTATTTTTAAAATTAGAATGTAAAGGTGAGTATTCAAAATTTAAAAAAAACCTCCCAGTTAGCATTTAACACAAGTACTTACTAGCCATAAATAACCACAGTAAATATCAACAGCAAAACGATACTTTAGTCATCATAATATCATATTTTTTTAATTTTTTTTCACTTTATTGGTGTGTTTACTCGTATTTGATATAAAATTATTTAAAGGTACCTAGAATAAATAACTACTTCGGTGATCGAACCTTAAAAAAAATTAGTTAAAGGTTCCTAGAATAAGTAACTACTTCGGTGATAGAACCTTAAAGAAAACGTATACTTTATCTACATACAAATACTCACGGCTATATTTCCCTAGAAGGGGTAACCAGAGCTAAGGAATTATAAATTCTTCAGCCACTTTTGGAAATTGAGTGGGGAAAAGATGGTAAAAATAAAGGTTTTTGGTGATGGGTCTCCAACCGCATCGCCCAAAAATCCAATAAAAAGCCCCAATACCCTTAGTCGCCTCTGACGACTCCCGTGGGTAGAAAAAGGTAGCGACATTCTAAGCCGGCACTACACGGCACATTATCTACTTAACAGTTTGCCGGAGAACATCCGACAAGAGCCTAATTTCACGAAATTTTAAAGACTGCTTAAAAAACACTATTTAAGTAATTTAGATTAAGTTAATGCTATGATCTTTTTGATTATGATTTTAATAACTGAGGTTTTCGGCTTTACTAAGATTCTGAAATATTTTTTCGTATATTTTATTACAAACAAATAAAAAAAAGGACACAACTCTTCAAAATACCATCGAAATTTCGTTCTATCTTCGTTGCTAAATGAGCTTTTTCTCCTAGGGGCCAAGGAAAAAATATGCAAGCCTTTTAATATTATAGTGCCGTTGGCTTATCGCCAATGCACCTAGTTTCAGAAGTACGTTCCAAGCAATTTGAAATGAAAGACAGACAAATTTTCAAGTTTATTGGATGTAAATATTGAATCCGGTTATGCGGTGAACTTTCTTGCTACAAAAGCTTTTATAGTTTA
The DNA here is from genome assembly GCA_963576735.1 of Bedellia somnulentella. Classification (NCBI taxonomy): domain Eukaryota; kingdom Metazoa; phylum Arthropoda; class Insecta; order Lepidoptera; family Bedelliidae; genus Bedellia; species Bedellia somnulentella. The sequence continues at coordinate 13,008,196 of OY755177.1, read as the reverse complement.
ACAACGTAGCTTTAAAATCGACAAATGATATAATTATCCAAATCATTAGATTGCACTTAGTTAATAATTATTTTGAGCTGTGTAGTGTCGGTTAGAATGGCACTAACCCATTTGTAGCGCGGTTGATATTCTTTGGGTAGTAATAAAAGCTCCGTTAATAAAATAAAAATTGTCCTTACAAAAAACATTAAATTTACTGCCTAAAATACTAAATTTCCGACTACTTTGGTCCGACTAAAAATGACGAAACGACCGAATGACATACTTAAATCTTCGAAAAATTAATATGTCTGTTTATTGCCGCAATACTTTTCTACCAAGTAAAATAATGTTCTACTGATAATAATGCTTTGTAATTTTTACCTTTACTTGCCTACAAGTTATTCATAAATTACACTACATGTTTCATAGGGATTATGCATTTAAGGTGCTCGCTCCGCTGCGCTTCGCTCGCTCGTTTTATACATAACCTAACCTAACCTAACCTAGCTAAATGTGACCTAAGTATTCTTCACCTACAGGGGGCTTTAGAACGAACCCCCGACCCCCCCAACGGATAAACTTGTCGGAGGTTTAGTATTTTATTCGGAAGTTTAGTATTATTATTCGAAGTTAAATATATTTGTAAGTATAAATGAAATTTGATGCTGTTCATAGGTGTTTGTTTTATAAATTTTTTTTGGTATGTTTTGGGATTTTTTGTCAATAAATTATTAAAATGCTGGTTTATTAAAATAATATTCGGACAGATGTAGTTGGAGATTAATTTATTTTTCAGAACCATTATTATTTCCAATATTCTTTGTTAGTTATTGGAGATTTTGAAATGATTGCTGGGTGATGCGGTTTTTCAATCTTTTCCTCACTTAACTTCCAATTACAGTTTCTTATTAAGAATTCTTGAAGCGGGAATCCTCGGGAAATATACTCTTAGCCGAGACGGGAAAAAAGCAGTTTCTCGCTAATTTCTGGTTTACATGTAGATGTTACGGAGATAAATGGTTTTTGAATAAATATTTTTTTTCCTATATACCCGGTGTTTTTGAATATCTGAATATCTCAAAATCCCCAGGTCCTTCAAGTTTGCCTGCTTGAATTAAATCAATAAACTACGAATTGCCTTGATAAAATTTTCACTTTGTATGACGAAACAAAACATTTTATTTCTAAAATTTAACTAAATAGTTATTGAAATATGTTCTGAGCAGTAAAATTATGGTTAAAAGGTATATAAGTGAAAATTGACTATTATAAGTTCCAATGTAAATTTAATTTATGAAAAAAAAGAGGGAAAAAATTAAATAATTATTATGAAGTATAATCGGTAGTTGAATCTTAGATATTATTTTCAAAAGAGTTTTAATTTACTGTTTGTACCCCAAAAATCAGTACTTAAACATAATTATTACAAAAATTTAATAAATGTAACGAGTTAAGGCATAGGTATTACAAATGTGCATAAAACATTGCGAATTATATTATTAATAATCTTTATTAGAAACTTATATTCAAATTATAAAATTATACATTTAAAATATTACGTTTTCCTTAGCAAAGTTTTAGCCAATTTTATTGAAATTAATATTACATATTCAATTAAACTAGTTAGATTTTTATCGTGTAGGCTTAGAATATCACTACCCCTTTCTACCCACCGGTGTCGTAAGAAGCGACTCAGGGTATGGGGCTTTTTATAGTGGTTTTTGGGCAATCCATCAATGAGACCCATCACCCACGATACTTTATTTTTACCATCTTATCCTGTATCAACTTCTAAATGTGGCTAAGGAGTTTGTAGCTCCGAAGCTCTGGTTACTCTTTTTTTGGGATTTATAGCCGTGATGCATTTTTGTGTAGTATGTATGCATTTTTGAACTGAGTTAAAAAGAAAATAAAAAAATAATTTTGAAATACCTATAGTAGGCAGAATTAAAGTCTTATCATTTATGTTTCCAGAGGAGGAGTGTATGGTGGACAGCCATGGCGAGATGCTGCCGTCTCACTGGTGCGAGCACGAGACTGGACGACACAAACACAGGAACATCACTCTTCATGGGTAATGGATCTATTTATTTTCATAATTAGGTGATCTACCATCTGTATCTTTTCTAACCCCGGATAATATTCGGATTTTGATAAATGAACATATATGATGTTACGAGATGTTCAGAAGTATTAGTACCTTTGCCAACTCCTTCGGAGATATGCGGTTTGAACGCTTGAGTCTTGAGAAAATACATGGTGATATTCGATGAACCCAACGATCTTCTGTAGTTGTTGTCAATTCATTCGTCTAGTACGCGCTAATTATTTTTGTTCTAAACCTGTGTTATACAATCGTTTGACCCTCAGCACTTAGAAGAGACGCCAATATAGTTTGGAGAGTAGACCAACAGAATTCATTTATGTCCACACCTAAGGACTCAGCCAACCCCACACAGTGGTGAGGACCTGAAAAAAGTGAAAGGACGGATCCTTGGTGAAAGGTTTTCAACTGGGTCCCGCAACATTTTTTTATAAGTTTCGGGCAGTCTTCCTTTAGTCCTTAGGGTAGCAAAATAATTATAGAAATAAATATTGGTATTTAAAGCACCATAAAATTGCATCGAGAATTATATCAATAAACTGTGTAAGTTCATAAGTTTTTACCATTCTTTTTTAATTAATTTTGTTGTTAGTCTTGCGTTGCATTCTAAGTAAAAGACGACCTTGCAATATATATATATTATTTAAATATTGTAGTGACAACAAAGGTAGAATGGCTATATTATATTACTTTGTCTGCTCAAACTATCTAAACGAGTAAGAAATTTCACAATTTTGTTATTTTTGCATGACAAATAAACTTGGACGAAAATAAATAAAATACCTTATTTACCAAGACGATTGCAAATTATGCATGTATGTATTGTATTATTGATAAGCTTTTCATTTATTTATTAGATACAGAATGTAGCAGCGAAAACAGAAAACAATCTTTGTAAACACATAATTTTGAATGAAACTTGTACGCAAATTTCGCTAACTGTATATCTATATCTAAAACAATCCAAAATAAAAATGATCTAAAGACAATCCTTAACAAACATTTAAACTTCAACCCAATAACGTCTTACTCTTACATTCCAGCGACCTATGCAGTCCAGAGCAGTTGGAGCTAGAACGCAGGCGTCGTCGCCGCCGCCGACGTCGGCGCTGCGCCCGCGACACCAAGCCAAAGAAACACCGCACTCTCCTTGTGTCGGCTATTGATGAGCAGGCTAAAGTTATTCATGTATGTTATTAGTATTTGATTGCTTTAGTATGTATCTTGAATACGCTAAGAAAAAGTGGCTACCAAGGCTAACTAAAATACTTGACACCGCTGTACCCGCGATCCCAAACGGCGGAAAACCGGACGCTGCTTGTGTCAGCTATTGATGAACAGGCTGTTATAGTTGGCTTTTGGTGTGTATCATGAACTCACTAAGAAACTGCTACAGGTTTTGTTTCGATTTACTCCTCAATAATTCATCGTTACTGAATATGGAGGCGATTTAACACAGCCCCATTTATTTACAATGTTATTAAATTTAAAACCCCTGAGTACTTATTTGAAAAATTGAGGTGTTCAAATTTTTATGAGTTCTATCCTTCTCGTACTAGAAATGAACCATAAGCAATACACCCTCATCGCACCGTAGCTTTCACCGGAAGTTTTTGATATCACTCTACATAATGTTGGAACAATATCCCTCCACCCATTTACTTGAAATTCAAAGATTAAACATACCTAAATGCTTTGCATAATCCGTAGTCAACTTTCAGTGAAATAGGATTAATTAAATAGTGCTATACTTATTAAAATTTTAAACATAATGTATGTGTTAGACAGAAGCACCTTAAAGTTGGCACGTTTTAGGGCTGTGTCTCATCTAGACTCTGGTTGTTGGCTGTATGCTTTACCCTCTCCGCATTATTGGACAATAATTCTCTGCGGATTTCAGTGGCACTTCGCTTAGGATGCAACATTTGTTAACCTCATCGCTGTGTCTGTGGGGTGCGGGTGGATTCTTTAGGTCGACATGGACTTCATTGTGTCCGTAGTGCAGGCAGAATCTCACGGCACCAGTCTATAAATGATATCGTTCGCAGAGCTCTCATTTCTGCTGACATGCAGGGATCGGGCTTCTCGAGCCTCAGGGATTATTCAGGAGTGACGGTAAGCGCCCGGATGGTTTGACCTTGGTCCCGTATGAGAGAGGTCGTTGTCTGATTTAGAATGTCACTTGCGTCTGCACATTTGCACCTTCCCATGTAGAATCTATTACTGCAGCTCCGGGGGCTGCTGCTGAAACGGCTGCGAGACATAAGCTTTCTAAGTACAGTCAGCTTATGTCCTCTTTTTTCTTTGTGCCTCTCGCTGTAGAAACTACCGAAGTTTGGGGTTTAGAGGAAAAATCTTTTATAAAAGAGATAGGTCGCCGCCTGAGGAACCGTGGTTGGGACTACCGTTCTGGGGCATTTTTGATGCAGAGGATCTCCCTAGCTGTTCAGCGGGGTAACGCTGCCAGCGTAATGGGGACCTTTGGGTCGGATATGTCTCGAAGCGGTTTGTTTAATTGACCTTTTTTTATTAATTTTGTTTAATTTTATTGTTTAACTAGTGGATCGTCCCAGCTTCGCACGGGTAGCGTTGTTTTTTTAAATATCTGAGGTTTCTTTCTTCAGTCACTGCTCAAGCATTGTGAAATTCAGCCCAATGTTTTCAATTTATTAAATTTACAGCACTCCCTAAACAGTGTAGTTTGGTGATTTTCATCAAAGAACGGTTCAGTATTTACGTTTAATAGCAAATTTTTAAATAAAACGCTATGAAGTATTTATAACAATCTAAAAAATAAATCATTACGTGATTTAGGATGCAACTACTCGCGCCATCTAGTATGTTATATGTAAATTAGTAAAGATTTGGTTTTGATCACGGGCGCGATGGCTTATTTTATGTATAATTTCGGTGTTTGTCTACCGATTTCTATGATTCTTTTTTTATTGAATAGGTAATAATGTTACCTTTTTAAATTTGGGATGAGTGAGACGTTTACAAACGTAAGAGTAAACAAATATAATCAGAATGATCCGAACTGCTTAGCTATCAGGAATTACACGTGTTATTGTGAGTCAACCGTAAAAGATAGACATAAACTGCTGAGGATTTTTTTTTAGATAATTTAATGAATAATATTTCCGTCACACATGATTTCTATGTAAGTTTAACCATTGAGGCTGCACACGCGACAGAAGCTTAAAAAATGGAGTAACTTCTCCCTTTTTCCCAAAATTACCCAAAATTCCCCTTTACTACTCTGCTGGAAAGTATACAAAAACCTGCGCAGGAGTATGAAGAATAATTGTACCAAGTTTCGTTAAAATCCGTCGAGTAGTTTTTGTTTCCATAAGGAACATACAAACCGACAGACAGACAGACAGACAGACAGACAGACAGACAGACAGACAGACAAAAATTTTACTGATTGCATTTTTGGCATCAGTATCGATCCCTAATCACCACCTGATGGTTATCTATACTTATAATAAATCTGTAGAGAGGTCAATTCTGTACATGAAATATATTTTCAAAATAACCATCAGGTGGTGATTAGGGATCGATACTGATGCCAAAAATGCAATCAGTAAAATTTTTGTCTGTCTGTCTGTCTGTCTGTCTGTCTGTCTGTCTGTCGGTTTGTATGTTCCTTATGGAAACAAAAACTACTCGACGGATTTTAACGAAACTTGGCACAATTATTCTTCATACACCTGCGCAGGTTTTTGTATACTTTCCAGCAGAGTAGTAAAGGGGAATTTTGGGAAATTTTGGGAAAACGGGAGAAGTTACTCCATTTATTAAGCTTCCGTCGCGTGTGCAGCCTTAACGGTTAAACTAACATAGAAATCATGTATGACGGAAATATTTTTGATAAAATTATCTAAAAAAAATCCCTTTACAGTTTATGTCTATCTTTTACGGTTGACTCACAATAACACGTGTAATTCCTGATAGCGTAGCAGTCCGGAACATTCTGATTGTATTTGTTTACTCTTACGTTTGTAAACCTCTCACTCATCCCTAATTTAAATAAGGTAACATTATTACCTATTCAATAAAAAAAGAATCATAGAAATCGGTAGAGAAACACCGAAATTATACATAAAATAAGCCATCGCGCCCGTGACCAAAACCGAATCGTTACTAATTTACTTATAAAATACTAGATGGCGCCAGTAGTTGAATCCTACAACACGTAATGATTTATTTTTTAGATTGTTATAAATACTTCATAGCGTTTTATTCCAAAATTTGCTATTAAACGGAAAAACTGAACCGTTCATTAAAGCGCATTCAAGATCACCAAACTACACTGTTTAGGGAGTGCTATAAATTTAATAAATTGAAAACATTGCGCTGAATTTCACAATGCTTGAGCAGTGACTGAAGAAAGAAACCTCAGATATTTAAAAAAAAAACGCTACCCGTGCGAAGCTGGGACGATCCACTAGTTTTGAAAATATATTTCATGTACAGAATTGACCTCTCTACAGATTTATTATAAGTATAGATTAATTTTTAGTTTTAAGTTAGATGTATGTGTTATATATTTATTATTTTGTATGTTGTTTCTAATTTAATTGTAAAAGGAGATTGACCATTTTGGACCAAATGCTGCCCAGGCGTGGGAATAGTTTTTTTATTTTACCTTACATAAAAGGGTATTTAAGAAAAATTATAATAAAAAAAACATCCACGAGGTTGTGTACTACCCTATAATATACCTTATGATTTTCGTAGCACTTTAACTTTTGATCTTTCATTTTTTTAATAATATTTACGTTGTTTAATATTATTATCTTATTTATTCTTCCTAAACGTGGGTACTCTGAACACCAGGTGACAAAGTCACGTGATGTTCAGAAGTATTGGTACCTCTGTCAACCCCTTCGGGGATATTCGGCGTGAACGTTTATGTTATGTTTATTCTTCCTCTAGTCAGGTCCCGACCTCGCTAGTATCGCAAAGCAAGTTTTTTGTACGTTGACAGCTTTGTATAGCGCTGTCTCTTTTTTCAATTCCAAGACAAGTTGATCGAACGGTACATCATGATCATGTAACGAATAAATGATTGATTTATTAAAGCACTATACTTAACAAGTGTTTTAATAGTAATAAATAATCCATTGTTCACAATATACCGTGTTTTATTTAAAAAAAACAGCTGTTGGTTATGATTTGTCGTCAATGTAAATCCTATGAAAAATATTTTTTTTCTCAGCACTCCTCGGATAGATTCTAAAGCGCTTTAGGTTACAGTCTGATATTAGTCTAAGGAACATTATGTACCATCATTCAATGTTGGGCAGCACTTGGTCCAACGTTCATACAAAAATGGTCAATCTCCTTTATTTATTGGCTCTTTTGATTAATTATTATCCATTTGTGTAGGATTGTGTTAACCGAATTTAATTTTGAAGTTTTATTTATAAGTAGTATTATGATCTAATTTAGTTCATGAAGACCTTTAAGTTATGCGATAGTTAGGCGTTGTCAACATTTGCATTCTATCTGTAAAGGTAGACAATACACGGGTTCGATCCCCGCCAGTGTCGAAATTTTTCTTTCCATTATTTATGCTTTATTTATTATTTTTATGATCTTTTTATGTTTGTAGCAGAGTCCCAATTAATTTTTTGGTTACCATGAAATGCTCTGAGGCTATACCTGAAAATCAGTGTTCTTGCCATATAGCATTTATAAACGCTGAGTTATGGCCTAGTTTGTAATTTTTTTATTTATTTTTCACACATTTTTTACTTTCTTATTTTTTACTTTTATTTTTGTTTGTGTTTTAATGCGTTGTATGTGATCGTTATGATAAAATATATAAAGTTTTTATCTATCTTTCTATAAATAAAAGCTACTTATAATAAATGACGGCGTTGCGCCCGCGACAACAATACGCGGAAACTCCGGACGCTGCTCGTATCAGATATTGATGACCAGGCTAATGTTTTTCATGTCTATATCATTGCAGTTTGTTGATCGCTTTAGTGTGTTATGTAAACTCACTAAGAAATAGACTACCTATATTATATAGATATAGATTTAGATATTATATAGATATTATTTTAGGGCCAATTCTATTTATCATCTACACTGCACTACACAGCATAGCAAATGTCCTCCAAAAGTCAAACGACATGGAAATATTTTTCTACGCTGATGACACTGCCATTATTATTAGAGAAATCTCCTGGCCAAAGGCATTTAATTCAATCCAGCCTAGATCTAATTCTCGCTTGGTTAAACAGGAATTTACTTACCCGTAATTCTTCCAAGACTCAATATCTTTGCTTTAATAAGACTAAAATATCAAAACCTCATTCCCTTAAGGTTCATTCAGCTAATTGTGTCTCGGAAACGTGTACTTGCCAAGCATTGAACAACCCGTCGTCACTGAAATATGTTTTAAAAATCATATTTCCGCCGTCTCAAGTAGAGTGAGGAAACCGAGTCACATAATGAAATTGCTCAGAAGAGCTGGAGGAATCGATCCTTTTCTGACGGTATACAAATCTCTCTGCCAGTCAGTTATGTCATACTGTATCTTGGCTTGGGGCGGAGCAGCGAAAACAACTATGCTTTTAGCAGAGAGGTCCCAAAGATCCGTCTTGAAAGTCACTTTAAACAAACCATTCCGGCATCCCGCAAAGCTGCGATATCTCCTGATCTAAAGTGCTTTCTGTGCGCCAACATTTTATGTTGCGTGTATTTATTAGTGTTAGTTTGATTTGTATAACGAATTAGTCTTCTGTGATGTTGTACAATATAAGTAAATAAATAAATAAATAAATAAATAAATATCTACCAAAACATATATCGAAGGTTGAATGAACCCGGTAAAACTTTTATCTTGTGTTCTATCTAAAACCCGATCAAGAGAAAAAACCTATGCGCAGAAATTTTTCAACTTTTTGGGGCCTTATCTGTATGAAAAAGTTAACAAAATTTTAAAGAAACAATAATGAAGGCAAATTTAAATCTGAAATCATTAGCTATCTTCTTACTACGAAGAGACTGAGTATCTTCTAAAAATAACAAAATGAATTCAATACGAGTGACCTAACACAAATACGCAAAACGCACACGCAAACACACACCTAAGCACTTACTCACTCATATATTAACCTTACTTTTAAATAATAAAATGATAATGAAAAATATATTATTGTACCTAAAAAATATTATATCATATTACGATTTATGAATTACTATTAATTAATTAGTTATCATTAATTGATTGAATTAATTATATTCTCATAGTATCCAAGATCTTTTTTGTATAATTTATAAGGCTGCCCGCGATACAGGTCTAACCTAGTGCGGGGCCACAGATATAGTAATAACTGTAATGTTCTGTTTTTGGAAAATAAATGAATTTGAATTTTGACAGAAAATCAGTTATAAAGGTACTTTTTTTTGGCTTTATTATATTGCTGAGTCAGAGTCCTATTCTTGCCTCTTTATCGCCTTGCCATAGTTTATTCTAATATCTTTGTAGTATGATTCATAATTGAAAGTTAAATTTTAATATTTCGTTTCATTTCTATTTCTTGTTATTCGTTGTTTGACTTTGCCATTCAATTGCTTTATTTTTGTAATTGTTTGGTAACTTTTGCTTTTCCTTTGGAGCTTTGAATAAATACGAGGGGCATGTCAAAAGAAACTAGATACTCAAAAATTATAAGATTTATTCTTCATTACAAGTATCGATCTTTTCAAAGTATTCACCCTGGGTACGTATACACTTATCCATACGTCGGAACCAATTGGAAAATACCTGTGACCACTCTTCTTTAGATACCTCAGAAATCTTGAAATTATAGGCAACCAGCCTTTGACTATAAACACTATACACAGAGCGATGTTACGTCATCCATTTTAAAAAGAGAAGCCCTTATTTAAGTTCTTATATGTTAAAAAGAGACACAAATCTTTATTGTCATCTCTATAGCGTAACCCGTTTTGTTGATGTCACACTTTTAAAATGTGACAAACAAAGCGTCGACTTGTGAGCGATTTTGGTTTTCTTTTGATTTTGAGAAAGATTTTATTCATTTGTATATTGTTATTGTGACAAAAGAGACTCAATTAGTTAAGTTATTATTTAGTGAGGTATGGTTGGGTGTAGCGTGCTTGGCTGCGGAAACCGCAGCGAAAAACACATCGAAGGATTGATTTTCCACAAGTGAGTGAGTTTTTTAATGTTTTTCTGTATTGCGCGATCAGAAAATAAGCGATTCAAATGTTAATTACGTTGAACTAGATTACTAGCATTTTCTTTAGTTATTTTGAGCAATTTTTTAATAGTATAACCTAAAAATATGCAGTATCTCAGTGTTGCCATAATTCACGTTTTCATCCTACCCTGTCGTTAGGGTAAAAATTTCAAATTAGTAAACTGATGTTAATGAGTGAGTATATTATGAATTTCGTCGCGCTATAGCGACGCTGAATGATTTTCAATTATTATCTTCGGAATAAGTAAGTAATAAATTTGTTATATTTATTTAATTTCTTCGTATTCATTAGTTTTCCTAAAGACGCGAATATACCTTAGATAAAAATAAAAGAAGAAGATGCGGCGTGAGCGTACAAATTGTCAACTAAATATGGGCCTTATCGGTTTATCACTACATCCATACGAACTGATACGAACACACACGACATGACGCAAAGATAAAGATAGAGCGATGGGCTCGTATAGTCTGTCTCTGTCACTTAAACATGTCAGATTTCAAGGATAAAATGGCCGAAATTAATAATATTTTGCTTGTAAATATATTTTGGTGTATTTACGCATGAAACGTGATTCCCTGTGATTTGTTTTTACGCCTTGAATGATTTGTGCACTGAATAAAGGCACAGCCAGGCATTTTAAGCGCAAATTGTATGAATTTTTAATTTCGATGTCAAAGATTATGTCAGCTCGTCGACTTGAAGTATCGTAGCGGACTAAACTCGACTGAAGCAAACCAAGTACATTGTACTCAGTTTAGTAGGACCACGCGCGGGCAGAGGTTGCCGCATCTTCTTCTTATTGTTTTTATCTAAGGAATATACGAGAAAAATGGATTGCGGCCACTGGAAGATGCAATTGGAAACCAACCAAAGTTTTGAGGCATACTATCAAATTGAAAGGCTACTCGTTTTTGTCCAAAGACAAAGCTTCGGCTTAAATGGTCGCAGTTGTTTTGAAAAAGAATTTAGGTAAAAGAATATTTCCGACATTAAACGACTACATAAGAGAGCAAAATCCGTTCGTAAAACACCTTGTGCTGTTAATAAAGGTTATAGCTTTAATATATTTAGATGAACGAATACATCATCTTTTGAAAAATGTGACTGAAATAGACGAAAGAATTCGAAATTTTCACACGAAACTGATTTTGTTTAAAGGTCAATAGTAAATAATGCAATAAAACTCATGTATAAAATAGTGCTGTCTTGTATTTTTCAAAATACAAACATAGACCCCACTATACCCATGACCCGTATGATATTTACATAACTAGCACTTATGGAACAGCTGTTTTTTTTTGTTTAGTAACTACTAGGGGACTACCCGTACAAAAATTTATTCGTAATCATGGGAAGATTCATCCCTGAAAGTTAGTACAATGCTTTAGATTTCACGGTGTATTAAACATCAGTATAAATGGTAAAATTAATCAAAAAAGATTCTATAATACTAGGAGCAAGTATGTATAATTATATGATTGCAGGAAATAATATAGTAAACAGTAAACCTTTAATTAAACAATAAATTGACGTAATCAATTTTAAATTAAAAAGTAGCTTTTAGAATGGTGATTATAGTATTTTGGGGTAATTGCTTTCTAGTGATCGCAACATTACAGGGAAAAATATTGCTATCTAAAAGAGGTACTCTCCCGTTGCATTATGACTCTGTCTATAGTGTTTATAGTCAAAGCAACCAGCGCATCTTCTTTGCTTTCAAACCGCTTCCCCTTTAGTTTTTCTTTGATTTTTGGAAACAAGTAAAAATCACAAGGCGCTAGGTCAGGGGAATATGGCGGGTGAGAGAGAATTGATACATTTTACTAGTTGAAAAAGTCTAGTGTTCTGGCAGACGTGTGCGGCGCCGCATTGTCGTGGTGCCAGAGAAGGTGCCGTATTCCTGACTTCGGTCGCTTGTCACACCAAGCTGATATTACTGTTGGAGCACAAATAGTCACATACCATTCAGAGTTCACCGTTCTTTCATTCTCTAGCACAACAGTAGCAATATGACCCGTTTTGCAGAAAAACGAGGCGACCATTTATTTCTGTGTGCTTCGTGCACGGCGACATTTCGTTGGAGTTGGCTTGTCTTCAAAGCACCATACAGTCGACTGTCGCTTTGATTCGGGATCATAGTTATAAAGCCATGTTTCGTCACCAGTCAGTATATCATATACGTTTTTTTCTCGCCTCCGTTGAATTTATCTATCATGGATAGGCACCAATCCACCCGACGGTCTTTCCGCTCATCAAATCAAATCAATCAAATCATTTATTTCTCAGATAATAAAATCCATAATTAATCATAACAATATATTTTAAAACACACAATGTCAATAAATAAAAATAAATTTAATCAATAAATGTTAAAAAATAATATAATAATGAAATAATCAAAAGTTAAACTATACAATTCAATAACGCCCCGACCCACAGTACAATCCTATTTTACTTTAGGTAGTGCGCGTGCATGTATCATACTGCAGTGGTTTACATACTCGCAGTCAAACCTACTTGCAAATGCACTCAGTATGGTATTGGGGCTGGCCCGGATCCTTCGATCCAAACGCCATTCCGTTCCCTTTTACAGCGTGCATATGTTGCAGGCGGATTGTATAATCCACCGTTTTACATTACGGCTAGCCGTTTCCTTAAACAGCGCCGTTTTTTCGGACCTGCGATGATGGTAGTTAAAAAGTTATGTAAGAAAAGGCGCATTCGAGTATAAGTACGATGCGGCTAAACGTGGGTCGCCTTATTGAAGCACGTATCGCAATAACCATCCGGCTAATGCTTGAACCGCCGCATGACAAAACGGCGCTTCTTTAAAAAACGGCTAGCCGTAATGTAAGACGGCGGATTATACTACTCTGTGTAAAAAATATCGGGAATATGTCAATAAAAAGACCCGCGTAAAAGAGGTCGTTCAAATTTTTTTACTGCATGTTGGTAGCACTGTAGTGATTTAGCGCGCAAAATTTGAGCGGGATCTGTCATTTAATTTGTTTTAAACTACATTTTTTGTTGGTCATAGTTTTGAGTCCTCGGCGATTTTCACAATGGAAAATATTGTTGAACAAAGAGTGTGACTTAAATTTTGTTTTTCGAATGATATTTCATGTGGTGAATCACTAAAAATGTTGCGAAATACCTACGGCGAATCGTGTATATCGAAAACAAGGGCTTATGAATGGTATAAGGCTTTTAAAGAAGGCCGAGAAGTAGTAGTAGACTTGCCTCGTTCTGGTAGATCTTCAACCGCTACGACCAAAGAAAACATCGAAAGAATCAAGAAGCTAGTGCTCGAAAATCGACGTATGAGTCTGAGAGAGTTGGTTTGTTAGGTGAACATATCTTTTAAGTCCGTCCACAACATTCTCATTCTCATTGACATTTTAGGCGTGAAACGCGTCGCCGCTCGACTAGTTCCAAAAGAGCTCAATTTTGTTCAAAAAGCGCAGCGAAAGCATGTCGCTGAAGACATGGTTTCCCGAGCTTCTACGGATCCGACCTTTATGAAACGTATAATAACTAGCGACGAGACATGGGTTTATGAGTACGACATGCAAACAAGCCAACAGTCTTCAGAATGGCGTCTCGAAAACGAGCCGAAACCCAAAAAACCGCGGCAAAGGCGCTCCAAAGTCAAGGTGATGCTGACAGTTTTTATTGACTACCGTGGTGTGGTTCACTCCGAATTCCTTCCAGAGGGAGAAATAGTGAATAAAGAATATTATTTAGGCGTCATGAAGCGTTTACGTGAGAGTATCCGCCGAAAACGTCCAGATTTGTGGCAACACAACTCATGGATGCTGCACCATGATAATGCACCATCACACACAGCCATTATAGTGAAAGAGTTTTTAGCGAAAAATTCAACAAAAGTTCTCGACCAAGCACCGTATTCACCTGATATGGCTCCGTCTGACATTTTTTTATTTCCCAAGTTAAAATTACTACTTCGAGGAAAACGTTTTGAGTCGATAGAAGCCATAAAAGAAAATTCGCTGAATGAGCTAAAGGCCATACCGCAAATAGCCATAGATGTACTAATAAAAACCGTAGATAAGTCATGCGCGCTCATAAGTGGCACTTAAAAAACAGGCTAAATGGCTCATCTGACATCAGTAGCGCACTAGCTGCCATCGCAATCGTTCACCTGTTTTGGCGTGTTTGTTTATCAAAATAATCGAGAATGCCGTCGTGTGTGATGAGATTTTGCACAAACTATAGTAGAAAAAGGCATGTATTTAACGCGGCGACAAATTGATGCCATTTCAAGTCGTAAAAAAACTGAAAATGGATAGTAAATAATCTACTTTGGCGACTAATTAGAGGTAGCATTTTAACTAGAAAGCGGCGGCTTTTTAATGAGTTTTGAGGTTTTATTTAAATTTTATGTGGCAGTGATTTTCTTTTGTGGCAATTTAATTTCTTCTAAGGCGACAAATTATTGGCGGATAAAAAAGTTAAAATAGGCTTTCATAAATTCTAAAATGAGGTCTGAAATAAATACAAACAAGATCTTAAAAAAATACTTTGGCTACATTTGTAGGGATCTAAATTAACCAAATTGTGACATGCTATAAAACTATTCTTGGTCTATTTTATTAACATTCCCTCTTTTAAATGAACCTACACCTACACAACTTAACCTTACCTAACAGCGGGTCGACGTCACCCCGCTTCGTGGGGTTCCTATTTCCTCTCTAAGGGACACAAGCTAACCCTAACCTAACCTAGCACAAAAACAATTGTGGTGATTAATTGTTTTTTAATGAGGGGGGCTTCGCCCCCCAATCCTCCCTCTGTTTTCCTTCCCTAACATAATTGCATCTGCCCATTAGGCTGGGTGAAGCAACTTTTAACCTAACCCAATTTATTTTATTTGTATTAATTTTTACTTCAATACACATAATATGTAATTTACTTAATATTATAGTCACAAAAATAAAAAAGCGAGCGAGCGCATTTGCCGCCTTTTCAAGAATTTACGAATCTGCAAACAATATTCTAATATCCAAATACATTATTATAATACCCATTTTCAGTTTTAAAGGTACCTAAAAATCGCTGCCAGATGTGTATTTTTATAATGAAATCCAATAGTTGCCAGTGAAGAATGTATGATATCCCCTCGGAAAAATTAGTCGCCACATTAGGTTTTATAATACCTCAACCAGTTTTACACTGATCCCGCTTGATATATTTGATATCTCACAGTAGCAGCCGTTTTTTTAGTTTTTTGATCCCAGCATTTTGTTGCTTGTATAGTTTAATAGTTGCTAAGATATTTAATCACTGCTAAGTTAGTTTTTTTGTGACTTAATAGTAAGTTGCCTAAAAAGGATTTCAGTTGCCGTGTTAAATATTTGCCGTAGAAAAACTACTAAAATGATGAGATTACTTATCATTCGTAAGTATTATAAATTTACAACGTTTTAATTATAATTTATAAATAAATCGTGTGTATTATATATATAATTATATAAATAGGTCTTATAATAAATAGGTCTTGATTATTCTTTGTCAAACGGTCGTCTTAGGGCCAGTTTTTTGATCCGGAGTTAAAAATATAACCATTTGTTACATCGACTATAGTTAAATGACTAACCAGTAGTTAAATCGTAAATCCATTTTTGATATCTTTTTTAACTATAGTCAAACTTAACAATTGGTCAATTTGTTGCCTGTGCAATGAACAATGACCAGTGATGTATAAGATAGCCTATACAAAGTATCTGAAATGCAAGATGATAAATCAAGGGATTTATAGCCGTGAGTATATGTATGTATGTATGTAACTGAGAGTGTGCGTTTTAGGATCATTCCCAATTTCAGTAACAATGCAGAGTATTGCTTCCTTCGATAGGCGGTAACGATGACAAAAATCTACATCATCCCAGGTTTCTAACGGCGGATGGCGTGGCCTAAATATTTTTAACCTTCTCATCAACACACATTGTAATATAATATCATTGTCTTCTTCTTCTGACGAACTTTCGACATCAAAGTATCTACAGATCCACAAACTTTTCTTGGCCGACGGCCACTACTGGTACTACTGTCGCCGTTTTGAAATTTCAGCCTGTCATTGTCTGTTAACTCTCAACTAAATAAAACTTATGATTTAAAATTATTCCTCTTATAATGGTTACTTTATTTACTGGCAATACTAATATCGATGACAGCGACGCCTTTACCGGCCAAGAAAAGTTTGTGGATCTGTAACTATGTTCAAATTCATCTCAAATGTCTGACAAACAGCTGCTATTATACAAATAACCAGCGGCCATCTTGTTTAACCCTCCAATCTTGAGTAGTTAACTTTTTTAACTAATGGTTCGATATTTGACCATTAGTTACTCTAACCACGGGTCAAAAAATGTATTTTGCTGACATTTAACTAATAGTTACGATATCTAACAAATTGTTGAGTTAACCACGGATCAAAAAACTGGCCCTTAGTGTCATATTTCACGACGGTACAGAGAAAATATGTTTATCTCTTTTTAGCGCTTGCTTTAAGATTTGCTATCTCGCCTACATTTCAAATGTATTTCTTGGTGTGTTGTTTGTATATATTTCTAGTGGTGTGCGTTCGTCTGCCGCAATCGGTGCCACTCGTAAGCGCCGGTTTCCTCGTAAATGACCTATCTAACGTTTTTTAGTACATCTATGGCAAATAGCCTATGAAAAATGTATGGAAGACTGGGTGGAGCGGTGGAGATGTTGTATTGCAAGCGATGGGGCCTACTTTGAAGGCGATAAAATAAATTTAGATGAATAATTTGTATTTTTTGTTTTATTGACAAATTCCAGATACTTAGTACACAGAATCTGCCTGCGACATATACTCGACATGGTAAAAATAATAAATACTAATTATACAACTAAAAATATGTTGAGTAAGCTGGATGGACTATGCCTTAGCTTGTTCGATAATGAACAAAATAAAAACACCAATATATACGCCGCGGCTGATTCGACCGAAAAAAAATATAAGAATCTTCTTTGGTGGGAAGATCAGCTGTGATGACTAGTTGACGTTTCCGCCAATGTTTGGCTATTGACACCGAAGATTGACGTGGATGGACGGATGGATATGAAATTGATGGATTTTTTTATAGTATTTTATTCAGTATTCTCGCTTTTATTTAATTGTCTCCAATGTGGGATAAAACGATGTTATGTTTTGCGAGCTGTTGTGGTTGCGCAAGCAAAAACCGAAAATTACTGGAATACTTAAGCTTATGTTGCAAAACAAAAAGTGTCAAAAAGAAACCGTTTACTGTACAGTAAAAATTCAATTTAATACTCCTGAAAATATAGCTTCTTAGTTTTGTTCCTAATTGTGCTTAGTTTAATTTTTTTAGTAAATATTTGAGTAGTTCGAAAGTTAACATAGATTTTCGGTTGGCTCAAAAGATCAAGAAACAAGGTCCGTAAACCAATACTTATATCAATATTTCTGTGAAAATAGCCTCGGCCCAATATATATAATGAAACCAAATGAAACTCCTAATTTGTAGTAAACAAACTGAAACAACTTAACGGAAATCTTAAATAAATCCATAGTGAAAAAGTGATTGTGCATAATTACAGTACACAAACATTGTATATATCTTGTCCAAACAAAGTAAGTATCATAAGCTCATTTTTTATTTGTATGATGAATTTCTAAAAACCCACATGAAAGAATATCTAATGAAACGAAACACTTGTGTAATAAAACTCAGCTGCAACTATACTTATTATTTTATTTTCCAACAATACAGTTGATCTCCTTTACAGTCTACTTCTTCCTTCTACAACCGATTGAATGTGAATGATCGCCGATAACCGAATGAACTGTCTTTTATAACAAAACTACGCAGTGTTGCCAGTTATTACTGACAAATTAAACCGATGGCATCAATGAAATACAATATTAGTCTAGTTCAGCTACAAAACCCTACACTCGGCTGTCCTGACGCATGTGTATGTCCCCATACACAAGCCAGGCGGCAACCCTACACTCGGTTATCAGCTTTACAAAATTTTGATAAATTTTAGTTTGCTTACTACTACAAAACATGTCAAAAATAAAAACTATTCAATTAGACAAAACATAACAAATGCAGATTCCATAATTAATAAAACATAACAAAAATAAAACTTAAAAGGACTAAGAATTTACAATTTGACATAAAACGAGTAGTTAATATGATTAGAGTATTTATTCCAATTTTTTTAAATGTTATATTTCAAAATATTAAATAATTTGTCAACAAAAATTTGCTTCAATGAAACTAAAGTCTATAAATATTTAAAAGGAAATAATGATACAAAACTACAATACAATTTATTTATACGAGTACATATTATATTGTGTTTATTTATTCATTATCAATATTCTTATATAACTATCTTATATAACTCAATATATAACTTACATCTATTTACATACACAATTAATAAATATGATTTAATGATCAAAACAATGAAAACAATGTTGTCCAGTAGTTAGATTAAGTAAATCAATGGAAAGAAAACAATTTAAATTCAATTATCTCATTTATAACATCTATCTTTGAAGAAAACTATATCTTTTTTTTTTGTTGTTTGTTTTCGATTATTTTACCACGTACTTTTAATTTGGCGATAATAATTTGTGAATTGTTTGTATTTTGTCATAGTTGTGCCCTTAGGCAATGAATAAATACTATCTTTCTTTCTTCCTTTCTATATTTTTTTTTAAATAAACTAGAGGTGAATCTATCAGTCTTACTTAATTTGGAATAGTTATTTCTTGTTATATTTTTGCTATTTGTTATCTTGGGGCATATCAACTACTTTTGTACAAGGTAACATTTTCTTGTTTGAGATAGAAAGCTGTTCTGCTTCTGGACTCTCTAATCAACTAATTCATCGAAATTATTACTCTACATTCTTTTAAAAACTACTAAATCAAATGGCGAGTCAATCAGTGCTAACCAAATACTTGTCGCACTTATTTATATTTTACAAGTTAATGCGAATCAATTATTGCGCGCTCTAATCCACAAGTATAAATATATAGGGATCATTAAATATATACGTCCGTAGGTATATAACACAAATCAAGTTAAGCACTAAAAGTAAGTTCCACCTAATGACTATATAACCTATGGGATACTAACTCAACGAAATATTTAACATGATTTAATACACATATAAATAGCATCCAAGACTATTAATAATTTATGCTCGTCACATAAATATTGTTCTCAGTGGGTATCGAACCCGCAACCTCTGGACCGAGAAGCTAGTCATCTAACCACTTGACCACAGACGTCGTCAAAAGTATAAGTTAATGCAAACCAATCATTGCTCACTCTTTTATCCATAAATACAAGTAAATTCTAACAAATTATTCTCGCTATTCTAACTTTAAGTATAAGTAAATACGAACCAATCATTTCTCGCAAATTTACGGCAATTTCTTTCGGGAGGAGAACCGTGAACCAATCGATTCTCACGTTGTACTGGATATTCTTTTCGCAGATTAAACGCCAACCAATCAATTCTGACGTTTAACTGTATCATCTTTTGGCAGATGAAACGCGAACCAATCAATTCTCACGTTTCACCTGAAACATAAAAAAAAACATCTGTACATAACTTTTTAATCTGAGTCAGTTTTGTAATCAAGATCCGATTCCATATCCTCAATCAATTGTAATACGGCTATGTGAACCTAAGGGAACATCCGATCAGCAGGGGCCACTATACTAGTTTGTTATAATGGAATTAATGAAGAAAAGATATCTTATACCTATATTGTCCCACTACTTGGATCATCATGAAAAATTCTTTGCTCTTTCTATTATTGTTAAATGATTCATGCCCTTCGCTTTCGGTCGTAATTCAGTTTATCAACGTCAGTAAGTAATTTAATTTAACCAGGAACAAACTGAGAATAGTGAAATTGTATTTTTCCCGTGGCATTTCAGATTTGACACAACATTTTAAGATATGCTCAATTCCTTTATCATAATAGTAAAACAACTTCCTCTATCAATTTATAAATGCATCAATTACTACTTAAAGATATAAATTACACTTTTTCGATCTGACCGACATGATCGATATGCACCATGTGTTCTGGTAGTTCTACTAATACTAAGTTCTGAATCACCTATTGCAACGTGTGAAGCAAATCATCACTACTTATATTCGTTACATATATTTTCTTTACTATTTATTTATATCTTTATTTTCTTACTTGGGAAAATCTAATCACTTTTTACCCAACAAATATACCCAAATTTTTCCCAAATATTGTATTTCTGCTAATGTTTCTAGTTATCTATATTTACTCGCATAAAAACTCCTGTCATAATTATATCAAGAATACTGTTCTATGTATATAATCATAACAAGTACAAGTATATTTTTTATTGGTACACCTAACTGTGGCAAAAGCTTACTTCGTATATTTTATTTAAAGTAAATTAATGGTGGTAGAATTTTATATTACCTTAAGAATATAACGCCAAATAAATTTAATTTAACGTGACAAATCATTATGCCCAAAGTGTATCACTTGAGATAAAAGTTTAAGCCATACAAAGTTTAAACAAACAAGTGTTATGTTATGACAAAATAAATTAAGATTATATTTATTAAGCGATTAAAAGTGCTCCTGTTTCTAATTCCTATTAATTGTAGTAACCTTCTTCAGGAGAAGTTTGTTGACTGCATAGATATATAATTACGAAGATTGGAATGAGAGGTTTTCTTTTTGAGAAATAAAAAAACAACAAAGTTCCCTAGAGTTCTGTAGATGGCGTTGATGTAACTACGTTACTTACTTCAAACTTTCTTCGTGGCGTCAGTCGTGTTGCTACAATAATTTCGCCAATGTCAACTTTAAAAACATGTGTCACATCACCATGTACCCATTGCGCTTTACGATTTTCATCTTTAGTAAAAAGATGTATTCCTTCATTTTTACATAAATCTACAAGGCACAGACTCCTCTTCTTTTTTTCTTGGGACAATTTCTTTTTGGCGAGTGAAAACAACAAAAAGAATGTTAAATATAAATACCGTCTTTGTTTATTTACTTTTAAGCTATCTTTGTTTAAACTGATATTTATTTAGACTTACAAATCAGAACGTTTTTATGTACGTTCCGTTTTACGATATCATTACATCCAAGTGTGAAAAACGTTCCGTTCCTACCAGTAACATAGCAAGCCTGGCGCCATCTATCCTGAGAACAGGGAAGAAGAAAAAAAGAAAAAATGGAAAACCTCTCATTAAGTAACAAACGTCATAGTATAAAAATCAAAAGAAGACAGGACCTCTCACGGACACGATAACGGCCTACAACGGTTTTGGCATCATAAATGTACGAAAATAATTGTCTTATTATGCTTTCTGTGATAAAGTTATTAATAATGAATAGTACATAATCTAAATGTAATACAAATTCTCTTGCAAACATGGAATTTTTGTAGCTATTCAAGTCTAAATCAAGACTGTGATATTAATCGGTCTATATGCTTTATTTTAGATCTTTAACAAAAGTTTTCAATGCAAATATCTGATAAAAAATATCTTTTATCATCATTATATTACAACTACTGTAAACTTTACAAATTGGCGGAAATAACAAATACGTGATTTTTTATCAATGATAATGGGGCTAATACAGAATCCGACATACTAATGTCACGCACTCATTCATTTACGCACACCGTTGTACTTCTTATTTGTCTCGCCTGTCGTCTTTGTATTGCCAATCTATATACGTAAGTATAGCATACTAAAACTATGGTCTTAAATGTGTCTGATTAAGTATGCAACCCTGTTTTGGCATCGCGATCATAAATAGCTAATATAGGGCTATGCTCACGAATCCAGCGCCATGGGCAATATGAATATAGAATAAAAGTGTTAAAGGTGCAGCTAAACAAATTCATTTTTTTTTATTGACTCAATATAATAACATAGGTAGTCAATTCTAAAATTTACCTAACGTTCTAAATAAATTGTGCCCGCTTGTATTTTGTTATCTCCCAGGCGTATTCCTAAATAACTGATTTCAAAGCAGAGATAATCGATATTAGATCAGTGGTTTTTCTTTAATTTATTATCAGATAAGTCTTCTACAAGTGTTCCTTAAGCTCAACCAATCTTTTAAACATCGGCACACACCCTCACTGTACATAGGAACAGCATCAACATAAGCCGTAGCTTTAGGTAAACGTGATTAAGTGCTCACAGTGCTCTGTTATTGGCACTTCGTATTACCAAAATGCCAGATCCAAGGTTATCGAACGAGACTGTCCTGACAACTTACTTTCATCTCCTATGACAGGCATAAGATACATTTCCTTTAACGAAACTAACTTCAACATTCTATAGTCAACTCACATTCCAATAGTGTTATCTTTTTTTTTTTTATCTGTGCACCCTAAATTCTAGAGTTTATTAGCAAAACAATGACTACACTGGTTTAACCCTAACGGATACTAGATGACCTTTTTTAGCAGAACATCATAAACGTCAGCCTCAATGGGTAAGTAAAGCATGTTTTTTTTTAAATAATAGTAAACCTATATTTGTTCCTTTTGAACATTTCTTCTAGAACTTGACCATAGTTTTGAGCGCAAGGAAAGAACTCTGAAATATGGTGAGTAAATGGGCATGTATGAAAATATTAATCTATGTAAACGCAGCTAGAGAGAGATCTGTCAGGATCGTAAAAAGTGGCGACTGAAAGGTTCTGCTCACTCCAATGGGAATTAATGGTGTGAGTGTATGTTTGAATATAGTAAGGCATATAATAACAAATGTTGCCATTCTTCCCAAGTGTGTAAATATTACTTAAATAAATATACCAGATCCTGGCCAAGATCTGCAGTTTTGCCATAGCCAAATGCATGGTAGTTTTATTTTCACAGCCGCAAAACCGTAGCGTATTTATTAACTCTACATAGCCAACTTGCTGATTTTTGCAGAACGATCATAATCATATAGGTATATATTTGAAGTTTTACGTTTTTGTGGTTAATGACTGAGACTAATAGCATGTATAAAATGACTTTGGCCACATAGTTTATAAAGAAAGAAGTACTTAACTTTTTCTGCTGACCGCCATCGGCGGCGGCAAGGTGCGCACTGATTATGAGCGCAAACTGTCAGCTCATTTCGTGATCTAGCTGCACTTCCACTTCAAGGGTTTGTGACCGTTCTATTGACATTGTATCTCAAGCTTTCCATCAATCAAATATCTCATGTTGCTGGATTTCGACTTCATGCGGCACTACGATCGGTACCGTTAGATCATCGTCTGTAGCGAGCCTGGTAGCGTTCTGGTGTTGGTTATCTTTGTTTGCATCACCCGCCACAACCTGAAAAGTCTCGGAACTCGAGACAACATGACAGTATTAGAACAAACTCAAGAATGGATTGGCTTAGCACAACTTAATTATTTAATGACATTTTTTTTTTTTTACTATTCTCATATACCTAAGTTAATTATTAATTGCATCTGATTTAATATTTTGTCTATCATATATTGATAATATTTTAGTATCTATTTTTGTGTTTTAAATATTCAGAATAAATAAAGCAAAGTTCACGAAATGATCTGTAACCTAACAACTTTTAAATATTATGTTTATGTTCTCAATAAGAATTACAAATGATAGTCCTATCACTTAAAGTAATCTCTTACTTCATGCAATGGAGTAATAAGTATTTGCAATAATAATTATTGGTTAAAATTCCATTACCAATAATTAAACAATTCGTATCTTACTGCCGATGTCATGCGAAGTAACACGCGGGCGCCTTCTTTCGCGCCGCGGCATTTTCTAGAGGTCTGGTAATAGTGTTAATGCATTCGAATCGTGACACGACCCGACCCGACAGTAAAAATATTTACAATCATATTAAAAGAGATTTTAGCAAATGGCATAGCAATAGCATGCCTCATCCTGAATCTCATAAATTTGCATGCTAATTAAATTGTTAAAATTTCTGGGTAGATGAACAACCAAAACACAGAAATATAAAGGTAATTATGTTTGGCTGCTAAAGAAACAAAACTAAACTAATTACCGAGTAACAGCTATTTAACATCGATACTTTTAATCAAATATGTTCTATACTGTTGACACTCGTTTTTTCCCGTTCTGACTACCTCTTTTATGTGGTTTAATCCGAAGATTTGCATTTTTGAAATAAATTCCCTGTAACTACAATCGCAGACTACTGCTATTCTAGTTATTATTAACTTTCCATACATATCGTCAAAACACGTTATTTGAATTCGACAAAACACGTTATAACTCGAGAACCGTAACTCCAATTGCAAAAATAATCATTTTTTTCACCCCCTATACACCACCCCGTGGCTCCTGAAGTGGATTTTACATAGGACCTTAGGGTCAAGGTCATAAATTTTATTCAAATTTACTACATGGACGACATATTTAACTTCGGGTGTAAATCCTTCTTATGTACGTTACAAATAAAAAAACATTTTCCAAAACAATGTGGAACGCCAAACAATATACTTAGTTTAGCTCATAAACATTGTATAAGTCAAGTGGAAAAGGATAGAAAAATATAACAGAAACTTAAATAAAATGGCGGAGGACCTGGTTCTAGGAAAATATATCAATACACATTGGTTATGTGAATTTTCTAATCTTAATTGAAAGAGATTTATTCTACAGCAAACGACAGTGACTATTTTCGTTAAATATCTTATCTCGATGGCAGGTCTAGCTAGGTTATTCTTACTACACAACACAACACACCACACGAAACGTTACTAAAGAAAATGTATATATGTTTCTTTTAGCATTTTAACTTTTAACCCGTTATGCTAGGATACGAACTCATATGACTAGGACTTTTCTAAATGTAACATGTGGTAATGAAATCTTTCAGAATTATTTTCTTTTCCCATTTCAAGAAACAGTAACATACATGGTATACAGTAAAATTAATTGTGGGTACTTACGTTTATCGCACTTCTGAATTGTAATAAAACTCAGCTGCAACTATACTTATTATTTTATTTTCCAACAATACAGTTGATCTCCTTTACAGTCTACTTCTTCCTTCTACAACCGATTGAATGTGAATGATCGCCGATAACCGAATGAACTGTCTTTTATAACAAAACTACGCAGTGTTGCCAGTTATTACTGACAAATTAAACCGATGGCATCAATGAAATACAATATTAGTCTAGTTCAGCTACAAAACCCTACACTTGGCAAGTGGAAACCACGACTTTTTAGCATAGAGAAATTTTAGTTTAGTAAGGCAGCTACGTATCCTTGTAGTTTAGGAGACGAGTTTTTTTTTAATCAGTATTTTAAGTTTAAAAAACTACTTTTCGATTTTACATTTCAGAAATACTACGTTATGAAGTCAATACGAGTAGTTTAAAGAGTAAATTTAGAGAAACGTTCGTAAAGTGTAGCTATTAAGTAAGAGTAAGACTGCTTTTAAGCGACTTAAGCGTAGAAATCAAGGTCATCTAGAATTTTCAGCCTAGGCTTAAATATCGTTTAAGCTTCTTAAGCTGAACCTTTTAATTGTTTATTGAAATAATGTAGTGTTCCTTTGGTTAATTGTATCGTATTATAGAATATTTAACGTAATGAAAACGCCTGTAAGATGTGTCTATATCGATAGTGCTTTTTTTCTACGAAGATGGCATTTTAAACTCGAATGTGTGGCTTACGGCCTTTTAGTTAAAGCGAAAGAGAATTATAAATAAAAAAATGAATGCCATCTATGTTAATATTATGTTCGTGTTCCAATTAAACCAAGTTCATTTCCAATATGATAAACAGATTCCGTACCCAAAGGTAAAACGGGACCCTATTACTAAGCTTCCGTTGTCTGTCTGTCTGTCTCCACGCGCCGTGATAGCTAAAAAGTAATTTTCACAAATGATGTATTTCCGTTGCCGCTATAAAAAAATACATGAAATTATTTAATTATTTAATAATTAATTAATTCTTGCACGACGTGATGGCTCAATGGGTAGAACACCTGTTAACGTGTAAGCGACTAGTGTTCAGATCCCGGGTCGGGCCTATACCAATTTATCTTTTCTAAAGACATATGTGTGGTTAATTTATCATGGTTGTTAACGGTGAGGGAAAACATCGTGAGGAAACCCACATGGCTGAGTTGTACTTAGTCATGTGACAGTGTATTCGTACAAAACGGCGATAGGCCTGCCCTATCACGTGAGTACACTGTCCATGCAAAACGTGGGTACTCACTCACCGGGTGACTAAGTCACGTGATGTTCAGAAGTATTAGTACCTCTGCCAACCCCTTCGGGGATATTCGGCGTGAACGTTTATGTTATGTTATTTATTATGTTATGAAATTAATAATAACAAAATATTAAGGACATACAATAAAAGTCTTTTATTCGTGTTTTTGCTAAATATTAAAAATGGTAACAAGTAGGCGTTTCGAATTTTCACAGAATATTTACTTTTTATTACCTTTCAAAATAAATAATAAAATAAAGTAAATATTAAAGGGGAGTTCCCATACAACAAACGCAATATTGAAGCATTTTTACTTGATCTTAACCGATCGCACCCGACTTGCACTTGGCTGTTTTTTTATTGTTTCTTCCTCCTATCATGACTGGCAACGTCAGCCATAATGGTCTCGCTATCAAACAATCAGTTGAGGTTTCGGGTTCGATCCCCGCTGAGGGCAACATTTATGTGATGAGCATAAATGATTGTTTCTTAGTCTTGGATGTTATTTACTTAGTTTGGGGCTAACTTTATCTGAATATATTTCTTTTATAACTAGCTGACCCGACAGACTACGTACTGTCAAATTTGCTTATGACAAAGCTTAAGGCGTATTTTCCGGTACTCTTAGTTCAATCAGGCGTGAATATTTTATTGGTCAAATTTTTCCGGGATAAAAAGTAACCTATGTTATAATTTGGGTCATTATCTAGCATTCTATTCAAAATTTCTATTTGAAATTTCTATGCAAATTACATTCATATACATTATGTACTTGAGGAGCCTTTTTGCCTCAAACGCACAAACATCCGAACATCTAAACTTTCACATTTATTAATATTAATAGGATATGTTGGACGTTCGGTCAAGTTAATTATTAATAATAACAATAAAAATCGTGTGATTAACTAGACTGCGCGATATACAATTTACATTGAATTATAAGTAGGAAGTCGGATATGCTTAGAATCAAATACATTTAAATAATCCGTCCATGAATTGGGTTGATATTACGGTGAGCTCTGAGATATCTTACTATGTTTAAATAAAAACATACGCTAGTTTATTCAAAAACCCTTGTTTATCATATCACGCCATCTATTGTGTCTCTGAAGCAACATAGGTATACATTCCCATTTCACATGTCTTGGAGAGCGGTTTGCTGTTTTAGTTCAGTGCGACTTGAGTTTTATTAGATTCCGTTTTTATGAGCTAGATGGCAGTACCGTTCATATTCAGTGCTCGTTCAGTGCAAAAAGGACTCAAGATGATTTGATTTGTTGAATGTATAATGGGTGATGAATCTCTCTATTTTGAATTTTTCAGTATAAATAAATAGGTCATCCTATTGCAGGAAGATTAAAAATATAAGCATTTGCAAATCTCCTTGTTAATTTTTGTGTTGTGGACATGAAGAAAGCGATACTATTTATACCGAGAATCGTGTTACATATTTTGTACACGAACTTCATCGATCATCACACGATCTTTTTTAAACTTAGCATAAGTTTTCTATAGTATTGTAAAAGACAGATAAGAACATTCATAAAGAAAACAATCAATTAATAGAAAATCTTGATAATGGTATATTTATATTCTGATCGATACCATATTACGTAGCAAATAGGCCATGCTATAAGTCATCTATCAACTGTCTTCCATAAGTCATATGCCGTATGACGATGTATATTTTAGCGCCTAGAATACCACAGACGATAATCCTGCCTGTTTCAGTGATGGTTGTTTGTGCAGCTTGATATTATCAAAAATCCATTACCAGCAAAACTGTGTATCAAAATAATCAAATCTGTGCAATACATATAATCAATCGATACAATTAGGGGCATAAAAATCTTTGTTTCGGAAACTTGGGTTCATTCAAGTCATATAGTAACATTTCCGCAATGGATTTTTAAACTTAATAGGCTAGACTTTCACTTCAGACTCACAAAAGTCTCTTTTATAAAATATATAGTTAATATAGTTAATATATATATAGTTAATAAAGTATATATTTGTGAGTATTTTGTCATGCATACATACATATACTCACTGCTTTAATTACCCTAGAAAGGGTAGCCAGAGCCAAGGAATCATAAATTCCTCAGCCACTTTTGGAAGTTGAGTGGGGAAAAGGCGGTAAAATGAAGGTTTTTGGTGATGGGTCTCCAACCGCATCGCCCAAAAATCCAATAAAAAGCCCCGATACCCTTAGTCGCCTCTTACGACACTCGTGGGTAGAAAGGGGTAGCGACATTCTAAGCCGGCACTACACGGCAATACTTTTTGAGTATTTTGTTTATAACCAAATTTATTTTTACCTATAGGTATTAGATCCAGATGAACTCCCTCGCCGCGCTCGGTACACCATCATGGTTACAGCGTGTTTGCTTCTGTTCCTCTGCCTACTACTTGTCGGCGTGACGCTGAGGATGGCGCCTCTCATCGATGATATGGGTAAGTTATTGAAGAGTATGATATTTTAGTTGTATAAATGAATGTGTTCATAAATAAAAATAAAAGATTTTTTTTAGTATATTAAATACGCCATTATATTATTTACAGGATATTTTTATTTCATTTTTATAGTAGCAATTTTATACGTCAAATTATTGTTTTTCATGTTATTTATTGCTGATAATTTAGTAAGGCTGAGTTTTTGGTATTTTGGGTTTTAACAAGCTTACTATCGTCGTCGATGTACTAACAATAAAACGAAAATGTAGTCACCTCATTCAAAAATTTGGGCCATAGCATATGTGCTGATCTAAATAATATTGGATTGAATCAGGCGTTACTTTGCGGGAATCCGTAGCAACACAAATATTAATAAGTGACTTCGCTTAATTCCGCTAAATACCTGCAGTCTTCTTGCGACATGTACTGTGCACCGCCCGCAAATAATGATTCAGATATAGAATCAGGGCGGGCGGTGCACAGTGCAAATCGCATCAACAATTTTTTTTCTTTCTTTCTTTTTTCTTTTCTCCCTAAGAGTCACAAACACACGCGAGATTTGTATTACGTCATATGAACATATTTTATATAATTTGTAGAGCCTAATTCAATGGAGGAGGTTTCTGGCGGAGTTAGCTTAATTAAATAAAAGAAAGGTTGCAGATGCCACAAATTGAATCATACTAGCTATACAGTGGATTCGACCACAGTTCTGCCTTGACCATTATAATTACTACACACTGGAATTCTGCATGAATGTATTGAATCGTTCTTATTAGACCCCTTTTTAATTGATGAAATTTTAATACTCATGGCCATAAATCCTGAAAAGAGGTAGCCAGAGTTTCAGAGTTAGAAACTTTCAGCTACATTTGGATGTTGATAGAATACAAGATAGTAGAAATAAAGTATCGTTGGTGATGGGTGCCACTTAAAAGGCCCCATACTCTTAGTCGCCTCTTTCGACACCCGTGGGTAGAAAGGGGTAGTGACATTCTAAGCCGGTGCTACACGGCAATTTGCATATATGCGCAAATAAAACAATTATAGCGTAAAACAGAAGTACAAGATCCGTTTATCACACAACGATTTATTTTTCGTTATCACCCTTAAATATTGTGGAACACATGACCTTAACTATCTTATATTAGTACATAAAACTCACAACTTTAAATTATTAATTATGGAACTAATAAATGATTTCAAATCAGTTCTGTAGTTTAGACGCTACAATGGAAAATACCTAATAGACACATACGTTTGGCTAAGCAAAAAGTAAGTAAGTTAGATGTCTTTCAACATTTAACAATTCAAAGTTTTTTTTTGTTTGTGACATGAAAAAAATCTTATGCATACTCATTTACATTAATAAATTAACATCAAATCTTACTTTTAGTACCAAAGTTACAAATTTTGAGGTCATGTTAAATAATAACATGAAATTTTATTAAACAAAAAATTATATTTGTATCTTTGCATTTAAAATCATATTTATTTATTTTTCCATTCGGCTCACAAACAGTATTATGACATAGCATTAGTTACGTATACAAAATTATAAAAAATACATATTCCGACATAATACCAAAAAACTGTGTACACAGCATGATATTATAACAATCAGTTTACTCGTTTAATTTAAGTTTGAATCACAAATACCTTATAAACAAAAAAAGCCAGCATAAAAGTACTCAGTACTCAGTACGGTGTTACAAATTCTTCTTCCGAAAGAGCACTGGATCGGGGAGTCCCCCAAGGATCAATATTAGGCCCAGTCCTATTCGTTCTATACACCGCAGAGTGTTTTTTGTCTTTTTTATCTTTAGTTTTTAATCACTCTTTGATATTGTTATTTAATTTTTGTTTTGTGTTTTTAATTATTTTAATGTTATATTGTTTTTTTTTATTTCTTATTATCTGCATATTGTTAGTTTTTGTGCCTTTTATGCAGCGAATAAATGTCTTTCTTCTTCTTCTTCTTCTTCTTCTATTACGAGAAGGTATTAAATCTAATTAAAACTTTGTAACACCATTTTTGAGAGCCATTACCTTGTAGGAAAATCACGTTTATTGTACATTTTTCATAAGATAAATTG
Source organism: Bedellia somnulentella (assembly GCA_963576735.1). Lineage (NCBI taxonomy): Eukaryota > Metazoa > Arthropoda > Insecta > Lepidoptera > Bedelliidae > Bedellia > Bedellia somnulentella. The sequence continues at coordinate 12,977,021 of OY755177.1, read as the reverse complement.
GTGATCAACATCGTTATCCAAACAAGTTTAGATATCCATTGACCATTGAGGCTTTAATGGTATTTTCTTGTCCTTTAGTCTGTTGTTACAAACTCTTAATACGAAGTGAAACACTGCGTAATTTCAATACTAAATACGACTAAAACCCATTCAAAGATAGATAAGCACAGAATTTATATTTGCGTTCTTTTTAGTATTATCGATAATTTAAAGACTTGAAATGTTACTTCCCATTCAGAAATAGTAAAACAGCAATATTCAAAACAAAAGTGTTGTAATGATTCAAAAAATCTAAGCAATATAAATGAGTAACAAGACTCATAAGTCTGAATATAGTGTCTAAACCAAAACAAGTAGGATATTAATATAGTTGGGTACTTGTCGTAGAGTGAAGCGTAGAGAAACTCTAGCAGGTGTAACCGTATCATTATGTCAAATTGGGATCTGGTTGCCTTTACGGGTACCTCAACGTAATTGTAACTCGAACACCTGTCTATGTTCTGTGTAAATGAGCCCTTTATAGTCGCCTTTGTAATAATGCCTCATACTTGGATATATTTAATAACATAGTTTTACTTGCCTCTTTGTTTTGAGCGACCGTACATCAATAATGTTAAGATAGGTATACAATTGGGAAAAAGTATATGATAAATTTTTGAGCGACTTATTGAAACAACTATTGATTTTGGGTTATATAATCGCCGGTTATTACATGGTTTTTAAAGTCCAACGTTCCGAGACCTTATCAGTTGTCCCGTGACCATGATAACTGAAACGTCGGGCTTTAAAAACCATGTAATAACACGCGATTAATAACAGTTGGTTTAATTGTAATGTGCAATCGAGAAAATCTTGGAAAATACTAACTTATGCACCTTTAATCCTGCCAGAAATAATCTTTATATACCTATATGAATGTCTGACAAAAAAGTGCAATTCTTCCCAGTAAATGAGCAATTAAGCTGTCAGATGCTGTAACGTGGAGTAAGTGTCGACATAAAGTCACATTTTTTTCTACGCAAGGCTTAGTGGGACAATTTAGGGTACGCTGCGAGCAAAATGGAAAGAATGTTGAAATTTTTTACGAAACTGAAGTATGAAAAACGGAAAAGGGTAGTTGTTATGAGTAATTTTAAATATAAACACAGTTATTATATAGTATAGATGTAACATGTATATGTACAAATTATATCGTCTCTTATCTGAACCAAAATACTAATGAAAATGTTTATTCCTATACTATTGAATTCCACCCAACTATTAAATCAAAATTAGATGTACATTTTTTTATTCTGAAGCTGTTTGTACATCATTTTGAGATTATTAATATTGCGTAATTGTAGGATATAAAAATATCACCAACATTTCTTTAATTAATACAAACAAACAAATTAATATAAAACCAAAGCTTTAGTATTAAACTTAAAAGCTCTTAATTAACCTCCTCGCAAGCAGTGTTCAAGTGTTGCGGTACAAATGAGAAATATGAATAGAGAGTCGTTAGCGATGCGTGTTGCTGACTATCGCAATGAAGCCTCCATTCGCTTCCGTTGCAAGAGAACTTGCAGTGAAAATCATCTAGGAAAAGCTGTCTTTAAGCTTAACAAGCATCTTATCTTGGTTTTACTAAGATCTATGTAGGATATAATATTAAAAAAACAGAAAATAGGGATTAAGGTAAATTTTTATTTATTGTGCAAATAGAAAAAAAGTAAGACTAAACAAAATTGAAATGAATAGACAAAAATTTCTTGAATTACAATTTAATCAAACTTTATAGGTATTCATAAGACTCATTTACGCCAAGAAAAAGAATATTAATCTATTAACGATTTATATCATTGAAAGATTTTCATTTTTAAATTCTTAATAAAAAAATACAAACTCTCTCTGATTCAATTTTAGTTAAAAGGGTGAAAAATAACATAAAGCGAATAAATTGAAGATTTATTTTTGTAATCTGCCTGCACAGGGAGCTTAAAAGCTTAATGAAAGTTACTCTGACATGAAACGTGCACCGATCGTACAACAATCAGCTTTTTGCTAGTGAAGTGTTCATTCACTGAAGTACTTATTCATAGCAGGATCATTTAAATTGTATATGATAATACGTTATGATGAACAAACAAAATTATCTCGCTATATTAAAATGTGATAGGTAAAACTATTTAAAATCTGAGATATATAGATATATAATGTCTAAAGAACTGGTTTTGGGATCAGGACCTAAAATTTACTTTACTCAAAACTTTTTTTTTGTTTCTAATCTTCTAAACACGAAATGAAATAGCAAAATAGCTAAGAAAATCCGCATTTTTTACCGTATGTTTTTTTTGTATGGCATCGTCTCGGAAGGAAGGTGTAGTGTGAGCGCCTTTTGTCCCCCTCTTGCCATTATATTATGTAAGATAATGTAAAGTCAGTAATTAACGTATATTCAACCGCCAAGCACGTGTCTTAATTCATACATTGCATGGCGACCCTGTCAGTACGGCCTAATGGCTGTACTGCGCCTGAGTTCAGAGTATATCGTTTATTCTTTAAAGTAATTTTATATAAAACAATACACGTTAATAAGTGCTACAATTATTCGTCAATCTGAGTTTTTACGAAGCGATCAGTCGCAGATCATCAAATTAACGAACAATGAATGAAATATGTGACACTACACACAACAGTTTGTGATCTATTGTTCTGAAAACATTGTGCCAATGTGATAAGAGCTAGAAATGTTTATACTTTATGAATAAAAAATTAACATGGGTTATAAATAATGGGATATATGAATAAAACTAGGTAGAAAAATAGGATTGTGGTTAGTTTAGATCAGAGAGTTCAATGAGACTATCTTGTTAATGCTAAAATATGTTTTTTATTCTAAAATATAGTTCCACAGTAGAAAACATTAAACGACAACACATGTATCGAGTGATTGTTTTATAATTTGTTTGATTATAATATTTATTTGTTTTTAATAATCAGGCAAGAATGGAGTAAAAATAAAGATTCGTTTTTTAGGGGCCTCCATCCCAATACCCTCACCTTGTTCAACTTCGCGGGAAGATAAACGTCAGTGCTATTCTAAGCCGATTCTACAAAGCCATGATATTTAACATACACAAATTAGTAAGCAGGACACAATAAAAAATGCGTTTTACCTTTTGTTTATCTCCTTTGTTTTGTATCAATAAAATTTCCAAGCAGTCTTCATTAAGCCCACAACAAATTATTGCTGTGAAGCTATATGAAACGCATTGGGCATGTTTTCCTCAATTTCTGAGTTTCTCCAACAGATGTTGTATATTTCGACGAATAATTTTGGTTCAACGTTAAGGTTTTTGTCAGCATAAGGCGGGAGATAATGCCAACGGCACGTCTGCGATCCTTGGTGCCTTTATTCAGCTTTTGAAAAAAAACCTTGACTCCTTTTGTTAATAAAAGATCGCCTTTCTAAGAGAGCTTTGTATGTCAATTTGATATGAAGCGGTGGATCTTTTAGCACAAGTAAATCAAATATGTATAATGGTTTTTTTTATTTTGATGCATTAAGAAAAGTATAGGTTTTGCTCTTAACAATACAGATTTTTATTTTTACTTCAAAAATTTGATACCACTATTTAACTATAAAGAGTGTAGAAAACAGATTTCGTTTTAATTCAACATTCAGAAGTTTAAAAATTTATTCAATATTTTAATTAAAATGTCTATACAAGCAAATATTTGAGCGTAAAATCCGAGCTTCCGAGTTTCAGTATAATTGAGTTGTTATCGTGGTATTTATAGATTTCCGATATCATTTAACATATGAATGAAACTGCGAAAAAGAACGAATAAAACAAACAACACTAGTTTATATTCTTTTACAGCTGAATTCCGTATAAACTTGTCAAACGAATCAAATATTTTTTAACATACTTAGACAATACCCGATTAATGAAACTAAAAATAATCACAACCGTTTATATAAAGCCTTTGTGCTATTACAGAAATTTGGTCCAATATCCTCTTTAAACTCATAGAAACACATAAATAATCCCATGTAATAAATCTTAGTGTGACGTCATCAGCAGTAGACGCAATCTGTCAACTCATTACAAAATCCTCATTCGGGTCACGTTTACATTCCGCTCTACATTAAACACCTACCACTCGCAACGCAGACTTTCATACGTATGTAGTATTTTGGATGCAAAAAATATACAATTATACTTCATAGTTTTCAAAAATATGTGACTATTATGCCCGAAGTAATATTTATTTCTAAGAGACCCTACGTGGTACTGGAAATATTTTGTGGTTTAAAAGCTTGTTACTTTATCGATACATAACACACATTTTTTAAAGTTTTGGGACTAAAAAACGCGAGGTGTCAACTAATTTTAGTATGAATTTTGAAAAACAGGTTTAATTACATAAAACAACAGAAAACGAATAAATAAAAAGAAATATACTAAATATGTTAACAAAATATTAATAAATATGGAACAATAAAATTGATGACGTCATTCCTAAATCAGTATGTTTGGAAGTCAAATAAGAAATGAGTGATAAACGATAGAAAACCAAAAGCTCTGTAAGTTAACAAATAGTAAAGGAATGCATCGATAGCAATATCTATTTGGGCTTGTTGTTGTCACCGTTCGAAACAGGCAACAATGTAACCGAGTCACGAGCCAAAAGAAATAAAATAAAGAGATTACACGGACGTTGACATTGTACGAATAAGAGCAACAGGATAATAACGTATATTTGCTTACTTTTACTCACTTGTTTCAAAGGAATATGTGGCTTCAAATTACCAAAAATGTTATGAATTCCAGCCCGGATTTACTCACGTTAGGCCTGATTCGCACGACCGCTTTTTTTACATCGCAACAATTGCTATATGACTAAGTATAATTCAGTTATTTGGCTTTCCTCACAATGTTTTACGTCATTGTTAAAATAATTTACTAAAAAACATAAAATACATTAGAGGAAAAATACAGAGAATAGATTTTTTAGCATTCGGTAGTAGATTTTACATTCAATGAGCAATCAAGTTGGTGGTATAACAAGGTGGTAGTTATGTCTATTGTTTATTAGTTCCATACAAGCAAATACTCATATTAAATATAGCTCATAGCTATAAATCCCAAAAAGAATTGCCAGATATTTAGGACTAAAAAAAACAATAGCTAATGAAAGTTGTTCGAGCATTAAATTGAAATATAAAGGAATGATCCGTGGTGGTTCTCTAGCCACAACGCACCAAAAATAAATTAAAATTTAGTATTCCTTTGGTCGCCTCGTCACAACAGCCGCAGAAGAAATTATTCAGTGATATTCTAAACCGACCCAAAAAAGCATATTCATACACTCATACTATATGAATATGAATACTATATTAAATTGTCTATAGTGTATGCGTTTTGCACTACTTGACCAAAATTCAGATCTACAAACACTACAAAAGACCTAGTCTTACATTAAATCTGAAACTGCTTTAGATTACAAAGCAGCGAGTGTATAACAGCTGCTGTAAAGAAGGTTGTAAACAGCTTTATAGATATTACGTCGATTCGTGTCTATTGGTGTTGAAGTGATGACGTCACAAAGCGGTTGCTATTCATGAATAAAACATTGGCCATCTCCGCGGAGATAAAGTGTGACACCATTCATCTTTACATGGAAACGGGGTGAAGGAAATAAATTTGGGACTTTTGTATAATTAGTGGCATTTGAGGTTTATCGAAATATAATTAAGTGTTTGACGAGTTTAAAAATCCGGTTCATTGTCGGTTTAGAATAACACTTCCTGTAGGTGTCGTTTGGACTAGAGTTTTGGGGCTTTTAAGTGATTGGTGAGCTAGGCCAGGTGGCTGGAATCATGCAGAAACAATCGCTTACTTTAAAATCTTTTTCTCTCTTAGTTTTTAAATGTACAATTTTCAGTGCAGAAGCTCTGTCTCCCCCATTTCTGGAATTTAAGCTTTGATTACAAGTTATTTATGTATGTAATTTATAAATCTGCTGACATGGTCAACATTTGAGATAAAATGTTACAGCTCCAGTTTTGGAAATGTAGATTACAGTTAGAGAGTACAATGAGAGTTTTTTTTTCTGAAAAGTGCAGTAGATGATTTAAGTGCGTTTAAACATGAAACTTAGTGTTATAAACATAATTTATAATTTGCTAAAGACAAACATATATACAAATACTACAATAAACTTTGATAAAGATTTCGATTCCAAATAAGTTTCTAAACTCCCTTTTTTGTTACATAAAAGCCATGTGACTTCTTTTTTGTTTTCCAATAACTCACTTGTGCCTTCTCGAACAAATCTTATCTCCATTATTACTCAACTTTATTCAATCAACTATTTGCGAGTATATTGATTCTTGAGAGCTATAAAACTCGATACCCGATATAAATGATTTGAGACGTATATTATTCAGAGAATGGAATAAAAATCCAATGTAATTGGCTCATGTATTGGATTCCTAATTCTGTGTAACGTACTTATTTATGATAAAGCGGTTTGAAGTTTGGTATAAAGCTCAAGAAATAATTACGAATGAAACATAATAACCGAATAGAAAAGATAAAGCAGACTTTGTCTTATGTTTGCCGTATAGTGCCGGCTTAGAATGTCACTAACCCTTTCAACTCACGGGGTGTCGTTAGAGGCGAATATGGGGCTTTTAAGTGGTTATTGGGAAATGCGGTTGGCAACTCATCATCAATGATTCTTTTTTCTACCATCTTGTCCCCTATAAAATTCTAATTGTGGCTGAGGAATCTCCAGCTCTGAAGCTCTTGCGATCCCTTTTTGGGAGTTATGGCCGTGAGTATATGTATTTATGGATGTATTTTTACTTATATATAAACTTACATACAAACATACAATAACGCAAATATAGAATCTATAGCATGTATAGTATACATCAAACGTAACTTTGTACCAGCCAGGTTAACTATTAAAATATTTATCCATTATAATCATTACCAATATATGCGCTCCTGGGGGACTCGATGTTACCCTATGGCTATAATAATAAATTTAGAATGTCTGATTAACTCTTTTCTATTATAACCTCAAGTAAATAATGTATTAAATACATTAATTTGAAGTCGCTCAGAATTCTTGAAGTAACATGCAATAAGTACCCAAACAAAGGAGCACTGGAGATGACTCTCTAATTAAACTCGAAGGGTCCGCGATGTCTCCACTTATAAAAATAGCTGTATTTGAGACCCTCTTAAACGTGAATTGTTTTCGCGATATTAAGTCTTGTTTTACGAAAATTTTGTGGTTGTAATATAATGCCAAGCTTTTCTTCTAGTAGTCATTGAACTTAAAACTAAATAAGAGCGTCGGTTTTCTATAGATTTTTATTAAGTGCTTGTTCAGGGATGTGGCTATAGACCCATCACCAACACTTTTCAACACAACTATCTTTTCCTTGAAGTGAATGTAAATTTCGTCTAGCCTTATCTCTTTGTGTCAAAATTAATTTTCCAATAAACCAAACATTCCTTAGAATCATTTAGTACAATTAATCTAATATTTTGTGAATCTATTGTACATACACTTTAAACAGAATCTCAACGAAACTCAGAAGGGTTAGAAAGTTAACATTATTTTTTTACATCGCATCTCCCAAAGGCATCTAAGACTGAGATTTTTTTCTAAAAACATTTGTTAATATATTTTCAAGTATATAAAATTGCACACAATGTCCCGCAAATACAGTAAAAACCGGTGCAACAAGCTGAAACGCAATCCATTAGAAGGCCACAGTTAAAATGAAAGCTTTTAGTTTTTATGTTCACACTTTAATAATGATGCGTTGAAATCTTTTCATTATTTACTCTACAGTTGACTGAAATGATTATAACTTTTGATAATGATAGACTTTATGTTACAGTTACTTTGTTTTACTTGATTGAATCGAATTTAATGTTGACTTAATTGATTATAGAGTTAAGTATTCAGCGACTTTTGGGACTTTATGATGTGCAGCTGATTTAAAATAATAATATTGTTGTAAGGAATAAATAAAGGAAAGATTTTTAGTTAAAATTCGGAGGTAGGAAACGCAAACACTACTTAAACGTGTAAAAGAAATAAAGGATAGAAGAATTTCGCGCTGGCAGCCTTTGCCACGGTGACTCAATTGGCAGAGCGTCGGGGCGTATACCCGAGGTCGCGGGTTTGATTCCCGCCTGTGTCGAAATTTTTCTTTCCTTTATTTATTCTTTATTTATTAGTAATAATTCCCAGATGAGGTTTTCATGAACAAAAAGAATTAAATTAACTTTTAAATTGTTCTCGTGTCAAGATAATTTTGTGACCTTATATATACAAATGTTTTTACAGTACAATGGTTCTTCCAAATTAAATATTTTTTTGGATACAATTATTAAGCCAAAAAAATAAATATTTATATCCACCCTGGTTTACAATGAGTTGGGATAAGAAAAACAAGAAAATTCTTAACAATTTATTAAAATAATTCTACATTATTCCCTTTGAAATTTTTGTTTAAAATAATCGGTTCTTAATAAATGTATAAGCATTGGTGAAATTGTATTAAAATGATCATCGATGAAACGTGAAGCTAGCGTGTTTCTACTAGTATTCTAGTGTCTAAGTTCTGAACACGCTTTGTAACCAATACTGTTTCAATATTAGTTTTGTCTCAAATTGTGAATACTTACTCAACTTCGCTCATAGTTCACTTGAAATTCAAAGGAGTTGTAGTTCTACTAAATCCTAGTCGGTTAGTATTATGTTGGAGAAAGTTACATACATATTCTCACGGCTATACATCCCAAAGCAGAGGAGTTAGAGTTTATGCGATTATTACTCAGACATTTTTGCAGTTTATGGTCGAATTTTATGTTATAGTCATGTTCCACCATAAGATATCCGTCATTATTGGTATAGATTTTTTCCAACATACATACGTACATATACTCACGACTATAAACCTCTAGAAGGGGTAGCCAGAGCTAAGAAATTAGAAATTCTCAGCCACTTTTGGAAGTTGAGCGGAGAAAAGATGGTAGAATAAAGGTTGTTGGTGATTGGTGTCCAACCACATCGATCAAAAAATCCATTTAAACGCCTCGATACCCTTAGTCGCCTCTTACGTACACCCGCGATAAGAAATGGGGTAACGTTATTCTAAGCCGACACTAAACAGCATTCATTTACAAGTATCACGAATTCCCAAAGTGCTTTCACTGTTTTGTAACATGACTTGCATCTTCTCTGAATAAAATAAAGCTTTAATAGTTCGTCTGAATCCAAATAATGTAAAGATTTTCGATTTATCTAGGTTAGAGGAAATGCTTTACATGATATATAACGCTCGGCTATTTCCGTGGAAAGGGTAATTAAGCGGAAAATATCGACCATCATGACTGTGTTAAAATTATATCGCATTTTCAGCAAAGTAAAGAGCTCAAAGGAATCCTTTTAAATAATGTTGCAATGAAGGATAAATAACTTTACTTTGAGATATCGAAAATTAAATGAGCAGACATTTTCCAGTTGTTTATAAACGAACATAAAAAGTGTTTGAACAGTACACAAGTTATTTGATAAATAAATATACATACCTTATCTACAGATATAATTACATTTAAGAGATAGTCAGAACTTGAAAATCGATTATTTCTCAACCAGTTTTGGATGTTTATTTTGGGGGAAAGATAACAGAAATTGAAGTAACGTAGGTAAACGTATACCCACCATAAAAAATATGATTTCAAAAATGATGAATAAACACTAAATATAATAGTTCTATGAACAAAAAGATTATCAAAATATTTAAATGACAGGAGAGCTTTGCAAAAACCGCAGTTTAGCTTGTCTAACGCACGTCCCGATTATTAATTAAACATCTGTCATTACTTATCACAAGCTTGGGTATGAGAGCAATTCACGACGTTCCATAACTCCCGAAATTCAATATTAACATCATGTAAATTCAATCTAAGTTTAGAAGATCTTGAACCGTGGAATTTGAGATATTAAAATCTTCTTGAGCTTGTGCTAAAACTAATTTTGTTTGTCTGACGCTAAAAGAATACAGGTATGTTCTTGAATATTGTAAATATGCGCCAAAATAATATGGTACCCATGTTTTAGGGGAGACAATAAACAGTCGGTCTTGGTTACTATCACATAAGGTATTTAGTTTATCAGAGTCAAAGTCAAAAAGTCAAAAAGTTTATTCTTCAAAATTAAGTTAAAAACTAACATTTTTTGAACGTCAAATGTTTTTAAATTTATCATTAGTCCGTTGCTTCGGAAGGTGTTCGTAAAGAGAAGAAGCAACAAAGAAACTCTTTACATTCACATTTTTTCATTTTTTCAAAACATGGTTTGTACAATTTCAGTTTATTAACATGTTTTTACTTTATAAAAGATTTTCTATGCGACAAAACCAAACGCTTGTTTGACATAATAAAAATAAATTGTCCATCACAAAAAACCAATCACATAACGTGAGAAGAAAAATCCTCACCAGACAATTATTCCTGGGAATAACGAGGGAAGATTTATAGCTTTACGGACACGGTCATGTGCGCGTTGGGTCCTTGTCGTTTAAAAAATCTTGAACACTGTAGTAAGATTTCTTTAAAAGCATTGCTTTAATTGCCTTTTTAAAAGATGCCACAGGCAATTCCAACATGTCAGAATGAAGTTTGTTGAACATTTGGAGGGATAGTCCCATAAAGGAGTTACTTACTTTATTAAGTCTCCACTTCGGTACGTTAAGTTTGTCCTTATTTCGAGTGTTAACAGTATGCCTATCACTAACTTTACTAAATTGACATATATTCTTTTTAGCATACATTAAATTCTCAAATATGTATTGGCAAGGGACAGTTAAAATGCCAATATCTTTAAATTTTTCGCGCAACGAATACCTCGACCTCAACATGTAAATAGATCGGATAGCTCGCTTTTGTAAGACGAAAACTTTATGAACATCAGCCGCTTTACCCCATAATAAAATACCGTACGACATAATACTATGAAAATAACTGAAATACACAATGCGAGCTGTTTCTACGTCTGCTATTTCTCTAATCTTACGCACGGCATACGCTGCTGAGCTCAGCCTTTTAGAAAGTGTTAGTATATGGGGTCCCCATTGCAACTTCGAATCGATTATTATCCCTAGGAATTTTGTCTCTTTCACTAATTCTACTTTTTCGCTATCAATAACAATATTGTTTTCAACTTGCCTAACAGTCGGTAAAGTAAATTTAATACATTTAGTTTTTTTGGCATTTAGAACCAGGTTATTTACAGTAAACCAATGCAATACCAGTGAGATAGCTTTATTTACGTCGTCAAGAGATGTAGAGGATCTCGCTACATTAAATATTAAAGATGTGTCATCTGCAAACATAACTATCTCAGAATACTTTTGTACCATAAATGGCAAATCATTAATGTAAATCAGAAACAGTAATGGGCCAAGTATAGAACCTTGAGGAACGCCCATTTCTATTTCCGATCCTTCCGACGTGGTTCCATTAATATCAACCTTTAAAGTTCTTTTATTAAGATATGATGCCATCAATTTCAGTGCTTGCTCGTCAAAACCGTAATATTTAAGTTTAATCAACGCTATCTCTTTTTTTACACAATCAAAAGCTTTTGTGAGGTCACAGAATATACCTAACGCATCCCGGGAGTTTTCCCATGAATTAAAAATATGTTTCATTAGTGACACTCCCGCATCTACAGTAGACCTACCTTTGGTGAAACCATATTGCTCGTCATGGAATATATTATGTTTGTTGAAATAAGAAAGCATTTGGTTGGACATTCAGCCCGTGCTATACCAGCGTACGGATGGTGGACTTTGGACTAATCAACCTATTCAGGAGACTTAGCACGAGCGTTATTTAATCATTACTCTGTCTGTTAGAATTAGATAAAAGTATACGATACTAAGTAGGTGCGAAAGAGATGGATGATTTTATACCACGCGATATCTAGTTAAAAGTTCGTTCATGCTAGCCACGCAGGTCAGGCTTAAGCTTCTCGGTGGGATGTGAGCTGTGGTTATACTTCCTTCTTCAAAGTATTTCTAACCTAACCTATACCTCATGGCTATTTATTCCAAAACGGGGAAGCCTGAGCTTTCAAATTTTATAATTCCTTAGCTACTTTTGGAAGCTCATTGGGAGGAAGATCGTAAAATAAAAAATAAATAACAATCCTTAGTCGCCTCGCCAACCGCGGTAAGAAATGAAGAAGTGCTATTCTATGCCGACACTACACAGACAGCTTTGAAAGCATGAAATTCATAATATAAATATAATAACACTAACTAACCATTAGTTTGATAACATTCTTGCTTGTTTAATAATTATTTAATTTTATCTTAATTTTATACGAAAACTATGTAGTCGTCGTAATGTCTTGAAGCAGTAACTGAATATAAAGCGTTGCATCTCTGCTGTGAGTTCTTGAATAAAATATATCTTGGACGTAATTGCTGCTCCTTGATGTTAATTACACTCGTAGTTTTAAAATTAGAAGTCTGAATCAAGTTAACTGAATGGAGTAGAGAGCATTTTGCTAAGAGAAATTTGTTATATGTGTGGTTTTTTAATATACAATTAAGGTTTATGTTACAAATGTATAAAACACTGGACAATTTAATAAGATAGAATAGAATAGAAAATACTTTATTGCACTTCAATCAAGAAATGTTTACATAATTGACGTTCTTGACATTAGAAGCGATATCTTCAAGACAACCTTTAAATGGTAAGATCAATCTTTAATATTCATAAAAAAATAAATAAAAAATGTTTATTTGATAAAAAGACATTTACATTTATGCTGAATTTTACAGGGGTTCTCAAACTAGGCTAGGCCTGTATTTCGGGAAACCAGTTAACAGTAGAATTTAAATGTTACAATACTATTTAAGGTAGAAAAAAAAATTAGAAAAAATTGAGTAACTGGTTAAAAATTAACAATCAATTCTAAAACTAAACAACATAATATTTACAGGGGGGTTAGTCGGGTTAGTAATGAAGAAATGAATAATATATAAATGAATAAACTTTTTTCAAAAATAAATATGCATTATAGATATATTATTATTATATACAGGGATGTAATATGCTTTCTGTGTCGTTGTAGTCTGTATCGAGCAGCCACTTATACAGTTTATTTTTTAATTGGTAGATGGAGTCATTTTTGTGAATGACACCTTTTTGTGCCATTTTGTTGTATATAGATATGAAGGCCGTCAGGCCGTTTTGCCTGGCAAAGGCAGTCTTTACCACGGGAACCACTATCTGGTATACCCGAGAAGACCTGAGAAGGTTTAGTTCCTTCGAGGACAGGACGCTTTTATGTAAGGAAATGCAAACTTGCTGGACATACAATTGCCTTACTCTTAGTACTGAAGCTTCTTTATAGAGAAGGTCCGTGGGGTAACTCAGGGGTTTTTTAAGCATGACCTTAAGTAATGCGCGTTGGGATCTTTCGAGTCCTAGCATATATGTTTTGGCTGCCCCTCCCCATATTTCAATGCAATATGTGAGAAGGGATTGGCACAAGGCGAAGTAAACTGTGCGCAAAACCTTAAAATCGGCAGCACCTCGGAGAAGTGACATCACCCCTATTAGTCGACGTATTCTCTTGGCCAGGTTGAGTACATGCATTTCAAAAGTTAGACGCTCGTCAAGTATCAAACCGAGGTACTTAGCGTGGGGAGACCTTTTGATAACGCTACAGTTGCATGAACTGGAGACATCAGTAATCGCACCACACTTGTGCATTTTTACAGTGTCAAGGGACAGTGGTTTTGAAGAGCTGGTCTTGTAGAAGCATAAGAATTGGCTTTTATCGGTGTTTAAAGTTAGCAAGTTGTCCTGTAACCACTGCTGGACAATTGGTAAGCTTCTTTCAGTTGCTGCTTTCACCGACTCCCACGTGGTACCCTGATAAACCAGAGCCGTGTCGTCTGCGTAGCAAATTTTCTTAGAGGTACCCAGTTCAGAAGTAAGTAAATCGTTTAGGTACGCTAAGAAGAGAGTAGGACCCAGTATGCTACCCTGTGGGACTCCAAAAGTGACTGTTAAATTAGGTAAATGTTCAATAAAATTATGAAAAAAATGTTTAACTAATAAACATGATCAATAAATTAGGTACTTATTCAGCATTGCTTACAAAAAGTTTACGCCGTAATTATCCGAAAGCTTAGCAGGGATACAACATAACCAATACTATTACCATAATCCACAGCTGATAAAATGCAGTTAAATTTAAACTAAACTTTGATCAGCGGAATACTTTTAATCAGATTTTACTGAAGTCTCGAAATGAAGACGAAAAGACTTGAAGTTTTTACAACATACATACATATACTCACGGCAATAAATCCCTAGAAGGGGTAGCCAGAGCTAAGGAATTAGAAATTCCTCAGCCACTTTTGGAAATGCGAGTGGGGAAAGGAGGTTAAATTGATTTTTTACAACACTTAATCCTTTATATATTTAAATTTGTAGAGAAAAAGTGATGAAGAAAATACATAACTGTGTAGGTACATATTATACGAATAATTTACCTTAAAATAAAAAATAAAAAATAATCATTTATTTCAAAATAAAAAGATAAATCTTTGTTTTTTGAACGTCAAATTTTAACTTAATACTAAGTTTACTTCGGATTCGGAAGGTGTTTTGTTGAGAGAAGAACCCGTAAGAAACTCGTCAACACACATCTTTTTTTAACGTCCATTACAATTTTGGTGTTAGCCCGGAAACATCCTGCACAGAGCCCTGATGACACCAAGCCACTTCATCATTAATGTAATCATTGACATTGTAATAGGCTTTCGAACTAAGATTTCTTTTAACTGCTGCTTTGAATTTTGTTTCTGTTAAATTTAAAATGTCCTCAGGTATTTTATTATACATTTTTACGCATAACCCCATGAAAGATGTATTTACTTTTGACAATCTGTATTTTGGTACTGATATTTTATTGTTGTCTCTCAGGTTTCGAATATGTCTGTCACAATTTTTCACAAAAGAGGCCTGATTCTTTCTTACATACATAATATTTTCATAAATATATTGACATGGCAGTGTCATTATATTTATTGTTTTAAACAATTCCCTCAGGGAATCTCGGGATCTCAAATTGTATATAGCTCTTATTGCTCTCTTTTGGAGAATAAATATGGAACCAACATCAGCTGCTCTGCCCCAGAGTAAAATACCGTAAGACATTACACTATGAAAATAGCTGTAATAAACTAATCGAGCTGTCTGTACATCTGTCAAATGTCTTATTTTCCTAACGGCATATGCAGCACTACTTAGCCTGCCAGCTAGTGAGCTAATGTGGGGTCCCCATTGGAGCTTGGAGTCCAGAGTTATCCCTAAGAAAACTGTGTTATCCGAAAATACTAACTTTTCATTATTTAAAATTATTTC
Organism: Bedellia somnulentella; assembly: GCA_963576735.1. Taxonomy (NCBI): domain Eukaryota; kingdom Metazoa; phylum Arthropoda; class Insecta; order Lepidoptera; family Bedelliidae; genus Bedellia; species Bedellia somnulentella. The sequence goes on along the minus strand of OY755177.1, from coordinate 12,961,545 downwards.
GTTATCAACGCACCTAACATTAGGTAATACAAATTTAATGCATTTGGTTTTTTTACCATTCAGTACAAGATTATTGGAAGCAAACCATGTTTGAATCTGTGAAACCGTGTTATTCACCTCGTCAATATTCTGATTATTTCTTTCAACGTCAAATACTAAAGAAGTATCATCAGCAAATAACACTATCTCGGACATTTTCTCGACCATGAACGGCAAATCATTAATATAAACTAAAAATAAAAATGGGCCCAAAATAGAACCCTGCGGAACACCCATTTTTACATGAGTTCCAGGTGATATTGCATTATTGATTTGCACTTTCTGTATCCGATCCGAAAAGTAAGACTTTATTAATTTAAGTGCGTCACCTTGTATGCCATAATGTTCTAATTTAATAAAAAGGATTTCATGATCTGCACAATCAAATGCCTTCGTAAGATCGCAAAACAAACCAATAGCATCATTTTTGCGTTCCCACGAATCAAAAATGTGTTTCATTAAGGCAACACCTGCATCGGTGGTAGAGCGGCCCTTCGTAAAGCCAAATTGTTTTGGATGAAACAATTTGTTTGAAGCGAAATGCAAAAGCATTTGATTGAACATTAGTTTTTCGAATATTTTACTTAAAACTGGCAGAATTGATATTGGTCTATAACCATCAGGACTAATTTTATCTCCTCCGGATTTAAGAAGTGGTACAATTTTACTATGCTTCATGAGATTTGGAAAGATTTTATTTCTTATACATTCATTAAATATATCTGCTAAATATGGAGCCAAAGTTACAATAAAATTATGGCAAACTTTCACTGACATACCCCAAATGTCTTCAGAACTTTTTAGTTTAAATGATTTAAAACATTTTTCGATATCTGTAGGGCTGACATCTTTAAAACAAAACAAAGTTTCGCACCTATCAACATTTTGTTGTAACAAGTGTTGAGCTTTTATAACCGATGTGTTTAAATATTCAGTTGTTTTTGATGGTATGTCAGTAAAATATTTTTCAAAAATACAAGCGATTTCCTCATTAGAGGTAGTCAGACCTTTATCAGATCGAACACAGAACTCCTGATCACATGGTTTACCTCGGCCTGTTTGGGTGTTGATAATATTCCACACTGTTTTAACTTTATTATCGGATGTTCGGATACGTCGGCTCAGGTATCTGGCTTTAGCCTCTTTACATACTTTATTAAATATTTTTGAGTATTTTTTTACATATTCACTCAATTCATTATTATTACTATAAGCTTTTTGATCATATAAATCGAAGAGTTTTTCTCTTGATCTATAAATACTTGGTGTTGCCCACTCACAAAACTTAAATTTACTGGTAATAGTTACATTTTTTACATTAAAAATTTCATTAAACTCATTTATCAGAACATTATAAAAGATATCATAGCTAGTATTTGAGTTTTTATTAATTGTACATGTGGGCAACTTAGAGCTTATTATATTTATATATTTTTCTACTTTACTGGCAGTAATATGCCTTTTTTTAATAACAATTTTTGGTTCTGGTATCTCTAGAGGAAAGCTAACAAAAAGGCCGCTGTGATCAGACTTTAGTTTATTTATAACACTTTTACTTGAAAAATCTGCATTAGTAAATACATTATCTAAGCATGTTTTGATTCTAGTCGGTTCCAAGAATAAATTTTCTAAATTGAACGATTGGAATAAACTCATCAATCGTGTTTTAAGATGACTGTCTTGTAGGAGATCCACATTGAAGTCTCCACATATTATTATACGTTTTTTATTCCTGAAAACTTTGCCTAATACATCTTCCATTACATTTTCGAATTTATCATAATTTTGGTTATAAGGGGGTCGATACACACATATTAAGAAATAGTTTTTTAACTCTATGCAGGATAATTCCACGACTTGCTCAACGCTTAACTGTACAATATCATTACGAATTTTTGATTTAATATTATTTTTTAAAAATATAGCGGAGCCACCACAGGCTTTAGAATCGCGGCAGTAGTTGCTAGCTAAATAATAGTTTTCAAAACCAAATATGAGTTCGCAATTCTTAAGCCAGTGTTCAGTAACACATAAACAATCTATTTCATATTTTTCCAAAAATAATTCAATTTCTAATTCTTTACAAGAAAACCCCTGAGTATTTTGACATACAAGTTTAAACTGGGAGACTCCTTGTAAAGTATTCTTTTTAGTTAAATTGCCAGAAGAACCTCCTTCCTTGTTTACAATATTGATATTAGGTGACGACTTAAGGACGACAGGAGGCTCTTCCATTGTCACTCTTAAAAGTTTAAATTATGGCTTCCACCATCGCATACTAGAAGTAAGTTTCCCCTTATATTAAATATATGGGGGTCAGATATATTATATGCTAATAATTTAGCAATGTTCCGCTTTTGATTTAAGGGTATGTATACAGTACCCAGTCGAGAATTTGAATAAGGTAAAAACTTATTCAAATCCAAACAAAATAAATTGTCGCTTTGACAACATGTCACGTGACATATTAGATTATTCATAATATGAATATTGTCATTCTGCTTATCCATATTAAGTAAGTATGGAAAGGTACAAAATATAAATTTACATTTATATATTTTTTGTATTTCCAAAAGTTTATTTAAACTTTTATTTAATAAATACTTATTTAATCCTATACTATTGCCGACCAGTACGACAATCGTTGTATATTCGTCATAAGTGCCTAATAATATTCGTTCTACTATATAATTAAAGTTTGCACCCGTATAGCAATGGTTAATGACCTGCTGATTAAGATACTTCGATAGTATTTCGCCAAAACCTACGGCCATGCCATCCGAAAATACTAATGTTCTGTTTGCCGGCGGCGCCGGCGGCGTGCTAACAGTTGGTAATGTAATCCCATTAATTGGTTGGGGTGATTGAGATATAACGCTATTTGAGGAAATATGACTATTCAGAGTAACCGTCTCTTTGTCTATAAGACTGCCGATATGTTTGTATCTTAAATGCAGATCTTCCTGACTAACAATCAGCTCACTCAGTTTATCATTCAAACTATCTATTTGGTTTAGTAAATCAATTTTTCTGTAAGACTTGTTTATGAATTTTATACTATTTTTCATACTTATAAGACTTTTGTTTGTGTTGTATATACGTTTTTTAACTAATTTATATTTTTTACACTGTTTACGACTGAAAGTTTTTGAATATTTAAAAGAGGTCATAGAAGATAATGATTCTGCCTCAAGTTCGGCACATAAAGAAACTGCGTGAGAGTCTTCGTGAATATTCTTTATTCTATGGAATTCCGCCAATTGAGCGTGTGCCTCTGCCAACTGCTCATTCAGAATATGAATTCGCTCTAAAGCTACTTCATGCTTTGCGCACTGATCCTCATGCTTTAATATTAATATCTGCTGGTTTTCTAATTCCACTTGAGAAATGTCGTAAGATTCACGAAGCAACACAATTTTTTCTAAAAGATTACTATTTTTCAACTTTAAATTACGAATAGCTAAAACGTTTTCGTCCCGTTCTTCTAAAAGCCTATTTTTTAATTGTTCTGCATCATTCAACTCTCTTTTTAATTTTTCATATTTTTGTTCGGCAGCCATTCTACGAGTTGTAATCGAGTCCATTTTACGAAACGAACAGTCTTAATATTATATACTAGTTTAAAACGTTATAGCGAACGATAATCCTAATACTAAGATATTTCGATCCACACAAGCGCCTACTTACAACAAAGATATAAAGTTATTATTTATCGTTTGTTTTCTATTAACTAAACAATATAATCATAAATGTAACACTCAAAATATGATCCCGAGTGTTATCACTACCCTAATTTAGTTTTAAATATTAACGTTTTACTATTTATTATATCCTTTACGACAAACAATTTGTACTCACAAATTCTAATAAGTACCTAATATTATAATAAGTGAAGGAATGCGATTAAATAGCTCAGTAAAAAAAGATTTTTATATTATAAATTCACTTAATATAAAGAAAAGAAAAGTATATAAACCAGCTATTTGTCTCACTCTTACTTAGTTGAAGCGGTGATCAAATGAAGACCGTTGTTTTATAACTAATATAGGATTTTTATTAAATTGAAATACCTATTATTGTTCAAAAATACATAAATTTACTTAGCTGGTTTACTCGGCAAGGGTTTTCCTATCTAGCGATGTTTTCCTTTGTTTGGTTTCAGCCGTTAAAACGTCACAAACTTTAATCACTTATTTTGTCACATTCACTTAATATTACTCTAAGATAACACTTGTGTGGATGAAATACGCACTTTACAACAATTTACAACCATTTATGGTTTATTTCTATGCTTTTTAACAATTATAGCGAAAATTAAATAGCTAAGCACGAATTAGATATTCGTTTCCTTTGGGGTATACATACGTTGTCATAAATAGAGACTAACCGCTGCGCAAAAATATCACTACTTCTAATATACATACAGAATACGGGGTTCATTTAAAGTAATTGTCGTCCATTATCAACAAAACAAGAAAAACACAATGTTTGTTGCGAGTAATAGAAATTAATTGAGTTTGATAACATAACATTCAAAGGTTGTCTGGAAGAGATTGTTTTGAGCAATAAGACCACCAATTGTACTTCTATTTAAGAAATAATCTGTACAAAATATCTTTATCTGTGATGTACAATAATATGTTTTCTATTCTATTCTATAACTTTTGATTTTAATTTAGATACTTACATAATATTTTGTAGATATTTTAATCGTCAACATCGAGTGTAATTGGGGAAAAAATATAGATAGTGATGGTGGTGGATAACTGCTGATAGAAGGATAGACGGATACAGACTTTTAGGATTCCGTTTTACCTTTTTGGTACGGTACTAGTAAAAGATGTATGTAAAGTGAACGCAGTTAAATAAATTAATTTTCAAAAAGAATCGATATTAAGAATGTCTTTGATATGTCCTTAAAACGTCTGCAAATAAATATCTCCTAAGATGAACAAAAGGGGCTCCTATTCGTATCGCATATTCTTTGGAGTGTGAAAGCTAAGATTTAATATTACTCGTATTGCGTTCGTAAGTGGGTCACGTCACACTTAGTCTGATTTAAACGAGCGTTTTTACGCAGCGCTGATAATCGCTGTAACTAACCTTTACTAAAGATGGAACTATGAGATGAAACCTCATCTCATAGTTCCTTTATAATATTTCTAAGCCACACCATCAAACACTTACAAGACATGAAAATTGGCCACGTTCTTATCTTACGGATATATGGGAACGAGTCACATCCCATTTAGTTTATACATTTAAAATCGTTCTGTATAAAATAGGTTGTTTTAACTTATTAACATATATTTTTAACTTAAAAAGTAACATCTCATTTTACGCAACGTTAGCTACAATCCTGTTTATCCTTATAATATTATCAGGGATACAAGTATTTGTTACTACAAAGAAAAGGTCTAACAGGGTTGCTGACAGAACAAGTTCAAAAACGTTTGCGAAACCGTAATTTTAACCCGAAAATACTTACGTTCGTTCTACGTTTGATTACCGCGCGTGAAAAAAATCTCCTGTACGAATGGGATGTTACATTATACACAATAGGATTTATATATATTATCCAGCAAAACATGCATCGTAATGGTTTTAATGTGGTATTACTTCATATGAATCTTGTTTAGTAGTTATACATTATTATATATACATATATTGGCGATTGAAAACTAGTCGTGAGGGTTTAGCCTCTCAGATAAAAGATCTGTTTTCATATTAAGTTGTTTGTCATATGTGAGTTATAGTTTATGCAAAATATATTTGGTAGTATCGGCTTAGAATAGCACTGCCCCGTTTCTACCGATGGGTGTACGTAAGAGGCGACTAACGGTATTGGGGCTTTTAAGGAATTTTTGGGCGCTGCGGTTGGAGACCCATCACCAACAACCTTTACTTTTACCATCTTTTCCCCACTCACATTTCCAAAAGTGGCTGAGGAATTTCTAATTCCTTAGCTCTGGCTACTCCTTGTAGGGATTTATAGCCGTGAGTATATATGTATATTTGGAAGGTAGAGGTAGTCTAGGTCTCTGCCTACCCCAATGTTTGTATATTTGGAGGGTAGCCGAAGTACGAATGTTTTGATGTAGCGTGTCATATTATCACCTGCCCAGCGAGCACGAGCGACCACAACGCGTGGTATAAAACAGCCATCTCTTTCGTGACATGTAAGTGACATAAAATCGTATATTTTTGTCACATTGTAACCGATATAGTTACAATAAAATAACGCTTGTGCTAAGTCTCGGTGTTCGGAGTACATACTTTTCATTTTGACATTGTATTGTGATGACGCAAACAGTGGCCTAGGGGTTAGGTATAGTTAAGTAAAGAGCTTATTCCATTTGTCTGAATGAAGACGTCTGAAAGCCACAGAATCTGAATTCAGACTAGTGGAATAACGTTCAGAACGCTAGGTTTCTGAAAAGTAAACAAATTTGTGTCGTGGAATAACAAGCGTTTGCGGCAGTAACTTCGAAGAACGTCTGAATTCTTTAGGACTACGTTCTGGGTATGGAGGTCGCAGGTTCAGATCCCGCTGAGGGCCATAATTTTTCAAGGAATATGAATGATTGTTTCTTAGTCTTAGATGATAAAAGAAGAAGAATTATTTGAAAGGTAATAATAATATAATATACGAGCCTATAGTTACCTATACAAATGCAAAAGTAACTGTAGGGCCTTGCCATTTATATACGTGTATCGTATGTTATTAAATATATCGTCGAGTTAGTTTAGTATCCCGCAACATAAGTCAATAAATTGAAATTATTCTGGGCCTGATTAGAGGTGTGTGATATATCTGTATGTATTTATTTATATTATAGACAGTAGGCCTATTCCCGCTTTGTGTGTGTATTGTATTAAATGGCTTAATAAAGTCAAAGGAGAGGGTTTTTTCACATCCTCTTGCATCATATTATATCTATTAGTTATACTTTGCATGACAAAATAACTGCATTTCGTTACTAATACTGGTAAAAGAGCTCCATTAAAAATAAAACATTCCGTGAACTAAAATTTACAAATTTCCTATAAAAGATAAAATAATAATTCAACAAAAACAACAATAACAGTTTATGGCAAGATAAATTAAAATATGATCATGCCGACAACTTTTTGTCTACAAATGGACTTATTGTTTAACTTAACAAGTCATTGAGGAAAATGAGAGAAAAAATATAGTTAATAACAGGAAAGTTTTTCGCAAGTTAAGGTTTAAGAGGTAATAATCTGTGAATTATATAAGACGTAGATATACTTCATACCATACAGAGATATGATACGCTTAAAGATAGGCGGGGGTTTGTCCCCCCCTGTGTTGAATAACAGAGGTCATAAATACTTAAATGTTGTTTAGTGTCGGCTTAAAATAGCACTACTCCATTACTTCCCGTGGGTTTTGTAAGAGGCGGCTTAGGGATTGAGGCTTTTTAGTGATTTTTGGGCGATGTCGAGTGGAGAAGAGACTCATCACCAAAAACCTTTCTTTTACAATTTTATCCCCATACAACTTCCAAAAGTGGCTGAGATATATGTATGTATGTATCAATACTTACTTATTTATTATGCCCTTAGATTTCATTGGGGTAGGCAGAGACTATCGATCGCCACTTGGCTTGATTCTGAAAAATCTCTCTTGTTTCATTCACATTCATTACTCTACTAGGAGATGATTTTTTATTCTTTTCGCATCAGATTTTCGTTTCCAATCGGTTTTAAAACGTCTTGCAAGGGCGACCTCTACTGATAATACATTGGCTCTATAAATGTCAACAATATGATTCTATTAAACCCTATTTTATATGAAATGATTGCTTTTTGTAATTTGATTAACTGTGTGTAAGTAGTTCCACCTTCGTCACGTTGAGGTGGAATGACATTCAGAATCTCGAACGTCATAACCATACCGTCTTTAGACGTAATTTTTGAGAAATATTATTTGATAGAATTATATTCTCTGTGCTACTGAGTAGGATCGAATTAGTAAACAATTCGTGAAATGTTAAATGTAGAGATTTTAAACAGTGTAAATAAAAAATGCCCTTGACTTAATATAAAAAGCAAACTTCTTAGTGCACGTATAAAGATACACAACTTTTATTTTTACACTATCAAGGGGAACAAAACATGGAAAGTTTTTCTTGTTGACTTGAAGGTATAAATTATATACATACATACATACATACATATACTCACGGCTATAAATCCCTAGAAGGGGTAGCCAGAGCTAAGGAATTCGAAATTCCTCAGCCACGTTTGGAAAATTGAGTAGGGAAAAGATAGTTAAATAAAGGTCTCCGACCGCATCGCCCAAATATCCCTTAAAAGCCCCAATACCGTTAGTCGCCTCTTACGTACACCCACCGGAAGAAATGGGGTAGTGCTATTCTAAGCCGACACTACACAGCAATAAGATTTAAAAGGCGTAATTTCTCAGATGTTAATAAGCAATAATAATAATAATAATTTGTTTAATATTAATATTAAATAAATATATAATAGATTATTCGAATGATACAATCTTCCACATAATAAGCAATAAGTTTGAAAAAATGCAAAAACATTAATAAGCAAATCGTCAAAATATAAAATCAATCAAGGGTTATTAGTTAGGGTAAAACTAGATTTCCAAATTAACTTTAGTAACTACTGTAAAGAATAGAAGAGAGAAGACTAGTTTAGTGCAGACAAATATATTTATGAATATAATGTGTTAAGTTCTAGAAGTGTAGTCAAATTAGATAACCACTATCAAAACTTACATTTCAAAGTGCTAGCATACTAAACATTTCTAAACAAATCCAGGTGTCGCTACTTAATCGTTTTAATACTTTAAATTGTTATGAAACCCAATACTATGAAATACAAAGTTGTTTTATTAATTCAGCGCGGAGGTAATTAATTTTATAAACTATATCAATATTTCAAAAGTTGTGTATATTATGTTTGAAATAAACAGATTGTTTTGATTATTGTAAATAAGTTTCTCCTTTTAATAAAGTTATATTATATTAATGTGATTCTTCATTGCAGATCATAAATTAAATAGTATATAAGCAGTATTTCCCCTCATCAGTAGCACAATTCGCAGTCTTATAGATAAACTAAATCTCTTGGTTTAACCAAATTCAAAGATTTTAGAAACATATGTATTTGTTTATTTGTCAACACGAACTTAAGCAACATCGAGTGAGACGTTTCTTAGATTCATTTCTTCGAAAAGAAACGTAAAAAAGCTTTTAGCGGCTACCACTGTCCACGTTGTTAATGATTTGAACTTAATTTTACGAGAGTTGGTTGTCCAGTAATGTTGGATTTACGTTAATGTTAAATTTTGTTACGAAGTTTTACTTTTTATTACGTCTTGGGGTGTGCGGTTCTAAAAAGAAAAATGGAGTGTTAGAAATATGTGTGTGATCATTATTTTGTTTGGGTTTTATACAAATAGCAATACTAAAGTATTGTAACAACTGCTTGTCGCCAATATGTAGCATCGTTTTATGCATGATAGAAATAATGCTACGGAAATAAATAGGATTTGGAATTGTACAAACACTAATCATGGTTTTATAGAAGTTAAGAGTCAGCAATTTATGCAGCAACACACATTTAAAAACTGCTTTGTTATTCACTTTTCAATTAAATACAAGACATTATACCATACATTTGTCGTTTTATTAACAAGATGTAATATCAACAAAGTTAGATTTTATCAAGTATCTTGTACAGGACACAAGAGCCTGTACACTAATATTGATGGTGTCGTCAGGTTTTATGGGTAACTTTTAAAACACTCGAAAGTTGCTACATTTGAACATTCAAATAAGTTATAAAACTAAAGGTGTTGTTTTTTTATAATGATTGGTCAAATGTTAGACAATATATCTTATTAATGTTTCTTTCCTTTCTATTGCCACGACCTGAGGATTCATCTTTTATGAAGATCTGATTACTTATATACATACATTCCATAACATACATGTTATTCCAATGTGTCATTTCGTTATCCTTGTTTTGGGATGTATAGGCGTACCAGATCTTTTCATGTCGGTCAAAATATAAATTACTTGCTACGAAGTCCCTTTAATTAAGCACGTTAATTTCATTGACGCAGTGATTACACATAATCCGTTCAAATAGAATACGTCCAAATGAATGGAAATTGTTTGTAGAAGGAAAACTAATATCCGTAGATGCTAGTGTCAACACTATTTTGATTTAGGTCGCACGTTATTAGGAATTCCAAGTTTATTGTGTGTAGCACCTCTGGATGAAAAACTACTGCAAGCTGAACATTTCTACCTTTATGTTACATACAAACGTTCACGGCTATAAATCCTCAGGGATAGCCAGAGCATCAGAATAATTCAGCGGGGAAAATATTGTAAAGTCAAGAATTTTGGTGATGGGTCTCCAACGGCATACATACATACATACATATACTCACGGCTCTAAATCCCTCGAAGGGATAGCCAGAGCTAGGGAATCAGAAAATCTTCAGCAACTTTTGGAAGTTGCGTGGGGAAAAGATGGTGAAATAAAGGTTGTTGGTGATGGGTCTCCAACCGCATCGCCTAAAAACCCTTAAAAGCCCCAATACCGTTAGTCGCCTCTTACGTACACCAACCGGAAGAATTTTTCGTAGTGCTATTCTAAGCTGACACTGCATAGTTTATTTTTTTGTTTATGTTCTATAGATAAATCCCGGGGTTTATGAGTAATATATTGATCACATTTTTGCCCAACTATGCTCAAACAAATATTCATAAATAAATTTAGCCAGTCCTTAAGAACAAAAAAACCTAACCTGTTTGAAAAATTTGAAATGATATGTACAATAAAGCAAAACATATTTTTAGGTTTGCTACTTTCACATTTCTTTAATAAGATTCTTTCGTAAAGTTTTATCTCCTACAACAATATTTTTATTTGATTCAATATTTAATAATTTCTTATTTTTAATCTTTTTAACTTAAAATTGAGCCGGAAAAATCAAAAATATAGTAAATTGCTCGTTGGTCTTGTACTTCTATCACATAAACGACTAATCAATTTAAAAGCTTCAGTATCTCAGTTGCCTTGTAGAGTAACTTTTGGGAAAATATGGTTGAGCTATATTAAAACGTCAATTCTTACTGCTACACACTAGATTTTAAAATATAATTAGAAAATTAGTGGGAAGAGCACTGTATGAGATGTTGAAAAGCATGGCTTTGAGTTCCATAGGAGATTTTTGTGGTTTATTTAGCAATGTTTGTATCAGTAAGAGAAAATATTACAATTCATTGAACATTTGGTTATTTGAAAATTGTTTCCGCATTTAAATTGTAAAAGTGGCTGAGAAATTTCTAATTCCCTTGGCAATTTTTTTTTGGGATTTATAGCCGTGAGTATATGTATGTATATATGTATGAAAAGCAAAAGTCTATAATGTATTAGTTATTTGATAGTCGAACAAGGTCACAATATGCCTTTCCTGAATGCATTGTCCCGATAAAAAGATGTACTTCCGAACAACAAGTGATTATAGTATCACGTAATGTTAAACAAAATCACCTATTGCTTATGTAGAACTGTACTGTATAAACAATATTTATATCTTATGAAAACAGATTGTAGAATAGGATGTATCTTATTCTTTCGCACTATTCCGTAAAAGCTCAGTTTTGTACGTGCAATATGTCCAGCCCACGCCCTGCTCTTTGTCATGCGGTTGTTTGTGTTATGTCCACTATAGTATTTTTATAATATTTAAAGTATATGTAAAATATGTGATCTTATAGGCCTCCAATCATTGGTTAGTATGATTTCCACTTAATAGTGTCATTTAACATAACATTTGCTGTGTAGTGTCGGCTTAGAATAACACTACCCCATTTCTTCCGGTGGGTGTACGTAAGAGGTGACTAACGGTATTGGGGCTTTTAAGGGATTTTTGGGCGATGTGGTTGGAGACCCATCACCAACAACCTTTATTTCACTATCTTTTCCCGACGCAACTTCCAAAAGTGGCTGAGGAACTTCAAGTTCCTTAGCTCTGGCTACCCTTTCTAGGGATTTATAGCCGTGAGTATATTTATGTATATGTATGTATTAACATAACAAACACGAGATTTGGATTTTTACATTTGGCGCCTGCGTCCTGAGCAACAAAGACAAACAGAATCAAATCTTTTTTTGAGAATAAATTAAGCCAAAATCAACTTCTTTGAAACCCGTTTAATTTATCTTGTGTACCTTAACAAATTTAAATGAATCTAGTGTAAAATAACATACACAGTAAGTTATTCAGGTTGTCGCCTAAACAAATTAATGTGACATTTGCGTTCCTAAAATAATGACACTGGTTGCTTGCACAAATGCTTAAAGAATATTAAGGATGAGTCTAATGTAATGATAGCACTAATAGGTTGAGTTGAGAATACTTATGATTTGATAAGTATTAAGTGACATGAATATTATTTTAGACGTTTTATGAAAATCTGATGAAAAAGTTTTTAGATATAACCAAAGAAATAAGAAAGGTTTATGTAGATAATAAAATTATTATGTCAAAGACGTAAAAGTTGTCACAGAAATAAACAGAGCTATTGCTATTCCTATTAATTAATAAAATGCCAAGCAACTTTAGTACTCCACGTGCTGCACTATATCAAAATTTCCCATTTAGGAAAGCAGAGACCACCGAGCGGCGCTTATGGATTCTTGAGTCAATTTTTAAGTTAATAGAGTGACTTTTTGGTAGTGTTATTTTTTCTTTCAATTAATTACTTTGGGTATTTCAAAAGCTATTTGTTTTGTAATTGCAAAATAACTGATTCCAATAAACAAATCTTATTAAAATAAAGTTTTTATTGTATTGCAAATACACACACTTTTTGTATTCGTTTCCTAGTCCTAAATTCATATCAATATAAAAACATTTTTATTCGGGGCCAGCCCAAGCAAGAAACTTTTTTTATTAACCAAACAGAGTGAGAAGATTTTAACAAATAAAAACAAGATGAAAATAGAACGTTAAATTTTTTCTAAAACCGTCTCTAATGTATTTTCGTGGGAAAATCCACAAGGGTATGTTTTACTAAGCTGAATTCAGCTTTAAACTAGGTAGTAAGACAAAGGAAAAGGCATATATTTCACTAGTTCATCAGAACATACAGAGCCTTTCCTGCAAATTATTAGAATTAGAGTTATTCGTTAATAAGTACAATGTTAAAATACTTTGTTTGACAGAACACTGGTTAAAAACAGAACAAATGAACTTTAGTTTAAAGAATTACACGGTGGGCAGTTGTTTTAACAGAGAGTCCATAATGTGTGGGGGTAGTATGATACTATTATATGTAGACATTAAATTTAAAGAAAGAAAAGACATCTGTAGACTCTCTGTTGAACAACATGTAGAAATCTCATGCATTGAATTGAGCAAGTATATAATTTTGTGTGTTTATCGCCCACCCAAAGGTAACTATGACATCTTTGAAGCAGCGATGGAGGATGCTTTGGGGATGGCTTCCCGCAGCTCCAGAGAGGTTATAGTTTGTGGGGATTTCAATGTTGACTTATTAGGTGAGGGTCTAGTAAAGGAGAGAATCTTAACATTTTTTCAATCATTTAATCTTCTAAATGTATTTAATGAGCCAACCCGAATTACCTCGACCTCTGCAACATGTTTAGATAATATTTATTGCAATTGTGACTACTCTGGTCACTTCCTTTTTGATAGCATTACCTCAGACCACAAGGGACAATTCATAAATTTAGAATTAACCATTAAAAAAAAAAAAAGTCAATTGTATGTAGACAGATAACTGAAAAAAAACTTAGCTTATTTGAAAATAATATTAGGTCTAGCATCAGCCCCCCAATGAGAAGCAGTGAAACATTAGAGAATTGTCTTTCTTTCATCAATGAGCTAAAAACAAAATTTAACAAAATCTTTAAAACTAAGGTAATACTATGTAATACAAAATGCTCTTTTGCTGAATGGGCCACCGCTGGAATTAGAATAAGTAGAGATCACCTATATAACATTTATAGAGAAAAGTCCTATAACTTTAACCAAGATTTTATTATTTATGTCAGAAATTATTCAAAAATTTTCAAAAAAGTTTGTGGTGAAGCTAAATCTAGATGCATAAAACATAAAATTAAGAATTCTTCTAACAAGAGTAAGACTGTCTGGAAAATAATTAACATTGAAACTGGAAAACTAAAGTCCCCGCATGATCTCAATTTATTATTAGATAATGAACTGATACAGTCAAGATCAGAAATTGCTGACATTTTTGAAAATCATTTTATAAATACCCCCACTCAGACAACAGAGAAATTAAATTCATGTCCCCAAAAAGCTCTTGAGTTGTTGGAACAAAATGTTACCAAAACAACAGCACAGTTTTCTTTCAAGTATGTTGACAGTAATGATATAAATACTAATATTAATAAATTTCTTCGCTTAATTCCGCTAAATAATACCTGCAGTCTTCATGCAACATGCACTGTGCACCGCCCGCCCTCCCACTTACAAGAAATCGAAAAGCAGACAATGCACCACACACACACCCGCAAGCGAAAACCACAGGCAACCACAAACATGCGACGCGTTTCGACTCAACACGAGTCATTGACGAGCAGTTAGTAGACAGTTCGGCAGCTGACCACCGAGTGCCGGTCATACGATTTTGCGGTTATATTTATAGGCCAGGCTCCCCACTCCCCCACCCAAAGAACATCAATGACGAGTGACTATATTATTGGAAAAAATTGTCAAAAGTGGGGAAACGGTGTAGCCCAGCTGTTCATTCAGCAGTGCAACGGAATTATCATTATCATATCTGGAGATTTCAAGTTTCTCTAAAAGACATAATCTTAATCCCTTATTACAAGTATGTAAAATCTCCAGATTATGATTATCGGGGAGAACGTGTCCAGTATCCAATAGATGTTTCGCAAAGTGAGACCTTTCTGGATGGTCGTTTCTGAATGCTGCCACGTGCTCCCCGTATCTTGTTAGAAAACTTCTACCAGTTTGCCCAATATAGACGCTGTTGCATTCAGGACAAACAATTTTGTAAACACCAGATTGGCTGTGTTTATCTAATTTCTCTTTTTGATTACATAAATAACGTTTCAAACTATTGTTTGTTCTGAACGCAACTTTAATACCAAACCCTTTAAGCGTCTTTGAAATCTTTTCAGAAATTGGACCAACATAGGTGAGACTGGACTTCATGCGGTCCAGTTTTTCAGGTGGTATAACATATAAGAGTCTGTTCACCATGTTGGTCCGTTTTCTTGTAATTAGTCTGTCTATTAATTGCTTGGTGTAACCGTTTGCAACAGCTATTTGGTAAATAGTACTTAATTCTTTATTGTAATTAGAAGGTGATAATGGAACTGTTAGCAAACGGTGTACATAGCAATGAAAAGCTGCAAGCTTGTGTTGCCAAGGATGGCAAGAAGATGCGGGGATTACTGTATCAGTCTGTGTAGGCTTTCTATAAATCTCAAAAACATGCTTATTTCCTGACCTTATTATTTTAAGATCGAGGAAATTGAGAGATCTGTCCTGTTCCTTCTCTAACTTGAATTTAATTTTAGGATGTATTCTATTTTAAATTTGAACGAAACTATCGAGCTGCCTATATGTACCTGTCCAGCATACAATTATGTCATCGACATATCTATAGTAATAAAGTATATTACTCCTCCCAACAATGTTGTTACGCTCAAAATTATCCATAAAAATGTCAGCCATCAAGGGACTCAATGGAGAACCCATTGCCAGACCTTCTCTCTGTTGGTAGAAATAATTATCAAACATGAAATAATTTTGCTGCATACAGATGGAAGTAAGCCTTGATAGCTGGCATCTTTCCTCCGGATGTAGTCGCTGAGTTACCATGAATTCTGAGATGAAACGTAAGCAATCTTTATATGGTACGTTTGAAAACAGACTTTCTACATCCAGAGAAACGAGCTTGGCATTGCAAGGAAGAACAACATCCCTTATTTCATCAATAAGATCCAAACTGTTTTTTAAAGTGAAAATCGGATTGAAATTAGTCTTAGCTTTCAAAATGTCGTTAAGTGGTTTTGCTAAATTGTATGCCGGCGCAGCTACATAAGAAACAACAGGACGGATCGGAATATTATCTTTGTGAATTTTTGGCAAACCGTAAAGAATTGGGGGTAATGGATTCATAGGAACGATCTTGTCCTTCTCATTGTCGGGGTTTGAAAATACATAGGATGATTCTGAGATTGCTCTCTTTAACTCCGAGGCATACTTCTTAGTAGGATCCGACCCAAGTCGAACAAAATCGTCCCCTAGGATGACATTGTTAACCTTCTCTGTATATGAATCGCGACTCATGATGACAATTGTACTACCTTTATCAGCTTTGGTTAGAACAAGATCGTTAGAATCTAACCTCCGCTTAATTGACTTCATCGTGGCCAACTCTGAACCTGAATTACAGGTATTCTGAATAGGCAACGAATTTTTGATATCGTTGGCTACGAGACTCTTAACAATGCCATCCCTTTTGTTAGTGACTACAGCAACTTCCGCATCCACCGCCAAAGTTTCTAAAGATTTAGTATTTAAACAGGGCGTTATGTTACAAAATTGTTGGTGTTTACAAAATTGTTTGTCCTGAATGCAACAGCGTCTATATTGGGCAAACTGGTAGAAGTTTTCTAACAAGATACGGAGAGCACGTGGCAGCATTCAGAAACGACCATCCAGAAAGGTCTCACTTTGCGAAACATCTATTGGATACTGGACACGTTCTCCCCGATAATCATAATCTGGAGATTTTACATACTTGTAATAAGGGATTAAGATTATGTCTTTTAGAGAAACTTGAAATCTCCAGATATGATAATGATAATTCCGTTGCACTGCTGAATGAACAGCTGGGCTACACCGTTTCCCCACTTTTGACAATTTTTTCCAATAATATAGTCACTCGTCATTGATGTTCTTTGGGTGGGGGAGTGGGGAGCCTGGCCTATAAATATAACCGCAAAATCGTATGACCGGCACTCGGTGGTCAGCTGCCGAACTGTCTACTAACTGCTCGTCAATGACTCGTGTTGAGTCGAAACGCGTCGCATGTTTGTGGTTGCCTGTGGTTTTCGCTTGCGGGTGTGTGTGTGGTGCATTGTCTGCTTTTCGATTTCTTGTAAGTGGGAGGGCGAGCGGTGCACAGTGCATGTTGCATGAAGACTGCAGGTATTATTTAGCGGAATTAAGCGAAGAAATTTATTAATATTAGTATTGCTATGGATTTCCGCAAAGTAACGCCTGATTCAATCCAATATAGTAATGATATAATTAAAAATTTTAAAACCATTAATCTTAAAAAAACCGAAGACATAACAGGAATGTCAGTTTTCGTCATAAACAGAATAATAAATATAATCGCTCTACATTTAACGATACTTTTTAATAAATGTATAGATATAGGAGAATTTCCAGACTGTATGAAGTTAAGTAGGCTCATCCCACTACATAAATCAGGAGATAGTCAGGACTTTACCAACTATAGGCCTATTTCTATTTTACCAGTTCTCAGTAAGGTTTTCGAGAAAATCATGTCCAACCAAATGCTTTCATATTTCAATAAAAATAATATATTCCATGACGAGCAATATGGTTTTACTAAAGGTAGGTCTACTGTAGATGCAGGAGTGTCACTAATGAAACATATTTTTAATTCATGGGAAAACTCCCGGGATGCGTTAGGTATTTTTTGTGACCTCACAAAAGCTTTTGATTGTGTAAAAAAGGAAATAGCGTTGACTGAACTTAAATATTACGGTTTTGACGAGCAAGCACTGAAATTAATGGCATCATATCTTGATAAAAGAACTTTAAAGGTAGATATTAATGGAACCACGTCGAAAGGATCGGAAATAGAGATGGGCGTTCCTCAAGGTTCTATACTTGGCCCATTACTGTTTCTGATTTATATTAATGATTTACCATTTATGGTACAAAAGTATTCTGAGATAGTTATGTTTGCAGATGACACATCTTTAATATTTAATGTAGCGAGATCCTCTACATCTCTTGACGACGTAAATAAAGCTATCTCACTGGTATTGCATTGGTTTACTGTAAATAACCTGGTTCTGAATGCCAAAAAAACTAAATGTATTAAATTTACTTTACCGAATGTTAGGCAAGTTGACGCCAATATTGTTATTGACAGTGAAAAAGTAGAATTAGTCAAAGAGACAAAATTCCTAGGGATAATAATCGATTCTAAGTTGCAATGGGGACCCCATATACTAACACTTTCAAAAAGGCTGAGCTCAGCAGCGTATGCCGTGCGTAAGATTAGAGAAATAGCAGACATAGAAACAGCTCGCATTGTTTATTTCAGTTATTTTCATAGTATTATGTCGTACGGTATTTTATTATGGGGTAAAGCGGCTGATGTTCATAAAGTTTTTGTCTTACAAAAGCGAGCTATCCGATCTATTTTCATGTTAAGGTCGAGGTATTCGTTGCGCGAAAAATTTAAAGATATTGGCATTTTAACTGTCCCTTGCCAATACATATTTGAGAATTTAATGTATGCCAAAAAGAATATAGGCCAATTTAGTAAAGTTAGTGATAGGCATACTGTTAACACTCGGAATAAGGAGAAACTTAACGTACCGAAGTGGAGACTTAATAAAGTAAGTAACTCCTTTATGGGACTATCCCTGAAAATGTTCAATAAACTCCCTTCATTAATTGGACATATTGGAATTGCCTGTGGCATCTTTTAAAAAGGCAATTAAAGCCATGCTTTTAAAGAAATCTTACTACAGTGTTCAAGATTTTTTAAACGACAAGGACCCAACGCGCACATGACCATGTCCGTAAAGCTATAAATCTTCCCTCGTTATTCCTAGGAATAATTGTCTGGTGAGGATTTTTCTTCTCACGTTATGTGATTGGTTTTTGTGATGGACAATTTATTTTAATCATGTCAAACTAGCGTTTGGTTTGGTCGCATAGAAAATCTTTTGTAAAGTAAAAACATGTTTATAAACTGAAATTGTACAAACCATGTTTTAAAAAAATGAAAAAATGTGAATGTAAAGAGTTTCTTTGTTGCTTCTTCTCTTTACGAACACCTTCCGAAGCAACGGATTAACGATTAATTTAAAACTTTGACGTTCAAAAAATGTTAGTATTTAACTTTATTTTGAAAAATAAACTTTTTGATTTTTTTTTTTTTTTAAGTCATGATACAATGCAAACATGAAATTTTCAATATTTGACTAGGTTTCTTGTAATCAGCTATTTTTCAACTAAAATGTCTTTTGTATAGTCTTAATAGAAACATACAAACATACATATACTTACGGCAGTAACTCCCTAAAATGGTTAGCCAGAGCTTCAAAATCGGAAAATTCTTCAGCTACTTCAGAAAGTTACGTGGGAAAAAGATTGAAAATTCCATGTTTTTGGTGATGGGTCTCCAACCGCATCGCCCAAAAGTTACTTAAAAAGCCACGATACCCTTAGTCGCCTCTTACAATCACCCATGGGAACAAATTCGATGGTTCTATTATAGCGAAGCCGACACTACACAGCAAAGCAAGCACTACACAGCAATAAAATTAATAAAAAGGAAATATATAAAAAAGTTGGTTTCTGAGCTTCAATACTGCTCAGTTTCTGGCAGCTCTGGAGTTAGTTGGAGAATAGTTTCACATGTAGGAAATTGGATACATCAGTAGCTAACTCAAATAGTTGCTCTGGAATGACTTTATATCAAACGCTTTATTTTATTACTTGCATTGCACTTTTATTGTTTGTTAAAGCAAATAAATTTAATGAAAGTTTTGTGCTTTTCAATTATCTCATGCGTTAAGGCTTTTAACAAATTCAAAAGAAAGCTGCTAGTCGGCTATAAGTATACTAAAAGTATACTAAATTATAAAAAAAGGACAAACATATTTTTCCCATATTTTTTACAGAATCGTCTTTCACACCACATTCGATCATATGACATTAAATTACATATTATTAATTTATTAAGATAAGGACGACATTTTTTTAAGATAGGTGCTAAATTTCAATACTTAACAGAAATGTGCTGCCAGTGTCTTTTGACTCACTCAGATATTACCAAATCAAATTACCAATCACCTTCTAGCTGTATAATTTTTGGCGAGCACTCTCTGAAAAAAGAGCAGAATTGTAATATATTTTACCTTAAAATATTTGGAAAAGATTTTAATCCGATGGTCCTTCTGTCAAGAACTTTGCATTCTTTTTTCATATTTGAGTGCTGAGTTTGCAATAATCTTGATCTTTTATACATTGATCGACACATTTACTTAATAAACCATCAAAAATAAGGGCAGTATAATTTTGTTTGTTCTTCTTAATATTTTGTTCATATTTCTACAATTAAATAAAGTGTACTCGCGCCATAAGTGCCCGCACATGTAGACAAAAATAATTAATGGCTACTTCATAGAACCCCGAAATATATTCACGCGTATTTTGTATTTATAGGCCTAGTTATAAATGCCCGTTTATTTGTAATATTTAAAAATATTGTCGCTTAAAGACACTTCCTTTTTGATCCAAAATATTGTCTCTCAGGCCATCCTGAACTAATGTTGACTCTCATTTATCTTAGACACGACACATGTAATCTCTCTTTAAATCTTTCTACATTTAAAATTTATTCATCCACTTAATATGATTGTTATAACATCCTTATTACAAGTACAATCAACTTACTAAAATGCTATGTTCATCCAACTTAGCGTAGTAGTAAGGCGAGTAAAAGTATGAGGGAAAGTAAGCGTCTAAAATATTTTTATATCATAGGCTGTGACCTACCCTATTCTTACTACGTTTATTTACGTATCGTACTTTTCAATATTCTATCTTTCAATTTATCACTTAATATTAAAAAAAAGTCACATATAATATTTCAAATTCCAAAGGTTTACTTGCTGCAAAGATTTAAAATCGATTTGATAAGTTTTTTAAAAGTTAAATTAATAGTCATCGAAGTTAAAAAAATGGTCGTCAAAAAATACTTGCGCTGGTATTACATAAACTACGAGTAGGAGGAGTTGTTTAGATTTTGGAGTGCCAAGTTTAAATCACGAGGTTTAAGAACCCCATTTAATGTTTTTACATACATACATATACTCGCGGCCATAAATCTCAAAAAGGGGTAGCCAGAGTTTCAGAGCTAGAAACTCCTCAGCCAGATTTAGAAGTTGATAGGGATCAAGTCAAGATCAAGTTACCGTGTAGTGCCAGCTTAGAATGTCACTACTCCTTTCTACCCACAGGTGTCGTGAGAGGCGACTAAGGGTATGGGGCTTTAAAGTTGTTTTTGGGCGATGCGGTTGGAGATCCATCAACAATGATACTTTATTTCTACTAACCTCATCACCCAAAACCCACTTAAAAAAGACTCATTCCCGTGGGTAAAAAGGGGTAGTGATATTCTAAGCCAGCACTACACGGCACTACTGTTACTGTTTTTAAGAATAAAATATAAGATTTTAGTTTATTATGACTGAACAAGTCGTTTTTTTATTTATATTAGAAATTATGAATTAACTTGAAAACTACTTATATTAAGCACACATATATGTATATCATAGTTAAATAAAATATATATATGAAAAAACATTATGAGAGTGACTGATCATTTTTTTATTGAACATAAAGAAATGAATAAAGTATGTCAAAATCTGTCTCTGAAATTATGCGACGTAACCAAATTACATTCCTACTCTTTTTTAGGCGAGAAAAATGTACAAATAAGTAAAAAAGCCACGAACAAATGAGAAAACTTCCAGAAAAGTGAAAAGGGTATGAAAGAAGTATAAATTATTCGTATTTGTACCGCAGCCGTGCCAGCTGGACGCACTAGACGCAATCAATCATTGTTTCGGTATTGGCTCATTATTGCGAACAGCAAAATGAATAGTTTGATTGAAGGAATAATAGATAGAACAGAATGTGAAAGCTTTTACGAATAACGCGCCAAACTCTGTTAAAAAGCTTAGCCTGCCACATGAAATTGGCTGTTTATTAAATTAAAATAAATACTAGAAACATTTTATGAAATATAATTTTAATGTTGGTTTGAGTTAGCACCACATATGTATTAGGTGCCTTGCTGACCTTGCAGTATAAACACGGCTCACAATCTAAAGGTCTCGGGTTTGATTCCCGGGGAGTAAACGCACATATTTTTATGTGTGAGATTTAATCCAGTTTTTTATTTATTTTAATATTGCAGGCTTGAATCATCTGCTTATATGACAGTGCAAATGATTCCGTGCTCCAAAGTGCATGTTAAGCCATCGGTCCCGGCTGCTATCGCCGACACGCATTAGGCGCACGTGGTAGACTATGGCCAAATCAAGGGTGATGACTAGGGATACATTTAAAGCTCGAAACCCTTGGTGGGGTCATTTATGAGTTGTGTGCGTTATTCACAGTCAAAAAAATCCATCCACCAATATTTATTTAAAAATGATTAAATACCGATCACTCTTCAAAGGCAAATTTGAAAATAAGGCATATTATTTAGCGTCAAATTATAATCTTTGATCGCGGGATCTTTTGTTGTGAAAATCTTTTTTTGTCATTGCCTATGGGTGATCCGACTATTATTTAATAAGAAAGGATTTCAATAAGCGCTACTTGGTCAACAAATACAAAAAGCTTTGATATCATATTTTGCTATCACAAGCGATTGATGTTAGGAACTCGCACATGTTGTATGACATGATTTTGAATCACTTGCCTACTTATTTATACTCAAGGATTCAATCAATAGTGCTCGCCAGAGTTATGGTCCCAACTATTCTATTGTTTATTTGGGGAATTAAGAAGGGGAATAAAGTAAATTTTCAAATATTTAGCCCCCAATCCTTAAATAAGACGAGATGGAATAGCAAAATGTAAGCCACTACAATGTTTTTTTTATTTTAAATCAAATGTACAAACTTGTTTTCTGAAACATATAGTCATACTGGGTATTATATATATATATATATATCTGTTATGTTTGGTTATTAGTTTAATGAAAAAGTAACATTTTGAATTCAACTAATCAATACAGCTCTGTAAAACTAAATGTTAAAAGAAAGAACGATGAATAAATTAAAAAGAAGATGAAGCGTTGACCAGTGAACCGAACACAATATTCAAGAGAGTTAAAACACTTTCATTATTTTTTAAGTGCAGAAGAACCTGAAAAAACCTTTTGCAACTTTTCCGGAAACATTAAATGTGAAACCGCATAGTTCTTTTTAAATTTGTATTGGACCCTAAAATGTTATTTTCCTTGTTTTAAGGTCCCTTTTAGTGAATTTAAATATTGATAGAGATAGTTCTATTTAAGTGATTTTTGGGAGATGCGGTTTGAGACCCATCACCATCGAAACTTTATTTCTAGCATCTTGTCCCCTATTAACTCCCAAATGTGGCTGAGGAGTTTCTTGCTCTGAAGCTCTGGCTACCCCTTTTCGGGTTTATGGCTATAAGTATACGTATACGCTGTATTTTATATGTATGGTTCTATTTTATTTTATTCGCTCCAAGATTTGCAAATTTATCAGGGTGGTAGTCGCAGTCGTTCACAAATAATAAAATACTTCTTTGAAAATTGGAATTCGTTAGCGTCAAACATTTACTCAACACTGACAAAGTTAACAAAGTTGAGATCTTAAGCCATAACTTCGTTGAAAACTCGTGTCTCATGTCAAAGAATAAACTAATAGCTCCGAAATTTGATTAAAACATTTTTTCTTTGTTAATGTTCGTAAATCCATTTCTTTGTCGCAACTGTTAATAGTTTTAAAAGGCTTTTAGTTTTTCAGATGATAAAGAATCTTAAATTCTCTGCTCTGCAATTTCTAAATTGGTAGCCAAGGCTTAAGAAAAAAAATTTTTGCTTGATCTGACTTTAAATACGTGGTGTATCATATATTCACGACTATAATCCGTACAAAAGAAGCCAGAGATTTAAAATCAAAGAATCTTCAGCCTCTTATAAATGTATTGTTGATTGTATTCCCACCGTGTTGATCAAAATTTACTGAAAAGCCCCGCATTTCTAGTGGTCTTAACGACCATTTTGGAGTGGTAAGGTAGCCGACACTTTCGGGCAAATGCAATACAGAGAAAACATAATGGGCTAGTTAGTGTCTATACCCGGACGGTCCCCTATTCTCGGAAAATCCCGGTGATCTAATATGACCCCAAAGGAAAAAAATTGGTACTGCTGGTCTAAAACACTACTACGCGTCTTATGAACAAGTCAACTTTTGATTATAAGAATAATCTCGTTTAAAAGGGGTGTATTGGTTTTTATGACGTAGTACTTTACGATTTATTTTCATTCGAAGAGTTTGTGATTCATAAAACAGGACATTTAAAAAAATATACAACTAAATGATAAAAGACAGAATTTTGTATACACTATGATAAATATATTGAAATGTAATGTTTTACAGACTTATAAACCAAGAAGAAGCCATGTAAATGTTTCAAATATATAAATCATTAAAACTTTATCAGCCGTAGTAATCAAAACACATACCTGTAGTTTTAATTAATGCGCAAGGAAGGATTTGTATGAGCTATACTCTCTAACAATTGTGGAATCACGCGAATGCGGCGTAGAGAAATTAGGTTTTAATTTCCTGTCTACTAGAATGTACTTATAGAGAAAGCATCATTGTAATAATCAAAATCTACATAACAAAGATACGTGAACTTTGGGCTATTGATCCCAAAAATGGGATCTGAAGCCTTGCTGAAATATAGGTTATTGGTGATGGGTCTCCGGCCGCCGAAAGTTTTGCTTGTTTGCTTTTTATTACATCTCGGCGAGAATAAAGGATGAAACACAACATTTGTATTTCACTTAATTTTTTTGCTTAAAGCATAATTAACTTACAGCGTTGTTCTCTTTACTGTTCAAACCAGATAAAACATTGTATATATAAAAGACTATTTTAAACTAATCTGCGTGAATTCGATAAATGGAATACATTACTTTAAAATAAATATTTATTATAAGAAAAAAAATGTCCTTTTTCATTTTCCCCAACTCCGTATCAAAAAACCAAATAAAATTACATAAAAATCGTTTGTCATACACAGAATGTATTTTATTCAGTGTATTTCTTTCTCAATTGCATATTGTTTTAAAATTTAATGTACCGAATTCGAAAAGTGTTGTTTGAAATGAAAATAACACAAGATCTTTTAGTAAAACTTGTTCGATCCCTTTTACTTCAACGAGTTTAACACCCTAAAAGGTGTTGCGATTTGAATTTTGATAACATTAAGTATTTTTAAAATTTACTTTTATTACTCGTATGCGCATCAGCTGTCAAAGCCTCTGCCTACTTCTTTGTAAAATACTAACATAAGCAAAGCTTTAATAATATTATATATTATTATTATATTGTATTCTCAGACGTGTTGTATTGACTTAGAATAACACTAACCCAATACTCCTCACTTGTGTCCTAAGATCCGATTTATGTTTTTGGTGCCTTTCAAGTGATTGTAGGGTGATGTGGTTTGAGACCTATTACTTTCTTACAACACTTTTAATTTTATATTTTTTCCTAACTCAATTTCTGAGTAGTCCTTAGCCGTAGCCGTGTGTATAAGTAGGTTCTTTTCAAAGAACGTTTTTATATCACGTGCAATGTGATCACTTTTCCGTTTGTCCTTCAAACTTCATTGTTGCCTATCGGCCGGCAGTGTCATTGTGTTATAGATAGACAGTGTGCCTCTTTGTGCTCCATCGCTTACATCTCAATGCTATTCAGCTAGTGGAACTTCAGATGTCAAACCAATGTTAGATATTTATGTAGTTTTTATGCTGAAATAAGGAATGAGGAATAAGGATAGAGGTTTTCTGGTAGTGAGTTTAATAACTAGAAAATGAAGTAGTTACAAAGCTTTTTTTAAAATATACAGACATACATACTGAAAAGAAAAAGAGAAATCGGAAAAGATGGTGGTATAAAGGTTGTTGGTGATGGGTCTCCAACCGCGTCGCCCAAAAATCCCTTAAAAGCCCCAATACCGTTAGTCGCCTCTTACGTACACCCACCGGAAGAAATGGGGTACTGTTATTCTAAGCCGACACTACACGGCACTATTTATTCTATAAATATTTTAAAATATTGATTCTTCAATCTTCAATCCTTGGTTTTGCAGAAGCAACTCGAATAAAGTTTACATAATTTAAATCTTTTTGTTCATGAAAACCTCATGTGGGGATTATTACTATTATTCTTTATTTATTCGAATAAAGTTTGTTGAATCGGTGGTACTACCAATATTTCGGTGTTTTGCATTTCGTCCCGTGGGTGTTTTAAGCGACGACCAAAAAATATTTTCCTACGCTCATCCACCAAAATTGGCTTAGTAATTTCCAATTCTAAAGCTATGGTTACTTCTTCATGGGATTGGTAAACGTGATTATATCATGAGTATTGTTGAAATTCAAGTGTGTAGCTTTTACAGATTCCATCGCCAACATAATAAAATAAAATCACCCAGAGATTTAACTATTATAGTTCTTTGAAAAGTAAATACGATTAAACGATGGCCTTTATGTGAATAATCATAAAATTCATAATATATTTATTGGATACCTTTGCTTCCGCGAAATCCTTTAATATGTTTTTGTTTTACCTTAATCTGATAATTCTTAATCTAATAATTCTTAATCGATTTAATGTTTGTGGTGGTAGTTTCGTATTCATAAAAAACTTTTATAAAATGGGAGTAAAAACATATAAACTGAAGTGCCAGTTGATACAATTTCATTTTACAATAGACTCCTTCATGGCATAAACATCTTTAGGGTTTTTCAAATAGTTAGGAAAAATAAATTTAATGTCAACTTAGTTATACCTGTTTCCAACTATTAATATCAGTAGGTGTAAAACAAGAACATCAAAATTAAACATTGAACGCTTGAAAAAATATAACGCGCAACGTGTTAAATGTTTAAAAGTAGCTGAGTGGAAAATGCAGTTTGCACTGCAACTAGCGAGATACTCCCAGTACTAAAACGAGCATTAACTTTCCACTTGTTCTTATTCCGAGAGTATGTGAAAATTTGAATTACTTTTCAGCATATAAACATTGTTGTAACTTCAAATCATCTTTTAAAAATATAACTTCAGATATATTTTTGCATAGGAAATATGTTCACAAATTGATTCTATTTATAAAGTTGTATTCATAGCAGCCGTATGATAATAGATGTAGCGTTTAGTTGGGTATTCAGAGGTGCGAGTATTGTTTAAGTCGTCACGTTGAACGCGTTGTGTTTTCTGCTTTGAATGGTGTCGATGTGGCGGCCTCGCGACAACTTCTCGGCTATCTGTTTCGTTTCCGAGACTCGGAGACAATTTAACTTGACAACGTACTCTCTAACAAAGCACACTCCCGCTCCATTTCGTTCCACTGAAACATTTTCCATCAACCTACTCGATGTCGTTTTACATGTGCAGCTTTATGATTTCCTTTTATTGCCGAGTTTACAAAGAACGAAGAGCACAATAAATATGCAATAACGAGTTTTAAATCGGAAAGGGTGAAGCGCAATCCATGTTTGCGTAAACCTGGACGCTTTCGAGGGTCCCGGTCCAAATACTCTAATCGAGCAAATATGTAATCGTCAAGTAAGAGGACTAGGTGTACAGTACATTACCTTCGGTGCTAAACACTCGTCCGAAAGCGAGTTGTTTGTGCGAGAGGGCGCGAGTGTAAACAAGAGTATATTGCGCGGTGCGAGGGCGGCGGCGGCGGTAGGGCGGGCGACACGGCATTTGAGCGGTGGCAGCCGCGCGCCGTGCCCGCCGCCCGCCGCCATGTCCGTGCGCGCAGACCATCGCGAGCGCGACCGCTTCTCGCGGCACTCGTCGCGCGGATCCGTGGACGCGGCGCTGCCCGGAGGATCGCGCGACCACTCGTTCCGTTCCGTGCATTCGGTCCGAGTGCCACGAACTGCTAGCGATGATCTCATCGTGCCGACGCGCGCGTTAAGATCGTCGTCGTGCCGTGTGACGCCGGGCGCGCCTCATCGTCTCCGTCGCCACCACAGCTCGGCAGCGGAGTGTGAGCGCGCCCGTCGCTCTCGTCGCCATACGTTGGAGTTGCCGAGCCAGCGCGCCGCCAGCATCCGGAGCCGGTCGCCGGAGCCGCCGCTGCCGGTGGTGCCGGAGCCGCCTGGGGAGGAGGCGGGCAAGGAAGCTCGGCGCCGGCGGGTGGTGACGGCGGTGGCGGCGTCGTTCTTCGCGCTGGCGCTGGCGTCCGTGCTGGTGGTGGTGGTGACGCTGACCCACAGCTCGGTGCTGCGCGCGCACAACCAAACGGCCAAGTACTACACGTTCTCCGTGCCGCCGCACCATCCTCTCAGTGAGCCCCGTTCATGTTGCCCCACCGTCGCCCCTCCCGCTTCGCATGAGTCTGTCTCCTGTTCCACTCGTGGGGCTGCGAATGTTCACTTGTGCTATCACTATACCTGTTCAATAGAATGCCGGATAGTCGATGGCAATGTAAGAGCACTCGATGATAGTGGATGTTCGCAGATCCCTTGTGCATGCATCTGTTTAGATAAGAGTTGAATATTATACGTGATATTTATAAGTTAACGCACTCGATTAGCGATCGCTGTAATTATGGTAAACCATTATCAATTAATTATTTTACAGAGCAAATTTATAGAGAGTCATCGAACTGTTAGATTTATCAGTAACCACGTCTTAAATAAAGTTCAATTCATTTGAAGAAACTAATTTAGTTAAATGGAAACAAGAACCAAATGTCCTTTGTAAGTCTCATCACAAAACCGCACACAACAGACAGATACTGGCGCCGTGTAGTCTGAGAATAGTAGTTTTCGCTACAGAATTTATTAATTCATTAGTCGTTTAGTGTTGGATCAGAATAACACCAACTTATTGCTTCCCATGGGTACGGTACGAAGTGTGTTGGGGATTTTTAAGTGATTGTCGTCCAATGTGGCTGAAGACCCTGAAAATCATCCTTTATTTTAAAATTTCTTTCCCAGTCAACGTCCAGAAGTAGCTGACTAATTTTATTTTCTGAAGCTCTTGCTACCCCTTTTTGAGTTTTATTACCATAATTATGTGAATGTATGTTGAATGTTTATATATTTTGACACGTATTACATACAGTTATTTATTAACGAAATGCAATGAATTTAATTCAGAACTAAAGTTTTCATCCACTAGAAAATACCGTAGTAACTTTTTTTTCTATATACTTAATTTATTTTGTATTAAAGCACTTACAGCGTTCAAATATTTCGCCAAACGAATACCTTGAACGTAACATGTAAATTTAACGGATAGCCAACTTTCATCCGATCAAATATTTACTGCGCTGTTTTTGGCTGTATATAATTTTACATACTGACGCCTTTAGTTACCATTGGTGTAGGATGAAACTATTGACCGTCACTTAATACGATCCTGACTGATTTATTATTGACAAATAATCACACAAACAATCTTTCCTTTTTGGAATAAATGCAGCGATAGTTAGATAATCATAGAATAGAAAAACCCTTTATTTAACATCACAGCATGAAATATGTACTGAATCGTAAAATATAGCTTTGCAATGAACTTCAATCAGTATTGTCACTAACAGCAAAATTTATATCTACAAAAAAGTTCATCTTTTTCCGATACAAATAGAAAATATGTCATTTACGTCAACATAAATCTCGCAAAAGAAGCTTACCTATTGTGACATTATAAATTATTGCGTGACATACCTAGTAGGCATATGGTTAAAATATAAATTTATTGTTGAGGATAACACAAGCGGATTCATGTTCGTATCATAAGTTTAATTGAAGATAGAACGAAAACCAGTTGTAATAAAACAACCGAGATAGCTCAATGGATAGAACATCGCCTTTATGTAAATAGGCGGAGATTCATATCCCGGGTCGAGCCTATAATAATTCATCCTTTTTAAAGTACTATGTGGGGTTAATTTGACGACGACGACGACGAACGACAAGACGACGTGATAGCTCTATGGGTAGAACACCGGTTAACGTGCAAGCGACTAGTGTTCAAATCCCGGGTCGGGCCTACACCAATTTGTCTTTTCTAAAGACATATGTGTGGTTAATTTATCATGTTTGTTAACGGTAACAGACAACATCGTGAGGAAACCTACATTGCTGAGTTGTATTTAGGCATGTGACAGTGTATTCGTTCAAAACGGTGATAAGCCTGCCCCCATCACGTGAGTACACTGTCCAAGCAAAGCGTGGGTACTCTGAACACAAGGTGAAAATTTCACGTGGTGTTCATAAGTATTAGTACCTCTGCCAAACTCTTCGGGGACATACGACGTTAACGTTTGAGTTAAAGATAGTTTTCATCATACAGAGTTTATTGAAGGGAAGCTCTATTAGCCCCCACTTTGCATTTTGTTTGTCATTAAACTCCTTCTAGACAGTTTGACCGAACTTAATGAAATTTTGCACAATGGTCAAAGACTATCAGGATTTGGTTAAAAAAGAAACTAAAAAAGAAAGTGTTCTAATGAAGAGTTATCACCTTGCGAAATTGCCCAAGTTAACATATAGGAATCAAATGTTGATGAGCATTAGCATGTTAACTACAGGTTATTATTCTAGCAATAAAATAAAAAAATAAATATATATTTCTCTTAATATTCACATACATACATATATATATACCCCAACTAATAATCCCGAAAAAGGATAGCTAAGGCTTTGAAATAAGAAATTCCATAGTTACTTTTGGAAGTTGAGTGACAACATCGCTTATAAATCACATAAAAAGTCCCTATACCCTTAGTCGCCTCCTTTGATCATCCACGGGTAGAAACGGGGTAGTCCTATTCTAAGCTGACACTACACAGCAAATCTCAATAATTACTCAAACGGAATTAAATTTAAGGAAAATATCACACACCCTAATCGTGCAACTTTACATCTTTTTTAAGTTAATGTTTTTTGACATGAATTCCTCATGTGGGGATTATAACATCTTTTATTTATGATCTTTTTTAAGTTTAAGATAAATTTCCGTAGGTATATTACGTGCGTACCGCCTAATAACCAATAACCGAGGTAGTGGACAAGAGTCAAATCACCCCAGCCTGGCGATTTGCCTATAATTTGGTTGAGACATTTATACAAACTGTGATGATGTGATAATAACATCGCGTTATATTTTAAAAAATACAGAAGAGATAAATTGAGGTTTAAAATGAACTTTTCAAACCACCAATCACGAGTATCGAAAGTAACTTTTAACAAACGTTATTTGTTCCTAAGACGTTTATATTTTTATTCCTATAATAAGAACGAGTTAATTGAATGATCCACCAAGAATTCATATTACATACTTCATTTTCATTTTAATTGCTTTTGTTTATTGACGGAGCTAATACACAAAGCAATTAAAGTATAAGGGGATGTATGATAAGATTAATGAAAGTATAGCACATATGGTTCACAGCGTGAGAGTATGTGAAAAATACTTGGTCGTTACAATTATTAGAACCGCAGTTTTTAATATTTGCGAGTAAAATGGAATAAAAGTTTTGATTATAAAATTACTTATCTATCTTTATGACAATATCAAAATAGGTCGATTTTATTCTCAGAATCATTAATCAATGTTAAAAATCACCCGACTGGGTTTCCTCCCAATATTTTCCTTAGCTCTTAACTTGATATATAAACCAACAAATATGGCTTAAGAAAGTACAAATTATTGGTGTGGAACCGTTTCTGGATATGAAACCATACTTCTCTGCATGCTAACTTACCTGCCAAGGCAATTGTATGTGTGGTTCATTAATTTATTGATATATTCACGCTATTTTCATTCCATTGGGGTAGGCAAGGACTATCGATCGCCACTTTGTAAGATTTGTAACCTTTCTAGCTTCATTTACATCCATCTATCTTTTCGCACATGCCCCCTCGTACGCCTACCTTTTTGAGCACATTCTCTATTTGATTTAAATATGTCCTTCCTAGTCGTCATCTACTGAAATTACCATTCAAATATGTTCTATAAATACTTTTCATCAATTTACTTTCATCCGTCCTCTCTATGTGCCCAAACCATCTTAACATTACATTTTCTATATTTCTTACTATATCAAATTGCACCTTTTACTAATAATAATTTTATTTACTCGATCACATTTTATTTTTTCTGAGGGACGGATAACCCTGTGTGTGAAAGATTCAATTTTTTAAATAAATAAATGTTTACAAAAAAAGAGATGACACGCCTCTAGGGTTGTGTAATACGCAGCTCAAAACGCTGTAAATGTTAAATTCATATTTTTTTAGTAGTATTTGAGTTAGATGCTTTTTATTTATTACGTCTTTTCGATTTGGTCCCATCACTTTTATCATATCATATTAGCTAGAGTGGCACAGTTTTTCCTTGCAGCTGTGATAGTGTTATTTATTGCTTATTTGATAAATAAATGACTCATTCCGGATGTATGGAATCAGAATATATCTTTTCTTATTTTGGCTCCGCGATTCTGCTATCTATTGAAATATAATTTCTTATTTTTTATTACTTTTTTCCGTTGCGAACTTGTACGACCGAAAAATTTAACTGCTATCGTGTGTCTTTCATTGTTTGGAAGTTTAATATCTTTCACAATAAACTCAAAATACCAAGACAATATTCCTAATATATCAGTTTACTTTAGCCCTCATATATTAACAAAAACCTGATATTATATATTTAAATTATAATTAGGCATAGCTACGTTCGGATTATTATTCAAATCCCTAATTTGAATTCTCCAAGCACCCACTTGTTTATGCATCGTTTATGAAACTCTTGCCTCAAGATTTATATCGTAAATGTCGATGGAAATATCTATCCGTTGATTTATACTTTTGTTAGTACAAAAAACAGTGTGGGCACGATTAAAGTCGGGCTTTTTGAAATAAAAAAGGTAAGTTTGTTTTTGCGTGAAAAGATAAATCTTCAGCTGTAAAACTTGTAGGATTAACGACAAAGTTTATACTTCAAATCGTCTTTGACGATCTTGTTGATATTAGGCATGAAGTTTTGGAAATACTTTTACTTTTAATATTTTCTGACTTATTCCAGTGTCTGTGATCTATAATTGGTAAAGCTAGCTAGTTAACGCCTAAATGCCATACGGAACGATAGGTTAAAACTCGAGTTAGTGATGGTTGGTTAGAGCTTATAGAAAATCTGCTTTCGTTATGAAATCTTTTAAAAGTAGAAAATAGATTTTGCGATATTGAGGTTACGTTAGTTTATACATACATACATACATACATATACTCACGGCTGTAATTCCCTAGAAGAGGTAGCCAGAGCCAAGGAATTATAAATTCCTCAGCCGCTTTTGGAATTGCGTGGGGAAAAGATGGTGAAATAAACCGCATCGCCCAAAAATCCCTTAAAAGCCCCAATACCGTTAGTCGCCTGTTACGATCACCCACGGGTAGAAATGGGGTAGTGTTATTCTAAGCCGACACTACACGGCAAATTATACGTTAGTTTATATGTGTTATTATAGTGTATTCACAGTGTTCACAGGGTAGGTTGGGGTTGTACATAACTATTAAAACCCTGAGCGAAGTGATAACCAATAAAAAATCTACATTTTGAAGATAATAACGATTTTCAGTTAGGTTAGGTTAGTAGTAAGTTTGAAAATACTTTTATCAAATTAAAAAAGGGGATTAAAATAATAATTAAAACAGTTCATAAATTGATAACATACATACATACATACATACATATTCTCACGCCGTTAGTTCCCATTGGGGTAGGCAGAGATTATCGATCGCCACTTTGTACGATCCTGGCAAACCTCTCTGGCTTCGTTTACATTGATAACCAGACCAAGAAATACTTCACGTGATGTTGTGAAGTATGTACACCTCTGCCATCCGTTTAAAATAGTATGTAAACATTTTTTCATATTAGATTTATACAAGCCAAAAGTTAAATAATTAATGTAATGATGCACAGCTGTCGATTTCAGCAGTTCATCAAAGGAATCCAGTGTATTATGGCCGCCCCATAAATGAAGCTATAAAATTATAGTCGAGTAATTTTATACCCGCGCGTGACCAAGTTTACTGCATTTCTGATAAAATAAACAAGTATTTATCCGCGAGCCGAAAATTAAGGAGTGACTATACTAATTTCTGAAACTTAAGATGTATTTCAGTGATATACTATCGATTCACCGTGGTTTTGCACGGGTAATAAGCGTTTTGATTACATTTTGCACATCTATTACTAGAAGGAATATAAGAGAAGATGTACCAAAGATCTATACCTGGAGTTATTCGTCGTCGCAGAAAAATATTAGATAAAATTTGCTAAAATTTGCTTAACCCAAAAAGTTAAAACATCAACTGGAAATTTCAGCTAAAATATCAATATGACTTATAAAATTAATACTTTATTATCGATATAATTAAAATTACATATACATACATACATATACTCACGGCTATATTTCCCTAGAAGGGGCAGCCAGAGCTAAGGAATTATAAATTCCTCAGCCACTTTTGGAAGTTGAGTGGGGAAAAGATGGTAAAAATAAAGGTTTTTGGTGATGGGTCTCCAACCGCATTGCCCAAAAATGCAATAAAAAGCCCCAGTACCCTTAGTTGCCTCATACGACACCCTTGGGTAGAAAGGGGTTGCGACATTCTAAGCCGGCACTAGACGGCATAGCCGGCACTACACGGCATAGCCGGCACTACACGGCATTAAAATTAATTAAAATTATTTTTATAAAAATAATTATGAACCTCTTCCGTATTTCGATAAACATAAACTAGTTAGCCATGATAGGTTTAGAAACAGCTGATATGTGTACCGCCATTTTCTTTTTCCGAAGTATTCCTAAAGAACTTTTAAACATACATATACTCACAGCCATAAATCCCAGAAAGGGGTAGTCAGAGCTTCAGAGCTAGAAACTCCTCAGCCACATTTGGAAGTTGATAGGGTACAAGATGACTGAAATAAAGTATCGTTGGTGATGGGTCTTCAATTGGATTTCCTAAAAAACACTTAAAAAAGACTATACCCCTAGTCGCCTCTTACGACAACCGTTGGTTGAAAGGGTAGTGACATTCTAAGGCGGCACTACACGGCCTGAAAACATAACTACATGTACTACAAAATTCACGGCCTCTACTAGATTCTTCTAAATAAGGAGCTTATAGCAACCATCTCTAATCCAGAGATTAAGATAAAGTGCAAAAAGTTGCTCAAACAAGAAGAACTAACAAAAAGAAAGTTTAGCTACTGATCCGGTTTTATTACCAAACTAAGGGCGAAACTATACTTCTAAGCAGTATTTTAGGGACTAAAAAGACTTAAAACTATCATGGTTATTATTATCACAAACCACATTAACATGTAGAGAAATATTAAGACCAAATTGATGCCTTACACTTTTTGGAAAAATATCAAACTAATCCTAAGAAAATTGCCCTGGTAGGTTTACAGGTTTAGGTTTTTAGTACAGGTTGAGGGTCAGGGTTTTTTTGGGTGATTGGCCGCTTTGTCTTAGGAACATTGTGATTTTGTTATATAAAGTGCTGTGTAATTTCATAATCGTTTCCTCTTTCATCTTTTACAGCGGTTCGGTTTTATGCTAGGAGGTATTAAAGTACTAATACATGTATGTACCTTAAAGTCAGTATACTATTAAAAATTGAATTTTATCATGAACTGGGTACTTGCTGTGTAGTGTCGGCTTAGAATAGCACTACCCCATTTTGCTGTGTAGTGTCGGCTTAGAATAGCACTACCCCATTTCTTCGGGTGTACGTAAGAGGCGACTAGCGGTATTGGGGCTTTTAAGGGATTTTTGGGCGATGCGGTTGGAGACCCATCACCAACAACCTTTATTTTACCATCTCTTCCCCACACAACTTTTCAAAAGTAGCTGAGGAATTTCTAATTCCTTAGCTCTGGCTACCCCTTCTAGGGATTAATAGCCGTGAGTATATGTATGTATGGGTAGTAGTGGCTAAGAATAGCACTAAACTATATCCTCTTGTAGATATCGTACGAAGCGACTAAGGGGGGTGATGGCTTTTTACGTGATTGTTGGCAAATATGGAGGAGACTTCTCACCAAGTTGCCTTTATTTTACTATCTGTTCCCTATTCAACTTCCAAAAGTGGCTGAGGAATTTCAACTTCCAAAACTCTATCTACCCTAGTATTTTCTAAGATTTTCACGATTGCACATTATAATTAAAACAACTATTGATTTCCGGATATTTTGATCGCGTGTTATTACATCATTTTCAAGCCCGACGTTTCGAAAACTTTTCAGTTATCATTCCCGTGACCATAATACTCTATCTACCCTTTTTTGGGATTTAGAGCCGCGAGTATAGATAGGAAGTAAGGAAACAATAGATTTATAATAATTTATTCAAATTACGCTTACACCGCGTTAAACGTTTACGTTAATGTTTTATTAATAATTTATAACGTTTATCTTAGTTAGTCCAGCGTGAAATTGTTTATTCTTACCAAAGTAAATTGGAACTAAAAAGCTAGCGGTATGCTCGTATCTCAGACATGTTTGAAGAGATAAAAAGTATTTTCAGCAAACAAATAAACAATGAATGTAATCAACGATGTGGAAAAAGTAGACTAGAAAATAGATGTATAATGATGTGCATATATTGGTATGTGTTAGTTCATGTTAACAGAAAATGGAACTTTTTAATTTCACGCATGATTCGAGAGTCTCGACTGAGTCGACGCTCTGGCGACTCGATGTCATTAAGTCAGAGCAGAAATTGTGATAGATTATGTTTTTGATAAATCCGAATATTCCTATTTACATTTCCTACATTTCTCAGACTAGACGTTTGGAATTTAACTGAAGTTTTCGAGTAATGTCTCCTTTTGTTGATTACTTTTATTGTTTGATTTGTTTCTGTGTTGGATCATCAATTTTATTTAATCGAGATGTATTTAATGAAATGTTCATTATATCCTGGGTTGATTCAAAATCTATTGTGGGTATCTTTCGCAATTGAAAACCAATACTAAATTCAATTAAGAAGTTTCTTGTAATTGGGTTCGTATTTATGGGTTAATGTAAAACAATGTTAAATTTCAATATCAATGGTAATCTTGATTGAAGTCTATTACAATTTTGAATGCAGTATTTCTGTATTATTTTTCCTCTAATATATGATTATCATGAGAAAGCATTTTAAATTAAAATACATTCATTCAACACACTAATACAATTAGACACAGAAGGGGTAGTTTGATCTACAAAATTATTAATAAGCGTGATTATGATCAGTAAAGATATTGAAATGTGTTGCATTGATAACATCATCACCTCCCTTATTTAGCCATTCAGTACGAACACCACAGAAAAAACAACATGTTGGTTTATTGTAATTTTAAGTGGAAACTTTACTTTATACATATACTTACGCCATTAGTATCCATTGGGGTAGTCAGAAACTATCGATCGCCACTTTGTACGGTCCTGACAAACCTCTCTAGCTTCGTTTACATCCACCAAGGAAATGGAAACTTTAACAAATATAAAAAAATAAGTTCATGCTGTAATCAAAAGAATAGAGTTAAGCATTTATTTGTGTAGTTTATGTAGTTATGGCTCAGAATAGAACTGACCTGTCTAGTCTCGATTTATACGAACTGAGACTGCCAGAGTTAAAAACGACAATGTAATTAGCCAATCTACTAAAATGCATTTAGCATTCAGATCACCCGGAATATCATACAGATAGCCTTACACTCAAAGATTAGAGTTTTTTAAGATGGAGTCATTATTTAATCATCGGAAAATGTTAGACTTTTCTTTTTTATATAAGTTAGTAAACAGTTACATTGACAGTACTAAAGTAATTAAAAATATAAATTTACTTTTACCTTACTTTTATTTACTGTTCCCTTCAACTATCCTCGAAACACAATTAGGAATGTATTTAATGTAAGAAGATGCCGTACTAATATTGGTCTTAATTCACCCATTAAGAGAATGTGTAAAAGTTATAACGAAATGCAGGCAAAACACGGTAAAATTGATATATTTGGTGACTCTTTGGCCGTTTTCAAGCAAAAAGTTACAGTTGCGAATACATAAGATGGGGTCGGTTTGCATCTAATTAGTTTACCAATTGCGTCACTATATTGAATTTTAATTTTATTATTATTAATTAAATTATTCTTATTAGAGAAGAAATGTCTGATCATTTATATGTTGTAATTTTTATAATTGGCATAGTTAATTTTTAATTAAGTTTTAATCAATTTAATATAATATTATAATAATAATTTTTTAGAACGTTATATCTGTAATCTTAGTTATATTGTGAATTATTTCAATTTTTAAATCGAATGATGTGATTAGCCTATAATTGGTGTATTTAGTTGATATGTGTCATTTCAATTCAAGTACTTTTTAAGATCGTTTACTGTTTTCACTGTTGGCAATGCGTAATAAATAAATAAATGAATAAAAATGTAAAATAGGACCGTATTATCTAGATTGCTCTGTATGCCTGTCCCCAATACACCGGGATGGTTTTCATTGAACGTCAAAGTTACACAGTTGGAAGTATTTATAGTATTTTTATAAAATACGTAATGAATGTAAATACAACTCCTCCCAGGCTCCCGTACTAAGGATTTTATATACCTACAACCATTTTTATATACGGTATTATACGCGCGCAAACCATATTTGGTTGATATTCTGTAACTCACTTTCTCATAATGATCATAAAACTTGGTAGCTGAAAGTTTTTAGGCCGTTTTTAACCGACTTCAAAAAAAGGAGTGTTCTCAATTCGACCGGTATTTTTTTTTTTTATGTTTGTTCGCCGATTACTTCGCCATTTATGAACCGATTTTGATTATTATTTTTTTATTCGAAAGAAGATACTCCCGGAATGGTACCATGATGAGGATATCAGGGTCCGATGATGGGATCCTGGAGAAATCGAGGGGAACCCTCCAATTTTATAGGCAAATGTACCGCGTTTTACATATTTTCTGAACTTATATTGACATTTGCTTCTGAAAATCATATTGTTATGCTGCTGAGCTGATGATAGAAGGTGGATCCTCAATCACTAGGTATTAGGAAACAGTTCTTTCCACATTCTATATAGATTTATACTCCTCTTCGTAGCTTTTATGAAGAGAAGTACAGGTTCACTAAACATTTCTTTTGTTATGTTATTGTTACCGAGAAAGTACCACGAGACCAGGATCTGATGATGGCATCCCAGGAAATCGAGGGGACTGTCGAAACTCACAATTATGTGACAGTGTATTTGTTCAAAACGCCGATAGGCCTGCCCTGAATAACGTGAGAACACTGCATAATAAATCGTGGGTACTCTGAACTACAGGTGACAATGTCACGTGATATTCAGAAGTATTACTACCTCTGCTAACCCCTTCAGGGATATTTGGCGAATAGAAATACCGGAAATACGAAGAAGAATACAGTAACTGTCGCTTCCTCATCCGAGAGGCATCTTTGCCAGGTCTACCCATCTCTAAAACTCGTAAAATAAAATAATTTTTAACAAAAAGAAAACCGACTTCATAGAAAAACAACCGAAAATAAACAATCTAGTACTAAAAAGTACGAAATAAGTTTTTTAATTGAATATGAGTACTGTGATTGATACCTTAGCAATTTCTTTATTCCACACGCGTCAGTTCAACCTACCTAAATATTACAATTCTCTTAAATTAATTTTTGAGTCGGTGCCAGACAAACAAAAGTAGATTCACCCTGCTATCTATCTCTGATTATTACAATCTAAACAATATATATCTATCGCCTAACGTTTTAAATGATAATACGTACAAAAATCAATTGACCCTACAACTACAAGGTACCCTACATTTTACATGTATATGAAGTGCGAAATACACACTTCTTATTATCAATTATCATCGAGGCTGGCACCGGGTCACAAATTAATTTAAGAGAATTTTAAGATTTAGGTAGGTTGAACTGACGCGTGTGGAATAAAGAAATTGCTAAGGTATCAATCACAGTACTCATATTCAATTAAAAAACTTATTTCGTACTTTTTAGTACTAGATTTTTTATTTTCGGTTGTTTTTCTATGAAGTCGGTTTTTATAATTATAGTTGTAGCGGTTTTACCATACCAAAGAGGTTAATAAGGAAACTATTACTAAGCTTCTACTTTGTATATGGCTGTCATCAGACTGTGTCTCTTAAACCGTGCCTTTTAA
Organism: Bedellia somnulentella; assembly: GCA_963576735.1. Classification (NCBI taxonomy): domain Eukaryota; kingdom Metazoa; phylum Arthropoda; class Insecta; order Lepidoptera; family Bedelliidae; genus Bedellia; species Bedellia somnulentella. The sequence goes on along the minus strand of OY755177.1, from coordinate 12,921,110 downwards.
ACAGTTGATATTTTCGGTGATGATGTATTTATGTTACCGCTATACGAGTGAACACAATTGTATATACAAATTCTAAAATAATATAAGGCAGCTTTCATACTTGTTTTTAATTAGCTTTTTCTTTATATTGTTAAAAGCAACAGGTGGACGTAAACATTTTTTATAGAATGTCCTCTAGACCGGATTGGAGAGGACTATACCTCGCAGTGGACGTCTATGACCTGATGATGATCAAAATATAAAAATTGATTTATTGCACTAACATTATTAAACGTTCCGAGTAGTGATGGACAAAAACTTATTCAAACTTAAAATTTTCAGTGTAAGAAAAATAAGAGCTTTTTGAGAATCTTTTATATCAAATAAAAACAACCAAAACCTCAATCTCCACCATTATTGATACAAACCATGTTATTTTCAGTGAAACTAATTTAGTTAATACATCAAAACAAAGTTATCGATCATATTCAGCATTAATACAATTACTGAAGGCGTAACGTTGTTGACATCCACGTTTCATACTCGTCTGCATTTTCCGAGGGTGCGGTACATCGTCTATATTTAGCTGGCACACAAAGGCGCAGTTCACTCATAGCCTAAGGTGTATAGCTAGCCCACAGTTTCAAGTGTCAGTATATGACCCGTTTTAAATAGTTTCTAAGCGTCGCTTTTTAGGGATTTGAATAAGTACAGGTTATAAACTGTACTTAATTATTTGGCGATATATACGGATTTCACAGAAATTTACACTGAATAAAATCATTTTGGCCAAACATATTCTTGTATATAAAAATGGTAACTAGAACGACAGAATAAAAAAAACACTTTCGGAAATTGAGTGGTAATTGTAAAATAAAGGTTGTTGGTAAAGGATCCCAAACCACATTGCCTATCAATTACTTTAAACGCACCAATACCCTAAGTCGCCTCTGATGACACCAACAGGAAGAAATAGAGTGACATTTTGGACCAATTGAAGAATATATATCAGAAATTCTGATGCTGCTTTTTCTTGGCAACAAAAATAATAAAAATATATATTGAGTACGGCTTACTCGGCATTTCAGCGCAAGCTTTTACCCGTAATGTACAATTTTAAAAGCTAAGTTCGACCTTCTGATTTTCCGTATTAATTTTGTATTTGTCGGCTCTGAAAAGTATAATTCCTTTTTTTCTCTGGAATATGCTCCACAGAAGCCTCCCCTGCCCCCCTTTAAGAATTTGTTTGGTGTTATGTATACCCTGCCACAAAACCTTTACTATTTCCATTTTTTCCTTATTTCAAGCTAAAAGGGGCAAATGCATTTATGATTTCGTAGTTCACTTCATAAATACCATATTTCGTGTTTTTTATGGTCATAAAAAAATAACACATAAAAGGTAAATGGATTTTTTAGGTGGGACAGACACCAAATTTACATGCGCTTTCGAAAATATAGAGGTACTCAATTCTATTGTAAGCTTTTTTTCGTAATTTTGTTTTTCTATTCGGTAGGATATGCTTCCAGATCAGTCCCAAATTTTAATGGGTTTGTTTAGGTAGTTAAAGAAATATATCTAAAATATCAAGATGCATATGTGGACGACTCCGTTATTAATCGAATTTGGAATGAAAATTTGGGTTTCAAATGGCTGTAAAGGAGGATTCATTTTTGTTTAAAAATAGATTATTTTAGAGTCATGTTAACAGTTAAAAGAGTTTTTCAAACATTAGGCGGTGCAAATAGACACATAAGTTTAAGTTTTTTTGAAATTTGGGTGTTTACGTGAATTTAGTTAAGAATATTTTTAGATTTTTATTGCATGAAGTTAATTATAATAATAATAATTATACTCATTTAACACTCAATAAAATGTTACAAACTTTTATGAAATAATAATGAAATAATAATCTTTATTTACACCAGTAAAAACAAACAACAGTCGTATTCGTTAATTTAAAATGGTAATAACAATTAGGTGTTTGGTACACAGGTGGTAAATATTTTACAAAATAAGATGTCGGTGTCCCCTGCACTAGGCAATGCCTGTATCGCGGGGGACGAGGTAGGCGGTTTACAATTGCTTGTAGACAGGATTTCTCAGGTGGCGCATAATAAATTATTATCAAGTTAAAACTAAAATAAAATAAAAATAAAATAAAATTGCTTTTTACAAACAGTAACTTCTATTCGTTTCTATTTTTAAAAATATATATTTATGGTTTTTAAGATTGGAATAGCAGTTGGATTTAAAATAGTCCAGAAAATACTCAGAATTTCTTAGTTCTATTAACGTACAGTTTGACATTCGCTGTACGGAATAATAAAATCAGCGGGTAAAATTGCGAGCAAAACCTAGCACTAACTCATTTTATGATATTAAGTTTAGTTTTCACCCTTCGTCGATGAACACAGAGAGGATAATTTAAAATGAATAAGGTACAAGAACTTGTTTTCATCAAGCAAGATTCTGAGGCTTACGATATCCCGTTTTACATTTGACGAGCTTTAATAGGCTTAAATGAAATGAGAAGGGATTTTGCGTATCTATAAAAATTTACTTTGCCGTTTATTTTGATGAGAATGACGATGTTTTTATGAAAATCTACGTTTAATAACTTTGTGTTTTGTTGGCGTTTAGAATTACCCAGCAAAGTGTTTTACTTAACAAGATTTTAATATAGAAAAGGGAATAAAGTGGCGGGCAGAATTGAGAATTAGATATTTCTTAGCCTCTTATGCAAGTATATAAGGGAAAAGATAGTAAAATAAATGAAGTTAGTTGAAAGGCATCCAGCAACATCGATCTGAAATCGCTTTTAACTCCCAATAATCCTAAGACACCTTTTAGAATACATCATATACTCATACATATAATCACGGCTATAAATCCCTAGAAGGGGTAGCCAGAGCTAAAGAATAGAAATTCCTCAGCCACTTTTGGAAAAGTTGAGTGGGGAAAAGATTGTACAATAAAGATTGTTGGTGATTGGTCTTCAACCGCATCGCCCAAAAATCCCTTAAAAGCCCTGATACCGTTAGTGGCCTCTTACTTACACCCACCGGAAAAAATGGGGTTGTGCTACTCTAAGCCGATACTACACAGCATATTTTAGAACTACCACAGAAGAAATTCATATTTGAAAAAAAAGTTCAATTGAGTACTTTATTTCCTTATATTCATTTTATACCTTCAAAAAGTCTAAACTCTAAACTCTTCTAAAAAACGTTGCACAACCAAACATGTTCATACCAAAGTTGTGTCTCTCAGGATAAACATCCTCTTTCCTGTTTCTCTTTACCTTCCTTCATACTTTGATAATAAAGTTTAATATTAACAACATAAGAGAGTACTAAAATTAGTCCTCAGAAATTGCCTAACTCTTAGTATATGAGTCCATAAAGGCAATTATCTTAGCGTAATAGCTTGCTGAAGCAACAAGTTGGCAATCAGATACATCCCAATGGATTTGTTTCTAGAACTCGACTCTCAGCAATTTATTAGTGCGACAAATACAGTTACGAATGAAGTTGGTACCCAGTTTATTGGACAAAACTAAGTGGATTTTAGTTGACAACATTATATTATTTACATTGTGAATATTATGCCTTTCTGTGCTGCCTAAAACATACGAGTGTAGGAAAATTAACGCATTTGCTGTATTCAAAAATTGTAAGTATTATAAGTTACTATAAAAGTGATTTGATTAAAGTTTACTTAAAATTAATCGCCAATCTATTATCTAAGTAACATTTAAATAAACTTTACCCAGGTAGTTCGTTTTTTCAGGCTTTTGATATGAAGCGATTTCTTGACTTGGTAAATTATAGTATTACGAGTAAGTTTAAGTAATTTAGTTTTTTCTTCTTATTGAGTACAACAGAAGTTTTGTGTTTTGTTGAAGTTTACGACATTGATAGATTACATAGGTCTTTGTTAGATCGCAAAAAGTTTTGGCTAAAGCTAGACTATAATAGAAACACTCGGAGAACAAATTGGTCCATTTTCTTTATTATTTTCTTGTTTAGTACAGGAACTTCATTTGGGGTAAATTATTTTTTATTCAACATTTACTAGATAGACCTTAAAAATCTTAATCATAATCTTTGTTCTACTTGGCTTCAATGGACGAATAATATGTTTAGATCGTTTGTTTTTGATGTGATTTTTATGGCGATTGATCGATTTAATATAAAATGGTACGAGAAATACTTAAGAATACCATCTTCCAGGCCTCTTAAAAAGTTATGTAAAATTTTCGCATTCCAAATGTTCTGTCTATAAACATCTCCTCCAACTAGTACTGTTTGTTGTAAGGACAATCTACGGTTGAGTGAGCATCAATGTGCTGGTGGCAAAAAATTGGTACATGACTAGGTTCATTAAGTCCGTTACTTGAATTGCATACATATATACATTTATTTCTACCATCTTGTTCCCTATCAACTTCCAAATTTAGTTGAGTAGTAATTTGTAAAATTTACAGTTATAGTAATATAATAATGATAGAAGATATTTTTTATCATAATATTGTATTTGATTGAAAACTTTGGTTTACGATAGACTGGTAATTATTACAGTCTTAATTTGGACATGAATGGCTTGAAATTTTGTGTTTGCCGAAGAATATGTCTTTGATTTGGATTATGTGCTGTTAAATATTAATAATTTTATCAAAAATCACCAAAGTTAATAGAAATGCCAGAATTGACGTAAATAAGATAATTTTTTTTTTCATGTTTTTGCCAAAACCGTTGTAGGCCGTTGTCAAGTCCGTGAGAGGTTCTGCCTTTGTTGACGTTTATGCTTTGACGTTTTTCACTTACTGCAAATCTATGGATTCTTTAACTATGGTGTAACCTCACAGCAATGATTTCAGTTACCGCCTGACAATAAAATTACATTGATCGATACATGTCGGTCGTCATTTATTTGCATGTAGGTAGTTTCAAATATTTTCTGTTTGATTAAAATGTCTTTTGTGGTCTGCCTGTACTAAAAATTTCACTTATTTTAGCTGAAATATATTTTTCATCCTTTACTGGTCATCTCCATGTGGGGGGCTTGCGCTACAGCACATAACAATGTTATTTGTCTAATTTAAATTGTTGTTATATTATAGATTTACAAACAACTGAAGTACTCTTAAATAATTACGGGATTAGCTTTTATAAAATTTTGTGTTTATTTCGTTGCCATGAAATATGTTTTTCAAATAATAATGATGATCAATGGGTTTCACTGTTTTCAATGGGAAAAAATCTAGTAAATGTAGAGATAACTTAAAAAAAATCTTTATTTCAACGTTTACGCCGTAACTTGAAGTAATGGTCTTTCCACTGAGTCATCAAGGTTCAAATTTGGCGTAAATATTACCTAGTAGTAAATATTAATTTAGTATTTTGAAGTTTCAAATTTAACTTACAAAATATAAATACTTTCTATTCAAACCCCAGATAACCACTAAAACAGTACGTAAAAATACATGGGAATGTTAACCAATTAGGTTAATGAACTGGGAAAAGCAAACGTACAAATAAAAGAAAACGATGCCAGTTCGGGTTTTGCGAAACAAAAGTAAGAACATCAAATAATCCTTAACTTTTTGCATCAGTATTTTTTCTAATTTCTGGCAAAGAAACCGTCCAAACTAACCGTTCTAGGATCATGAGTTCTTTTATTAGTGATTATTGGTTGATTAAATCTATTAAATACCAAAAAACATGTAATATATTGTATGCATTATGTTTAGAACTTTGTATATTTTTAGTTACTATCGCTGTGTTATTATAATTATAACACATTGCATGTGTTTTAACTGTAATAATCGTATTTAATTGACTAAATTGAATATTACACTACATTTTTTCAGCAAATAACCACTTAACCTTCACACTCATAGAATTTATTTAAATATTAAGACTACCCAAAGTTTGTGCATTCGATTTCGGGTAGCAATACTGAATCCTTAATACGAAGCTCTTAAATCCCATTGATGGCAACTTAAAAGGCCCTAGGGGTGAATTGCCAACTTGTTTCTAAGTTGGCAAAATAAGTTTCCCCAAATTAGCGATCAGAACCTCAGTCATTAGGCATTTATAATGAATAGCCAATGTTATTGTAATTAAGAAGCATTTAGGATATTAGGCTCGTAAATTACTTATAATTTTCATTTCAGAAAGAATATTCTTCATATTTAAACGCTTTAATTAGGATTTTAAATGAAATTAGTACCAACGATAACCAATCGTTTATTCTTGATCTCGAACTTGACCTCTCTACCTATTTGCATTTTTATGTCTTTGGAAACTGTAGGCAAATATTTTTTTGATGAGATTATATTGAACAAAAGTATATTTTCCAGACGAATAAAAATGAAAGTTAGCATTGCGTAACGTTTCAAAAATAAATAACACGTTATCCCTAAAAAGACAAACGTCTACATTCTGACTTCAAAATAATTGACAGAGCATGTACATCGCTATGTAATGTTTTCATGCTAAGCTAGATATTCAAATAACTATTTTGTTAAGGGTCCCGGAGGACGTGACAAAAAACTATTTGGCAAAACATTCAGACAAGCTCGTTATAATCCGGGAAATGATAAACAGTTTTGTTTGTATAGAGCTAAAAGGGTCGGAAACTCCTGCCATGCGTGAAACCAGATTACACTCGGAAACCACTTTTTGCATATACAAATGTTTGGAGTTATTCAGAACTCAATTACCACTAGATTTTGATTAAAGCGTCCTTACTGTGATACGTGTATATTTTAGGAACCAAAACTCATCGTTCCATAGTCCTGCATGATGGCAGAGTAGTTAATTACAGTCATTTTCTTTGACGAAGTTGTGTGGTGCTAGCTGAAAACTTTACGTAAAATCTTTTTAAAGTTGATGATAACAAGTAAATAGAAGTTCTAGAGTGTTAAAGAAAGATATAAAATCCAAGTCGTATTTTATATAACTATCATGTATTTTAAGATTGCCTTGTCAGTTCATTTATTGTTATTTTTTATTCCCGAGAAAAAACAGTCTTAACATTTTATAACTAGAAAACCTGATTTTCTTTGTTGATTGACTAAACCTAAACTCATTTAGAATTTAAACATTTTTTATTGTTAAAAAGGACTAGGTATTTCTAAGGGCAAAACTCAAGAATGACTGAGCGAACGAAAATAACAATATATAAGCATAATTTTTGGTGTACTGAAGTACTACTCTTCACGCCGAGAACGATAATTAGCATACTTATCGCTTCTACCCATATTAAAATTTATTTCTTTCTCCCTCGCACGATCGAAAATTCGATTCGATTTTTGGGCGATGCGGTTGGAGACCCATCACGAACAACCGTTATTCCACCATCTTTTCCCCTCGCAACTTCCAAAAGTTGCTGAGGAATTTCTAATTCCCTAGCTCTGGCTACCCCTTCAAGGTATTCATAGCCGTGAGTATATGTATGTATGTTAACTTTACCGCGCACTAACTACATGTATTTTTAACAATTTGTTTAATATATTTGTATTGATGGGGTCACCGTTTAAAATCTTTGATTAAAATTCAATCATTCAAGGGAAAAGTATTAGGGGAAGATAATGACTACCTCGCAACGCAATTATAACAACAAACATGCTGTTTGATTTGAAAACCGGAAGTTTCCGGCGTGGCTAACCATAGGGATCGTAAACAAATTTGAGGGTCAGTCCTTGAATTTTGAAACGGTTATCTGGAAAACCTATACGTTATTGTAAGTTGAAAGTCTTTGTCAAGTACTGATTAAAGTAATGCATGTCGCTCCATATAACGTATTTCCATATTTACCTAGCGTTTAAGTAAGAGTTATTAATTATTTTTCGTATTATATATTCGCAGCAGATAAATTAAAGTATTAAGGGAATGTAAATTTGCGCCTAAGCCCTCAACTTATTATTACACTCTGAAAGCCAAATATTGTCGATAAAAAATGGTATATTTAAGAGATATATAATTGAGGTAAAATCTATAAAGTAATACTAATTACTAAATTTTTTAATTTAACTATGTAACATAAATACTTTATGGTCCTCGCTAATAATTGGGATTACATTTTTTATTTCACACACATTTTATTGAATTACTCATTAATATTTGCTCAGTAGCTCAATACATGCTCAAATTAAACAGAATCAACAACATACTTATTTACACATACTCAAATTGATAAATCTCAAAAAGGAGTGGCCAGAGCTTAAGAATTTGAAAATAGAATATTATAATATAAATTGGGTAAGCAAAGTAAAAAACAAGATATTTCAAGAAAACCTAAAAAAAAGTTATCTTTAAGAGAAAAATAAATACTCCTAAACTTTTCGTCACTTTTTCACTTTTTTCGTGTTACTCTTATCGCGAAAGTCTCCAGAAACAAACATGTCATCCATTTACTGGGCGCTAAGAGATATTCTGTCCTTGTTCCCAGTAAGCTTGCTTGGTCAAATGTGTCACACATTGTTTAGGTGACGTTATCGGAAAGCAGCAGACGTATCCGAAAGCCCTCATAAGGGATGACACATGACTGTTAATACATCTTTGACGTAGGTCTTGATTGGATGCTTCTATTTTTTCTGTGTTAAAATATATGTAATGTTATTTTTGTTTAAGTGATTGATTAGATATTATTGAGCAATGACATTCTAATATATTTTTTCCGTGTAGCGCCGGCTTAGAATGCCACTGCCCCTTTATACCCTTTTTTTAGTGGTTCTTGGGCGATGCGGTGGGTGACCCATCACCAACTATTTATACCATCTTGTCCCCTATCAACTTCCTTTACTTTTAAAAACGGCTAAGAAATTGCCTATTGCATAAGTCTAGTTACTTTTTTAGAATTTATAGCCGTGATTTCAAATATAGATATTGTAAAAACAAAGATTTGAAACACTTGTCTTAGGCCAATACAATTTGCTCACTGGCTACGAACCAAATTACACAAAAACAGATAAAGCTGAGTGTATTGTTGAAATCAACTACGGTTGACAATTTCCTACCAGCACAATGTAGACGTACTTCGAAAATTGCGGCCGCTTTTTGTAGCATCAAAAACACTGGCTCTAGGCTTTTTTTTTACTTTTTCGGCACACAATAGATATGATAGCTCAATCTGCGGGACTATGTGAATTTCATAGGTGATTTTGCAATGTTCGTGTATTGAAAACAAAATCCTTGCCTTTGAAGAGTAAAAACCTATACGTTGGAAAATATTGTCCAATTAAAAATACCACGATACAATAAAGTTCTATCATAAGAGCTACATACACTTCAGTAAGGAGCACCCTCGGCTCTCATGCAGAGAGGCGTGAGATCGAATACTGGGTCGTGCATAACAAATGTGTGTTTTTATAAAAAAGTCGAAGTAGTGATCGGTAGTCTCTGCCTTCTTAAGAACTGATAGTGTGAGTAATTAATGCATGATGGCTCAAGACGTTTAATTACCATGCAATCCTCCTTTGGACGAGGCCTGACACGATCATTCTTTCTCTCATAACATTTTTTCTTTGATGATCGTCGTCAATTGGTTTATTGTTAGAACGAGGGGCATGCCAAAAGAAGTTAGATACTCTTTTCTGATTTAATTGACACTGGCAAGCTATACACCATCTTATATGCTGGATTTTTATTGACGAATTTCAATATAGAACACACTTCTTTTATTTATTTTTTATTTGAATGAGCATAATTTTTTCGAGAATCTGGCGGGAATTCACTTGCAACAATGGAGCTCAGTCGACGTGATTTTCGCGCTATGATTTATTATGACTTTAAAAAAGGTTTAAAGCCTCAAGAATGTTTTGAACTTTTGGCTTCTACTTTTGGTGAGTCTGCTTGTTCCCGAGCAACAGTATTCAATTGGTTTGCTGAATTTAAAAGAGGACGTGGATGTCTTGAAGATGAAGCGAAGACAGGAACCCGCCAACCGAGGTCACGCAAGAAAACGTTCGTGCAGTCGAAAAACTTATTCGCGAAAACCGACGAATTACATATGTAGAGCTAGAGCGAAAACTAGGAATTGGATCAGCAGCAATGCAAACCATAATTCACGACCACCTTTCTCTCCGTAAACGTTGTTCGAGATGGATGCCGCACACACTTACCGATGAGCAGAAAGACCGTCGGGTGGGTTGGTGCCTATTCATAATAGATAAATTCAACGGAGGCGAGAAAAAAAACGTATATGATATACTGACTGGTGACGAAACATGGCTATATAACTATGATCCCGAATCAAGGCGACAGTCGACTGTATGGTGCTTTGAAGACGAGCCAACTCCTACAAAATGTCGCCGTGCACGAAGCACACAGAAACAAATGTTTGCCTCGTTTTTCTGCAAAACGGGTCATATTGTTACTGTTGTGCTAGAGAATGAAAGAACGGTGAACTCTGAATGGAATGTGACAGTTTGTGATCCAACAGCAACATCAGCTTTGTGTAACAAGCGACCGAAGTCAGAAATCCGGCACCTTCTCTGGCACCACGACAATGCGGCGCCGCACACGTCTGCCAGAATACTGGACTTTTCCAACTCGAAAAATGTGTCAATTCTCCCTCACCCGCCATATTCCCCTGACTTAGCGCCTTGTGATTTTTACTTGTTTCCAAAAATCAAAGAAAAACTTAAGGGGAAGAGGTTTGAAAGCAAAGAAGATGCGATGGTTGCCTAAAATTTCGAGATTTTTGAGGTATCTAAAGAAGAGTGCTCACAGGTATTTTCCAATTGGTTCAGACGTATGGAAAAGTGTATACGTGCTCAGGGTGAATACTTTGAAAAGATCGATACTTGTAATAAAGAATAAATTTTATAATTTTTGACTATCTGGTTTCTTTTGGCATGCCCCTCGTATGTATTATTTAAGTTTTACCTGTTATAAGATTTGGTTATGAACAGGTACTATCATTTCCGCTATAGAAATGAACTTCAAGTTGCTTAGCATTCTGCCACGGACCGGTAACTCAATCCGTGAGTTCTACTACAAGACCACATTGTTGATTGAATATTAACATAAATTATCATAGTTTTATTGTAGTGCAGCATTACTATGCTACTGTATATATTATGGAACAGCTAATTAACTATGTTGTCTAGATTGTCAGGTTTTTTTTTTGGTTTAAAAGTAAAAAAGGTGGACATGTGTAAAATAGGTGATAAAGATTTAAACTTGGGTAGGTGTTATAAAGTTAAGTATAAAATAATAATTAATAATTATTCATGTCAAAAGTGTTACTTGATTACTAAAACGGTTTCCAGTTAATTGTTATCTATGAAAGCACAAAAAACTCTACATTAAAGTTTAAAAAATCCATGCTTTTATGTATGTTGTGTTCAAATGTTTTCAGTTTTTATTACCCATGGAAAAAAAAGAGGTTTTGAATTCGGCACGTATATTTTATAGGAATCAATTTGAAGACAATATGTTTGAAATTGGAATTCCTGACATTCGATTCAGTGTCTCTCAAATTCTTTTAGATTGTGACATCGTATGAATTTAAAATGAACTGGTTTCAAAAGCAGTCTTCCTGAAACATTTTTAGATCCGGAAGTTTCTAAACTGACAGTAATTTTCAATTATTTTGCATCAATGTCTCTGAAATTGCAACCCGTAATGTACTTTTGACGTCGTGGTTTTTTTTTACATTTATTGTTAAATTAAGAAATATCATTGCATGTTCAGTAAATTATTTGATTATAATAACAGTGGAGTTAACATAGCAGTATACATATTATTACCTCAATTTGTTCATTACACGTAGTTAACTGTGGATGTAAATCAAATAAAAATCACAATAGTATTTAACGGAATTAATTAAATGTTTTATACTCGTAACCATTACCATTGCATAACACGCAAAATGACTACATAAAATTGTGCTATAACTACAACACTATATATACGTAACTATATATACTCACGGCTATAAATCCCTAGATGGGGTAGCCAGAGCTAAGGAATTAGAAATTCCTCAGCCACTTTTGGAAAGTTTAGTGGGGAAAAGATGGTAAAATAAAGGTTGTTGGTGATGGGTGTCCAATCTCATCGCCCAAAAATCCCTTAGAAGCCCCAATACCGTTAGTCGCCTCTTATGTACACCCACCGGAAGAATTGGGGTAGTGCTATTCAAAGCCGACACTACACGGCACTACAAATTATATTGATATTTAATGGTTGGATATTGATCTTTTCTCTGAGTCTTAAAGCGACTAATTTACGACCTAGAAACAGTCTCTACGAAATTCTGAACCTGTATATAGCACATTGGCAACGTACAAAATAAAAACATTACTTTTTTGCTGTGTATCAGTAGAGTACTGACCCATTTATGCCCGCGTATGTCGCACGAAGCGACTACGGGGTAATGTATACTAGGTATTGTGACATTTTGATTCTGATGCTTTGCCTACCCAAACTTTTAATATCTTGGATTAATAGCTATGGGGTGTAAATTTTGTTGCCAAATTGTTTCGCAGTAGCTAAGTTTTGTTTTATTAACTCTTTCTTAAAACATTGATAGTTCAGTGTAAAAACTTCTGGGTCAAAAATAAGAAATCTGAAAGATAGATTGTTGAATGTCACGTGATTTTTATAAGATCTAGTATACCTGTTACCCCATAAAAGATTGCTACGTCTGTGTACGTCTTATGAAATTTCAATGAAAGTAGAGAAAAGACAGATATTGAGAACTTTATTATTAATCGCGTGTGCAATAAGCCAGTCTGAAACCATTGTAACTTTCAGAGTGCACGGACTTGTTGAATAGCAACTGTTTATTGCTCACTCCGGGCATATTTTTGTCTGCATTCTCATTTACAAAGTGAAGTTTTTAGAGCTATGTTTTATTTAAACGATGTTTTGTAAGCTTCTGATATTTAAAAATGTTTTGAACCTTACACAAAAGGATTATAATTGCCTTTCAACTTCAAACTTCGTAGCTCTAAAGATATGCGCTATATTACTTAGGGCCAGTTTTTTGATCCGTGGTTAACTCAACCATTTGTTAAATATCGTAACTATTAGTTAAATATCAGCAAAATGCATTTTTTGACCCGTGGTTAGAGTAACTAATGTCAAATATCGAACCAAAATGGATTCACGATTTAACTAATGGTTAGTCATTTAACTATAGTCAATGTAACAAATGGTTATATTTTTAACTACGGATCAAAAAACTGGCCCTTATTCATATAGGTTATATAGCACATTTACAACTTATTATATTTTAATTTCTCTACATTGATAAATAGTCTTTTGCTGCTCGAGTTGGGGCATATTTATGTGTTTTTGTACTTTCGTATGTTTTTTTGAATGCCACCGTATTATTGTTTAATAAACTCAATCAAATTCTACTCTCCTGAAATATTGAAATGTAGAAGTTACTGTTTACTCTTTGAATCCGATATATACACGTTCTCATTGCCAGTGTGAAGTGAGAAAAAATAGGAAAACTTTGCCAGCGTATAAAATATAATATAAAAACATAACTAAAAAGAAATTGCGCATTATAGAAAAATAAAAAATCATAATTCAGTTACAAGAGTACATTTGGCGGTCTCATCACTGAACGTGACTATTAAAGCGATTATTGTGACTATATACGTTAGTTTATTGTAGTTTCTTATATTAAGTCACTAAGATTTGACATTACTAATAGTTTGCAATATCTATATTCGAATAGTCGATGTAGCTGTCATTATTACTCGATAACTAAAAAGAACAGAGGGTTTGACTTTCATCAGTGCTATTGTTTTGGTCCTCTTTATAGTTAAACAATGCTTGATAATCGCGATAATCGAACAATGAACGATAATAAAATTTATGTTTATTTAATTTGACAACAGTCTTTGATAATAAATAAAAGCGTTTTTGGACATGTGTATCAATATATGATACGGAAGTGTTTGTAATGTAATCCCCTGTCCGTGCACTTTTCGGAAAAAAGGGTGTTAAGTTCTTTATTTATGTATAATAATACCGATAAAAAAAACTTTATATGATACTACTTCGTATAATAGTATTCCGAAGACAATATTCAAATAAACAATGGGAAACATAACTAGGGTGCCTACGTACATGAAAACCGAGATACAATTTTGCATGTTTTGTCGAATCCCAAACCACTTTTGCCGGCAAACAAACAATATGTTTCAGCGAAGATAAATGCGAGGAAACCACATTTCAGAAGCATAATGAACACGTGAAATATTGCTTACAAACTGGTCCAAATTATGTGCATTATGGTGGATTTGATGTCCGTTAAGATCTTTGCTTTCAGCTGCTGTACTGCATACATTTCAACAACAATATTTAGATTGTTTTGTTTGGAATTGTATTTCTAGTTTATGTTTTGTTTTGTTTGTTCATGTCTTTCGTAGATTATAATTAGTTTGATGATTTGTTAGATGATGAACTTGGAATAGATTTGTCCCTACGTTATAGGTACTATATGATCACCATTTGTATAGATGAAGCGAATAAGTGTAAGAAATTACAAAAAGTGAAATTACATTTCTTTTGTTTTGTTAAATAAATGCCGTTTAGATTTGTTTTTACATACATACATATACTCACGGCTATAAATCCCTAAAAGGGGTAGCCAGAGCTGAGAAAATGGAAATTCCTCAGCCACTTTTGGAAGTTGAGTGGGGAAAAGATGGTAGAATAAAGGTTGTTGGTGATGGGTCTCCAACCGCATCGCCCAAAAATCGCTTAAAAAGCCCAAGTCCGTTAGTCGCCTCTTACGTACACCCACCGGAAGAAATGGGGTAGTGCTATTCTAAGCCGACACTACACAGCTATCAAAGCCGACACTACACAGCTAAGCCGACACTACACAGCTATTTGTTTTTGTTAACAAACAATTGATCTCAAACATTACATTACTTTAGTTCTCTTCAACAATTCAATATATGTGGTAGTTTAATACATTTCTGTGAAAAACAATAACAAATAAATCTTAATGTGTTAAATACATATTGTAAACATCTGACGTTATTGTTCATAGAATCTTTTTAATTTCATCGATAAAAGTATTTAAAAAAACAAGCGCAGTACTCATAAAACCGTATTTGCACCGCATTTAATGCCATTAGAAGATCCATGGATAAAAAAACAGAGAACTTTGAAAGGATTGAAAGCCGGGGGGGGGGGATAAGGCGGGGCCGTTTGAGATAGACCTGCATAAAACATGCTCTTTGAAATTCCATTTTGCATTTTCATTTTGGAATATTCAAATTACAATCCTCCGTTTTTAGCAAGTGACGTTCTTTGATTGCATTAAAGAAGGGTCAGGATGCTGCTATGCGTTGGTGTAATAGTATTTAACAAATACGCTTACACAAAAGAAAGAAAGAAAAGAAAAATATATAAATCGTTCTATTTGGTGCATAGGATATGTACAACACATAAAACAAAAAATACGTTTGTATCACACATAAAACTAAAATAAACAGAACATAATCAAAATAAAAGAAAAAGAAAGCTTATAGATATGGAACTACCCCTATGCATCAAAATGGTCATTGGCTCAGCAAGATGCTCAGCAAGAAGCAAGAAGCAGTGAACTGTGACGCTGATTTTCAGCCAACGTCAGATTGGATAACAAACCACGTGACGTCCGACGATATATATTCAAGCCATAAGCCAGTTCTCTGAATCTAACTCTGCCAGTTCTCCTTAGAGTAGGAATAGACTATCGATCGCTACTCTGTACGATCCTGGAAACCTCTCGAGCTTCATTTCCATTCAGCTATCTCTTCATACATTTATTTTATTTATTTATTTATTTATTTACGGAAAACAAACAGCTTTAACAGAACAATTAGCAAAAAGCAATAAAAATTAAAACATAGCCAAAAACAGTTTTCACATATTGGTAACGAACATGCGCTTAATTAAGTATTATTGTAAATTAACTAACAATATAAGTACTAGGAAAGATAGTAGATTAAAAATTTGACAATCAAGAAAGAATTGTACTCGTAGTTGTAATAAAGAACTGGATAGAAATAGAAAGATTTGTGATCATCCTAAAAGAATAAATTTGCTATATTTTTTTTAAACAGTGAGGTTATACATGCTTTTACATTCCTAAGACTTTGGACGCCTGTCCTCGAACCAACTTATATTTATAATATAAATATTCCCTTTTCTATCTTTAAAATAATTATGCTTGAGTAACAAATAAAGGCTAGATAGCCTCTTCTGGTATATATAAATATCGGTTTGTGCTACCCGCATCATAATGTTAATGAGCTTTTCGCGGTTGTAGCACTAGCAGCATCCAGTAATCTTGGCTCTCAATTTCCTCTGCCCAGTGCCTGTTAAGTTTTATAAGTTTTAGGCTATTTCAGTAACGCTAACTCTTCAGACGACATGATAGTCCAGTGGGTAGAACACCCGCCCTAAAACAGAAGGGCGTGAGTTCCAATCTTGGGTCGGACCTACACCAATTTGTCTTTTCTAAAGTCATAAGTGTGGTTAATTTATCATGGTTGTTAACGGTGAGGGAAAACATCGTGAGGAAACCCACATGGCTGAGTTGTACTTAGTCATGTGACAGTGTATTCGTACAAAACGGCGATAGGCCTGCCCCCTATCACGTGAGTACACTGTCTAAGCAAAACGTGGGTACCTTCTCTGGACACTAGATGGCGCTGCCATGTGAGTTCAGAAGTATTGGTACCTCTGCCAACCCCTTCGGGGATAAACGGCGTGAACGTTTATGTTATGTTATGTTTATGTAACTCTTCAGTTTTTTATTGGTTGTTAATAGTCAAAATTGCATTAATAACCAGTGGTAACGTCCAAAATATAAAACATAAATGATAGTAAAAATAAATCCAGCTTTTATATTTCGATGTTAATGAGAAACAAAGTTTAGTTTACTAGAAAGGTTTGCCAGGATCATTCGAAGTGGCGAAGCTAGTCTCTGTCTACCTCAATGGGAATAATGGCGTGATTATATGTATGTATGTACAAAGTTTCTATCACAAAATATTCGTAACCATAATGTTCTCTATAAACTGTTCGTTTTAAAAGAGCATTATTAAAAAGCGAGTCACGTTCATCCAATTCAAAGTTAACGAGACAAATGGACTTAATTGTTCCTACAATTAGGTCCTTAATGTTTTCAGGCTATTTAAGCGATATTTGGCTCGACGCAATAATTGCGCTATTTATTTAAAATGATTAAACAGTGGTGTGAGATGAACTTTTTAATTAATCCTTTACCAATTTTTTTTAGCAAACTTTTTTTAATGAAATGAAACAAAAAATAAAACGAAACTGATTTGGTACCAGCAATTGTTGCATAAAGCTCATCTTGCTTTCGTAAAAACTTACATAGTATAGTGCTTATACATTACACATCTTTGCTTTCCTATAAATATTTTTACGAAGCATAATCTTACATGCAGAAAGTTTAATAAATATCCTATTTTTAACAAAATTATTACAATAATTGTGCTGAAAATCTAGCTAAATCCCTTTTTGGGATTTGAAGCTGTGAGTAGGTGTAAATAATATAAAAAAAACAGCTTTCAAAGGCGACAAATGGCTAATACTCAGCCGCCTCGTTTTATATGACTAATGCTTAGTGATGTTTAACCAGGTGTTCATAAGATTAGCTCCCGTCTCGAATTCCTATGTAGTGAAAGCTAAAAGTCTTGGTATCAGAGTTTTATATCTTAGGATGATTCAATATTCACGTGCCGTATTTGAATTTAAAAATGCAAATGTTCTCATTAATATGATACATCATTATTTTATTTACTAGCATAATCGGTTCAATAAAATATGATTGTAACTATAGTTATATTCTGAACTAATTTTGTTAGGTATAGATAGAAACAATAAAAAAATGTTTTAACGTATCTGTTAACTTACAGAAAATACTTCTTTTTATTTGCAAATAATATCTGAATTCCTAATCTTAATCTATCTTAATCTACCGTATCCTAAAAAGCATTTCATATTATCGAAAGATTCCAAAGAAATAAAGGCCAGTATTTTTGCACAAACCGCTTAAATAATACAATGAACGCACAAAAGATCTGCTAATTAATTCTTTGAAGTTTCATTGTTCAAGTGTAAAGTAGTGAGATTCATGATGTAAAAGCCTTTTGTGTGGGATTAACTAGTCAACGTTCGCTTAATAGGGGTTTAATTAATTGTTTGAGTGGCATTTTATGTGTGTTTACAACTCAACTCAACTCAAATGTTCACGTCCTTTATTCGCGAAGAGTACTAGGGGTTGGCAGAGGTACTAATATTTCTGAATATCTTGTGACATTGTCACCTGGTCACGAGTTCACTGTCACATGAAAAATTACAACTTAGCCATGTGGGTCTCCTCACGATTTTTTCCCTTTCCGTTAACAATCATAATTAATTAACCACACATATGACTTTAGAAAAGACAAATTGGTGTAGGCCCGACCCAGGATTTGAACACTAGTCGTTTGCACGATAACCGAGTGTTCTACCCACTGGGCTATCACGGTTGCACAACAATGTGTTATCAATGTTATTCAAACAATAACGTTCGTTTATGCAGTAGGCAAATAATTGCTGATGATCTAAAATGTAACGAAATGCTTCTATGCTATGTATATAACAGTTAATCTGTCCTATTTACTAAGTATGTATTTGGTTTGACCTCTGGATCAATATCAAAAAGATAGATTTTAACCTTTGACGCCCATAGTCATGAACAATATCTTTAAAGATTGTTGAAGTTCTTTTACAGCAACTGAATAAACTTTGCAACTTCAGGAGAAAAATATCAAAAGTAAATTTAACATCGAAGTTAAAAGTTATATAACTAGTGCTGCTGGTTTTTTCGCCAATTTTGTGCTATGTTTTTTTGTTCACATGATTTTGAACTAAACACTAAGATCTCAGTGGGTATAGCGAGGATTAAATCTAACGTAGTTTACTACATTCTCCGATCCATGTAATTTCTGTAGCATATCAAAGATATGTGAAAAACCCTTGTCATTGCAGCAGCTTTACAGTGCGCTCCGGAATGAATTTAGCTCAGATAAAGGTGCATTTGAGCACACAAACTCTAAAAAAGAAGTTGCTTGAGCTTTAGATATGAAATATTTCAGCCACTTTGAAAGTCCAGTGGGGGAAAGATGTTCAAATAAAGGATGATTGGTGATGGGTCATTAGACGCATCACCCAACGATCACTTAAAAAATACCTCTTACGACTCTCGCAGAAATGAATGAGTTAGTGTTATTCTAAGCCGCCTCTACACTGCATAATAAAAATACGCACTAAAATATAGTGTGATCTACAACCGATTGGCCCACTGAGCGCATATTGTTTTTAATTGAATTGCTTGGGGCACGGAATTAAAACGTTTTGGAGCGTGGCCAGCTGACCAGTAACGTTCTAGTCCAGCCTTCGTAGAGTTTTAAAGTAATCTTTTTGAACAAAGTAGTTCATATTACTCTACGAGATAGTTTTACCTTTCATTGCAAATGTATGCGAAATACGAAGGTATTTTTGAAGATTGTAGAAATAAATTGCTAAGCTTTACATAGCGGCAATCAATATAATATTTTTGGCTACAAGATTGCAAATAATAGCATGTGTTGGTATACACTGTAAGTAATGGAAATTAGTCGCCTTATAATATATTTTTGCTTAATTTATAGTTTTTTGGTGTTTGCTATACGAATTTTAAGTACCTACGTATTCATACTTTAACAATATTACTTATAAAACAACCAAATCAATTAAAAAAAAAATTTTGATTACTTTGTACATTATTTATAAATATAATTTATGTATATTTTAATTTGGGCGAGAACATGTCTTAAACTAACAATATTACAATTATGTTATAAAAACATCAATTTATTGAGACTATTATTGATGAAATATGTGGTTTTATATCAAAACTCATTATATAATTTGAATGTTTTTGTTCATGAAAACCTCATGTGGGGATTATTACTAATAAATAAAGAATAAATAAAGGAAAGAAAAATTTCGAAATTTTTCCTTCCTTTATTAACTCATTATATATTTTTCTTTTACTGTCATTGCGATGAAAAGCAGCAAATTTTTGAGGAAAATCAAGAACTGTAACTAAATATCCAACTTTTTGACATGAAACGACACTTTTGTCAGCAGCGACGAACTTAATCAAAAGTTATGTGATTATTTTGTTAAATTTGACTTGTCTTTCGCTTCTTTGCTTTAAAGAAATGTTTTAGTTCAAAAAGACGTAGAAGTTGGTGTTATTTTGTTATATTTTGAAGTGATTTGCTGATTGATGAGTGGATTACCGATGTCATAAATAAAAGATGTTATTAAAGGAAAGAAAAATTTCGACACTGGCGGGGTTCGAACCCGCGACCTTCGGGTATACGCCCCCGTCGCTCTGCCAACTGAGCTACAGTGTCAGTTGGCATCCAGCGCGAAATTTCTCTATCCTTTGTTTCTTTTTTTACACGTTCAAGTAGTTTTATATCAAAACTCATTTTTCTTTCCTTTAATAACATCTTTTATTTATGAGTAATAATCCCCACATGAGGAATTCATGTCAAAAAACATTGGATTACCGATGTGTTTATAGTATTATGCAAAGCCCGTTAAATTTGCATATCCTGGTTTTGTTGAGAGTGAAATAAATATGGGAAAGTATAAAAATAAATGTATGCAACGTAAAATAAGAAACAAACATCTTCATTCATCATACCAATGTTAAGCCTCAGCGGACCTGCTTCCTTGGGATCCAAAAGTCAGTTTTCCTCACCACTGAACACTGCCTGGCATAAGAAATATCACTTATGACAGTTTTTAATTTAGGCGCTGGTGTGGAATATACTTATATACACATACTTCCAACATCATTATCTTTCCTTTTGGCTATGCTTTAGTCGGTATAATACATACATACATACATATACTCACGCCATTAGTTACCGTTGGGGTAGGCAGAGACTATTTTGCACGCCACTTTGCACGATCGGTATAATCAAACTTGGTTCAAATTCAAAATTCAAATTCAAATTCATTTTATTTGCTATTTAGACACGGTTATCTGTTTTGTTATTTTTTTTATATATTTAGTACCCAGAATATACGTTTATAATGTTTTTTTATCTCAAGGATAAATAATTAAGCTTTTTTAACCAAATAATTCCGTGAAAATAGATAAAATGGCTGTAAGCCTCCAAACGGATTAATTGATTGACTCAATTTCATTTTTGTAATATCATTTTATAGAATTTTATATTCGCCATTTACCAACTTAATGAAAAAATCTACCAATTTAAATGAAATCAAGTGTGAAGTTCAAGTGGGTTTGCTATTCATTAAGTATAATATTGGTAGCGTACGCATTGAAGGAGATAAAGATATTTAAAAGATAGCTGTAAAATGAATTATTAGACACTGCCAAATAATAGTTATTATCCTAAGCGCATACATTCGACTTATTCAGCTTATTCGGATTTGTACTATAAAACGCCTCCGTGGTCGCGCGGTTAAGCTCTTGACTTCTAGTATGGAGGTCTCGGGTTTGGATCACGGGGGGTAAACTCACAAATATTTATAAAATTTTACTTAGTCTGGAAGGGATATTGCAGGCTTGAATAACCCGATTATCCAAAAATTTAGATGATTTCGTTCTTCGGAGGGACGTTAAGCCGTCGATCCCGGCTACTATTACGGTAGTAGTGTTAGTCTGCTAACCCACAGTTGGCCAGCGTGGTGGACGAAGGCCAAATCATCCTATATAGGGTAGGCTCGAGCCCTTGGTGGAGACGTATATGGGCTGTGAGGATGAGGAATGTGTAAAAAAATAATGATACTTATAAAATTTGATGTCGCAACATAGTATAAAAATCACCCCTATTAAAATTTATTATTAATGATAATTATTGATTTTAATGATTGAACATTATTATTTACCAATATAATTTGCCTAACATACATACTTCGGCTATAAAGACATTCCCGACAAAAATTGGTTAGTGCTATTCTTAACCTTCCCTAAACAAAGCAAACAGTAACAAATTTCCATAAGTAGGAATAAAGGAAATAATTGTTTGATATTGTAAGTAACTAAGCTCGTGTACGAATGCAATTTGAACATTTCAAACGAAAATCACAGAAATATGTAAAGTGAAGGAATGCCCAGGAGAAAAAGTTTGAAATAATGTGAGTGAAATGGAATCCGTTGGAGAGGAGCCAGATTACTTGCCGGCCGTGCTCTGTTTGGATTCGTGCTATTTACTGGTACAAGTCGAGGTGTGAATTGAAAATTATTGTATATGACTACATCCGAACATATTTATTCTGAATAGTTTATTCTTTTCATATGTTATTTTATGGATATGATATCAAATAAGTTTCCAAAGCGTAAAAAAAGTTATTATAGACATATCGTATTAGCTATTTGTTTTCCTTTTATTTTACATTTTCAGGTCTAACATTATGTAGAGATTTTTTCTATTCCATTTTAGTGACATCCAAAAAACTCAAGGCTTTCATGCAACAGTTTTATTGTGATAATCTGTATTTTGGCTATTTACAGATTAATTTACCGCATTACACCTTTTTTTCGATCTTTCCAAGAGACACCAACTGTTTTACTGGTTTAACTACTTACCAACAAACTAAAGGACGCATTCTGGTATATATCTCGCATATGGCTCTCTCTCAACAACCGTGGGTTTAGTTATATCTACATACTTCTCATTCTCTTTCTTTCTAAAGACGTACAAGCAATATTCATCATATTTTGCTAGTGTTCAACCGATATGATGCAAGTATCACTTGATCGTCAGCGTATAAAAGCCATTTACTCATCGTGTAAATTTGACAAATCCATACTGTAATGAAATCGATCAACTTTCAGTTTAATAAAGATAATTTCTTTAATATTTTCCGATCAAGTGTTTTCACGTCGACTATTCGACCACAATAGTACTTTTAATTTAAAACAGCGTTTCCTTTCTTCCATTCGAGTTTGCAATTATTGCAACAGTTTTTTTTGCTTCAATAAGCAAGGTATGTTCAATTGCTTCTTTTACATACCTGTATATACTTTCAGGCAATATTGTTTTCCAATTTAATTTTATTAACCATTCTACATATATTAACTATAAATTTAAATAAAACGTTATTTTGTCGTTTTTAATATCATCGTTATTTTATGAAATAACTTGAATGATAAAATCCATCATCGAACTTTATTATAAATAATAATGTTCTATGAAAACTTGTATCATGTCACGGCTATTAAACATTGAATAATAATTAAATAGCACATTGATAATATTACACAATTTGACCGAACTACTAAAAAAACTACATATTCATTCAGGAAGTCATTATATGAGGGGTTTGAAAAAAAAGATATTAAAAAGAGAGAGAAAACATAATATGTACTTTAATAAAATTTAGCCAATGTGAATGCTAATGTCAGCAGAAGACGATCACGAGGGACAACGTGTCGAATTCGAGTCGAGATCGAATAGAGAATGTGTTCAAAAAGGCAGGCGTACGAAGTGTGAAAAGGGAGAGATTTATACACACTACGTACAAAACGGGTACCAATAGTATTTTTTTACCGCAATGGGAACTTAATGTTTGTATAATATCGATTTATTTTCTACGTTAAACTTGATCAAAATCACTACTTTATATATTAAAACAAGGCTTAAAACAAATTGTAAATCGTTTACATTCTAACTCATTGATACATCATGGCTACATTCCACTCGATACGAAAGGGTTTATTGCTGTGGTTTATTTGATCGAATTTCCATTCTGTTGTAACAGGAACTTTCCTCTATCATTGTTTATCGAATTTCTTTTAGTATTATATATACTTATAAATACTTACACTTTTATTTCCCGGCCCGCTAAAGGCAATTTTTTATATATTTACTTACATATAATCTTTACAGAAATCGCCAAATATGATTTAATCTCACTTTATGTTCTACTAGTGGATCGGCCCAGCTTCGCACGGGTAGCGTTGTTTTATTAATATCTGAGGTTTCTTCAAACACTGCTCAAGATTTGTGAAATTTAGCGCAATGATTACTACTTAGAGCACTCCTGAATAGTGTAGCCATAGAGTAAAGAAATACACTGGAAATAGAGAGCCTTCTTGCTTAGTGATAACCCCTCACTCGTGAGGTACCTCGTTTGAGTTACTCGTCGCGAGAAAATGAGGGAGTTCTCGTATTTGAAATATAAACCACCTCACGTAGCTCCTCACTTTTTCGAGGCGCGAGTCGAGGCAGCACTCGAATAGACCAAAGTGAGTGAGTGAGTTACCGACTATTTAAATGTTGAGTCGATACATACATTATACTCGTGTCGCGGTTGAAGGAGTCGGGTCAGTTTGATGGAATGATTAGTCAGTTTATTTTAGCGTTTTCTCACAAATAGTACCCTTTTTAATTTTACCTTAGATTAGCTTACATACATATATACATATACTCACGGCCATAAATCCCAAAACGGGGTAGCCAGAGCTGCAGAGCTAGAATCTCCTCAGCCACATTTGGATATTGATAGGGGAGTAGATGGCAGAAATGTAGTATAGTTGGTGATGGGTTTCCAACCGCATCGCCCAAAAACCACTAAAGGCCCCATACCCTTAGTCACCTCTTACGACACCCGTGGGTAGAAAGGGGTAGCGACATTCTAAGCCGGCACTACACGGCAATCTAAGCCGGCACTACACGGCAATCTAAGTCGGCACTACACGGCAAAGCCGGCACTACACGGCAAATTAGAATAGCTTAATGATATTAATGGGCCGAAGTGAGTAAAAAAACTAATAAAGCAGTTATAGAAAGTTTGTTTCAATTTACAAATTTTGAATAATTTAATTAAGGGCGTCCCCGGAAAAATAGGTTGATATTGATTGTTTGGAAGTTCTATAAAGTCTGATTTGATGATATTGATATGACACGAATAAAATATATGTTGGTGATTAGTTCATGGTGTTAAAATTTGATGTTTAACATTTTAATAAATTGCTGAAAAATATGATGAAAAAAATTGAATTGGAACATGCTTTGTTTTCATAAAAACCGTATAGGCTCCACTGGCATAACATACATGTGTCTACATACGCGTAGCTTTAACATCTGTAACTTTTCATTTAAACATTGCAGTTATTCAATAAAACTAAATAAACTACATTTATCCTGCGCGCGCGTTTTTTCCGTCCCTGTCACTCTCAGTAAATTTGACGTAAGAGTGAGCGCAATAGCTGCAAAATGCGGGGATGCCCTTAAGTTTATTTATAAAAAAATACCAAGTATAAAACATTAGAACTCATTTTCCCTCATTCATCAGTGCAAAGCGGCAACATTACGCGTGCCTCACTGTTGACCCGTTAATAGAGTATATTTCATTCTCTTTACCTCGCTTCAAATGAAGGCTACCTCATGAAGTAAAAAAAGGCTCTCACTCAATACTCATTAATAAGAGTGTGATATACAACATACAATACAACTTGCTGTTTACGTTGCAAATTAACGCCATTTCGGTTCGAACTACTTCAAACTACGAAGGAATCACCCGACCGAACCGAAGCTCTAATTCCATACATAAACGCCTACATGCAATACTTACTTAATCTATTGTATCGTACGTACGTACTTTCATCATGACAACGATAACATAATGTTTACATGATCCATGCCATGACATGACACATCATGACATGACACAATGACACTTTTTTTTTTTTTTTTTTTTTTTTTGTTTACCGGTGGGGAAATCCTCATGGATCCCCCGTCGCTCGAGAGAGCGACGGGGGTATGTCGGACTTTTACCGACTAAAACCCCACCGGTTCGGTGCTGCTGGCCCTGCGGCCTGTGCGGCGTCACCTTAACTTGGTTTGCCGGGCGGCTGAAGGCCGCCCAGGCGAGGCAAAGGAGTGTACCTAAGCTAAGTCGAATAGGACACAATGACACGAAGAATTTTTTGGTTTATATACTCTAATAAAGAAGAAATCATACCGCGATGTAGCAATTACCGACAGTGCCATCTATTGGTGAATATGCAAATCACAGCGCGCTTTTGTATGAGGTTTGCGCTGTTAAAAACTACAAAGTGAGGATGGAGGGAAGTTTTTATTTCCAGCCCCTGAGTGTAGCTTTGTGATTTCTGTGAAAGCGCTCATATGAACGGTTTAGTATTTTCGAACATAAACTAATTTTTAGAATGAGTTGAAGTTGAGTTGAGTAAAACGCAATGAAGTACATAACAACTACAACTACTGGCGCCATCTAGTATTTAATATGTACATTAGTAATTATTTGGTTTTGGTCACGGGCGCGATGGCTTATTTCATGTGTAATTTCGCTGTTTCTCTACTGATTTCTATGATATTTTTTTTATTGAATAGGTAATAATGTTACCTTTTTTAAATTAGGGATGAGTGACGCCCGATTTCTGTATTGAGTATTCCAGCTGAGAACAACTTAAGTATCGTTCTGTCGCATAGCAATCTTAACAACTGAATGAGACAAAACGATACTTAAGTCGTTCTCAGCTCGAATACTCAATTCAGAAATCGGGCGTGAGAGTATTATAAACGTAAGAGTAAACAAATATAATCAGAATACTCCGAACTACTAAGCTATCAGGAGTTACACGTGATATTGTGAGTCGACCATAAAAGATAGACATATGCTGTTGAACATTTTTTTTTAGAAAATTTTATGAAGATTTATTCCTCCATACATACATTTTATGTAACTTTAACCATTAAGGCTGCACACGCGACGGAAGTTTAAAAAATGGAGTAACTTGTCCCGTTTTTCCAAGATTTCCCAAAATTCCCCTTTACTACTCTGCTGGAAAGTATACAAAAACCTGTGCAGGAGTATGAAGAATACTTGTACCAAGTTTCGTTAAAATCCGTCGAGTAGTTTTTGTTTCCATAAGGAACATACAAACCGACAGACAGACAGACAGACAGACAGACAGACAGACAGACAGACAAAAATTTTACTGATTGCATTTTTGGCATCAGTATCGATCCCTAATCATCACCTGATAGTTATTTTCAAAATATATTTCATGTACAGAATTGACCTCTCTACAGATTTATTATAAGTATAGATGTATTAATGTTCTATCTTAAAAAAATCATACACTTATAACTTAAAAATATCTAATTCCTTATCAGCTATAACAATCAATTTCATAAGGCTTGTTCCGTTTATCCACCCTAAAAAATCCTCCCTAAGTCGGATATTCGGAAACGCATGTCCGATTATCCACCCTGAACGGGGTGGATAATCGGAATTGATAATAAAATGTTTCTTCCGATTGTCCACCCTGCCTACGTACAGTCATTTACAGAAACATTCACAAAACAAACCCAGCAAACTGCAGCAAAAAAATTTAGAAAACGGTTGCAAACATACGTTAAAAGGGACGAGTTTATCCAGGAAATGCAACTACGTCTAATTAATAATGAAATAAGTGTTGGTCATTTTCTGAACCTATTGCAAAATTTACAAATTATTTTTTTATAACGTACCTAGTCTGCGTGCGATCAATTAAGTAATAATTTATCTGTTATTGTGTGTCAGTGGTGAAAAGACCCTGAGTTTTAATTTTGTTATTTTTTGTTACGAGTTTCTTTCTGTGATGACTGTACTTGAGGTAAAAAATCGGAAGAAACATTTTATTATGAATTCCGATTATCCACCCCGTTCAGGGTGGATAATCGGACATGCGTTTCCGAATATCCGACTTAGGGAGGATTTTTTAGTGTGGATAAACGGAATAAGCCTTTCATAACATAATAATTGCAGTGTTGCTTTCGTGAAGTAATTATGTGAACAATGGAATGTGGCGATCATCTCATCAAATTGACTCAGTGCGGCTATCGCCCGCGTTAATGAATTCTCTCGCAACAGATTAAAATAGTATTTGCAAACTTTTTGCCCAGTATTTGAATAAGAAACATACTAGCAATATGCAACTATTTTATGTATGAAAAAGAGCAAGTTTTTACTTCTTCGTTATTAATATATAATATACATAAGTCTAGAAAATGTTTTCTACTTACAATATTTATTATTGTATTTGTTTTCTTTTTTGCTTTTTAGGTTACATAACTCAAACAACAAAGCAAGTTATCCAAAACTGTAAATGAAACCTTTGTCTATCCAAATGAGAAGTCAAAACTAGTCGTAAAATATAGTTTAATATGACATAAACCTGAAATGTTCCGTTGAAATTTGCTATAAACATTTACTATGAATGACTAATGTAGACTTTTCTAACAGTAGAGAAAATGGGTTTTACTTTGATAATAAAATGTATATGTCGTAGGATAATTTGATGTTTAGGTTTTTTGCAAAAAAACTAGGGATTTTGCAAAAATCCGGATAATTAGATAACGGTTATACTATTTTCTAATCTTACTAGGTTTTTCGCAAAAAAACTAGTTGGTTTAGTAAGATTGTACTTCTTTAATGCTGATTGGCTGATTTCTGATTGCTCGCCTATACTTATTCTGATTGGTTCGTCATTGTGGTATTGAGATATTATAGCTAGAGTTATAAAGGGTAAGAAATGACAATACTTATTTGATACTAGGAATTAAATAATTTATTTACTCTTTTGTTGGAGCGAAATTACAATCACGCTCGGACATTTTATACACAGATCAAGTTACCCCAAACTTTGTATTATGGGATACTAACTCAGCGATATATTTAATATAATATAATACACATATGCTCATCACATAAATGTTGCTCTCAGCGGGGATCAAACCCGCAACCTCCAGACCGAAAAGCTAGTCACCTATCCACTCGGCCACGAACGTCTTCAATATAGGTAGGAACAACGAAGTAAGTACGTTTTAAATTGTAGTATTGAGGAATTATAGCTAGAGTTATAAAGGGAAATGGCAATACTATTTTTATACTTAGGAACTTTTTGTAACTAAAGTAGAAATAAAAATCAAATTAAATGTAGGTAGGAACAATGAAGTAAGTACGTCTTAATTAACAACCAATCAGAGATGACGTGATTTCGGGGCACTGCAATCGACCAATCAGTGTACAGTATTCATAAAAACTGACATTTCGTTTCGTAGTCACACTAAACCAACTAGCTTTTTTGCAAAAAACCTAGTAAGATTAGAAAATATTATAACCGTTGTCTAATTATCCGGATTTTTTGCAAAATCCCTAGGATTTTTGCAAAATACCTAAACATCAAATCATCCTACTCGAATACACACAAACACACACATACTCATATTCACGCCGTTAATTGTCTTTAGGTTAGACAGGAATTATCTATAACCACTTTGTGTCCTGTAATACCCCACAAGTTTCGTTTACATTATTAAAATATTACAAAATAGTTTAAAAATATCAGATATGATGCTGACATTCCATCATACACACACTACTTTAGCTAATAGTTACCATTGAGCTAAGTAATAACTAGATTGCACTGAGAACAATCCTGCCCAGTCTTTTTATTCTTTCGTTTTCAAATCTGTGTTTTAGCACACACTCTATTTTATCTATATGTGACCTCCGTGGTAAATGCACAATATAACAGTTTAATTATTTCTGTATATCTTTATCACCAATTTTCTTACACCAATTCTCTGTAGTTTAAATGAAAAGTATTGAAATTCTGGGTATAGAACTGTGTTTAAAGTAACAACCAGCCCCACGCCTTATGTAAAATATTCTATTATAGAAAAATCTCGTGTCACAGGGTTTTTAGCCAATTCACTAAAAGAGGGTAAAAGCAATTTTAAGCAGAAATCTTTCCCGTTTTAGTTAGATTATAACAAAATAAAAAAAGAAATACACAAACTAAAACAATCGTAGTCACACTTAGAAATTCATGTCTATTTTGATACTAAAATAATCAACTGCACTGCTGTGTAGTGTCGGCTTAGAATAACACTACCCCATTTCTGCCGGTGGGTTGAGTAAGAGGCGACTAACGGTATTGGAGCTTTTAAGGGATTTTTGGGCGATGCGATTGGAGACCCATCACCAACAACCTTTATTTTGCCATCTTTTAACCACTCAATTACCAAAAATGGCTGAGGAACTTCTAGTTCCTTAGCTCTGGCTACCCCTTCTAGGGATTTATAGCTGTGAGTATATGTATGTGTGTATGTATGTAAAATAATCAAAACCATAAATCCGACGAAAAAAATAGGAATTAGAGTGGCTATAAGGTCACCGTTCCTTACGTGCATTTAAAAAGAAAAAGGTTATGTGTAGGTTACCAATATAAGTAACAACTTATTTATTTATTTATTCTAAGCAGAACTTGGAACATTAAAATAATATAATAATTTAATTAGCTGTAGACGAGTGAGGCGTTAAGAGCTTATTCCATTTGTCTGAATGAAGACGTCTGAAAGCCACAGAATCTGAATTCAGACTAGTGGAATAACGTTCAAACTGAAATTTGTGTAGTGGAATAACAAGGGTCTGCGGCAGTAACTTCGAAGGACGTCTGAATTCAGCAACGACAAAGTGTAATGGAATAAGCTCTTTAACAAACCAAAATTAACCTCGATTACATTTACATTACAGTTTACTCAATTTCGTTACACAAATTCAGATTTTGCTATCGATGTTTATATAACCAAATAGATCTCTCCTAAATTTGAAATGTTTTATTCAAAGAAATTTAGCTTTGAAGTTGTTTGAGTGATTGTTGGGCGAAGCAGATTTTAACCATAGTTTCTCCACACAACTTCTTACGTTAACTGCGAAATTTTAATTCTTAAGCTCTAGCCACCTGTTTTTGGGATTTATAGCCGTGATTATACATTTG
This sequence comes from Bedellia somnulentella, assembly GCA_963576735.1. NCBI lineage: Eukaryota > Metazoa > Arthropoda > Insecta > Lepidoptera > Bedelliidae > Bedellia > Bedellia somnulentella. The sequence goes on along the minus strand of OY755177.1, from coordinate 12,890,264 downwards.
TAAGTATGTATCCTGTTTGGTAATTGAGTAGCAACTTCATACATGTGTGACTTTTCCAGAAACTCACTGTATGTCAAATTAGGGCCAGCGCTGACTGCCGGCATGGCATGGCAAAGGATTTCGGTACAGATATAGCATTATTAATCTTATTACCATGAATATAGAATTCATTTTACTTCATTCTGACACAACGATGCCGACGTTCTGTCCTACCGCGGCCCCCCTCGGCATCGTTGTGTCAAAATGAATTCTATATGTATGGTAATAAGATTAAAAATGCTATATCTGTACCGAAATCCTTTGCCATGCCATGCCGGCAGTCAGCGCCGGCCCTTAGGCACTGCTAGCTTGCTAACTGCTGCTAACACAAGATTCCCAGTATTACAAATTAATAATGTCACGTATATCACGTGTATTAAGTGGAACAGAGATGTCAAAGCTACATGAACAAAGTACTACATGAACAGACAAGGCAGCATTTATCAATCTCACACTGTGACGTGGAATATGAATAATAACCTTAATCCGATTATATTATGTGAGTGAGCTGTGTAAAACATTGTTAGGAATATGAAACAAGTAACATGAAAAAATGGAAACATAGCTTAGTTTATTATCGAATTCAAAATGAAATTGAATAATACTGAACTAGAAGCCAATTATAGTGTTTTTTTACGAATTTCTGTTTGTTAAATTGATTTCGATCCGATTTTAGAGTTTCGTACCTAAAGGGTACCCTGTTCGCGTCACGCCATTGACTGTCTGTCTGTCTTCAAGCTGTATCTAACAATCTATGATAGCTAGAATGGTGATATTATTTCAGATATGCTATGACATATACTAAAATAATTAATAAGCACTCGAAATAAAATTCAAGTTAAATTACATTCCCGTTGGAATCACAACTTGTTAGCCTTTTTGACAAGCATTACTACCCAACTATGCTCATAACAATAATATTCAAAGCTTCAGAGTCAACGAATATCTTGTCTTCCTTGTGTTCTTTTGGGAATTGAAAAGAGGTAAGATTGTTAAAAAAAATATGGAAATCTTGACATGAGCCTTTTTTAACTGTTTCACCCTTTATCACTTAGCCATACTCTAACGGAAAGAGTATTAAAAATACACCAACATAATTGGTCTCATAACAAGATAAACAATATCCCAAGCCTACACAATGTAGTGCTTATGTATTAAACTTGTATCATAACCAAAGTGACAGCGTCACGGCCCGTGTCGGTCGTCGGCTGTCTTTGTGAGCACAAACTATGACAAGTTTGCCAAGTTCTGGGTCCGATACTTATTGGAACATGTCTCGAGAGAACATGCTACCAAGTTGTGGGATCTCGTGGTTTCTTTGTCCTTTAACAAGGACTTATAACTCGTATTATTATTATACGTATAATACAATATTTTGTTAAGCCACGAAGGTTGATTGAAAATCAATTAGAAAGTGTTTTAAGACAGAAATCAGAAGTGTGAGAAGGTTAACAAATTTGCCTATAAGTGGTAATTTAAAACAAATTAAGTTTTAATACAAAACATATTATTTACTATGAACTTCAATTTTGTAATATTAAATATTTATTTGCATTAAAATACTTTCTGAAACAATATAGAACCACCGATTCTATGTTAATTTGACATCAATAAACAGATGATCTAAAACGAGAAACCAAACACATATGGTTTAATGTTTTTTGACATGAATTCCTCATGTGGGGATTAGTACTCATAAATAAAAGATGTTATTAAAGGAAAGAAAAATTTGTGGCCGTCCGAATTAGTTAAAATTCGGAGGTAGGAAACGCAAACACTACTTGAACGTGTAAAAAAGAAACAAAGGATAGAGAAATTTCGCGCTGGATGCCAACTGACACTGTAGCTCAGTAGGCAGAGCGACGGGGGCGTATACCCGAAGGTCGCGGGTTCAAACCCCGCCAGTGTCGAAATTTTTCTTTCCTTTAATAACATCTTTTATTTATGACAAACACATATGGGATTAATAATCCTCACCTGACAATTATTCCACACTAACGAGAAGTAGGGACAAGTCAGCAAAGACATATGTTAGTTGGCAGATGATAGTAGCCGCGATTGATGATTGATAATCTGTTGTTCCAAGACACGATCTCTTAAAATATTTAGGAAAGATATCACACGCAAAATTTTTGTAGGCACAATTTTGAGATCGAACCAGTTCATGAGCCTAATGCAGGAACCGTTAAGCCACAGAGGTAGTAAATAATGGGGAAGTTTATTTATTTAATCTAGTTTTACCAAGTATAAGTTAATTATGTAGGCGATTTTCTTTATCATCTTTTTAAACGACCCCTGCAAATTAACTAGATATATTTACATACTTTAAGCTCAACTCACTGCATATTTATAAAATCTCATCCACCAACTATCTTTTGTGATGGAAAACTAAGACCTGTCTGCTTATAAACAACATTGTTATATCAAAGTGTGAAAATTTACAAATCGCCATGATCGAGATTTAAAAAGATTGACAAAAGAATTTTAATTATTTCTTTTACCCTTAAGTCATACATTATGTATATTCAGTATCCGAATATAAATTTTTTTTCAATGCATCGATGTAAAATGGTTAATTAATGCAAACGAAGGTAAATTATAACCTTTTTAACGAAATGTTTTGAATATCTAACCTTTCTATTTCTATGACAGATCATAATTTTAATGGGTAATAATTCAAAATTCGATTTCGATATTTATCGATGTTTTATTTAGCGCTTTTGTTCGAAATAATAAATATACATCATTTTTCATTTATTTGTGTAACTTTTAATTTAATATTTTATTTAGTATTAAAAGTCATTGCAAGATCATTAATTTATCAAGAAAGTCTTTGTATCGTATATGGATGTTTTTTTTACAAAAATACAAAGTTAAGAAATGAGTTCTTCAATAGTTCCGGTATCGAAAAGAATGATGCGAATGAATAAACGTGTAATGTGATACTTTTATTATCCTAAATCACTTCTAAAAGTGGCTAAGGTATTTTTATTCCTGGAACTTAAATTACTTCCCATTCAAAGTGATCGGTCCACTTTGCATACGCATAGATATGTCCAAAAGTAATCCAAATAGAAAAAAAGTTAACATTTGGTCTTTAAGTTTATAACAAAAAGTTTTACTGCGTATTTACTCGTTTCCATATAAGCGGGTGTGGAAAACAGCAAATATTTAATACAGATAATATTGTAGCGGTTATGACCATAAGCACTTTTGGCGCGAAGCCAACTTTTATGAAAGAGTAAGTCCGATAGTCATTATTGTCCTTTCTACAGTACGCTATTGGGGAAATTTCTTATTTTATAAGAGATTTAATAATATCTGCGTTGCAATTGACTTTATGTTTGGCTAGTCAATAACAAATCGTGAACGCTAATTGGTTACAGTTTAGCACAAGTCCAACAAGTTTTTGATGTTTTATATTGACTTAATTAAAGTTTTTCTTTGTGTTAGGAAAGCGAGAGATTTATGTCATGTAAACTAGTGATCATAGTAGTAGTAAGTAACTGTCTACCTCAATAGGTATTAACGGCATGCATATAAAGTATTTGATATTCTAAATGTAAAATATTATGCATTCATCAATTAATCATAATTATTTAATTGCCAATGAATGATGTACATGCCTTTTAAATAAAGATATTGAGCAGTCCTGAGTTCGGAGAGCTATTTTTCTATAAATACGCAGGCAACAGTAGGACAACTTATTATTTATGCATACTGTGTCTTGCATAAAGTTGGGGATCCCATGCAGCTCTAACAAATAAACAAAGCAGCGCTGATTTTTCTTGTTTAAAATTGCATACAAATTACTCGTATGAAGCGCGATAATTGCTACGTCGCAAAGCCACTATAGTCTGTTTATTAGACATTTTATGTATGCTGTACTAGTTTGCCGTATTAATATTGTTATTGACATGCATATGGCGATGATTACTGCTCCTGTTATTTTATTTTTGTGTTCAATATAAATATTTTTTTATATTGCGGAGTGAGAGATTTATTTCAGTAGTCAATAACCACTGTCTACCTCAATAGGTATTAACGACATGATCCTAAATGTCAGTTCCTTTGCGAAACAACATTTATTAATCATCTATTTATTTATTATTAATTTAAATTAGGAGTGAGAATTTAGAGATATTTTTTACTTTGAATATGTAGAAAACAGTAGAACAAGTTATTAAGTATGCATACTGGATCTTGGGGATCCCGTGCAGCTCTGACAAATATACAAAAGGTACTGATTTTTCCTGTTTAAAATTGCATACAAACTACGAACCGCGTAAATTGTCACGTCGCCGTCGTCGGTCGCTACGATAGTCTGTTTATTAGACATTTTATGTATGCTGTACTAGTTTGCTGAATTAACAACGTTATTGACATGCATATGGCGATGATTACTACCATTGTTCCTGATATTGAAAATAGAACTGGAGTTACCACGGATTGCATCAATTGTAAATATGTTTCGCTGGCGGCCGGAATGCAAAACAGTTTAACTTTTTCATTCGAATAGTTCATCTAATCGAACACGTATTTGTTCCTAGTATTTGATGAAAACAATGTGTTTATTTGAAATGAAAATGCGATACTATTTTCTGTAATTTAATCAAAAGGAAAGCGGACAGTTGAAAATTTTATTTATCACACATTGCAGGGTAATAGAAAAAAATCTTATTCTTACGGAACTGATCATTTACGGTCCCTCTTCAAATCCTAATACATAATAATTTAGAGATGAATAAACCGAACATTAGTTTTTTTAACAAAAATAATCTATTTCAGTTCAAAATGAAACAGGTTTTGGAATTTAATATACCTATATATACTCGTAAACAACCTCCTTCAGTTCGTTGGCATTCCATCATTTACTGGAATAAAGATAATTGTTTCAGGTATTTCGTGAGTAATACTTAACTCTTATAAATACATTCATATTACAAATAAACTCATATCAATACAATGCTTGAGAAATTTCATACATTACGAAATCCTATTTTCTGCTTTGAGGTTTATAACTCCGAATATGATGTTTAACCAAAAATCACCTCTGTTGGAAAATTATCCCTGTTTAAAGAAAATTTAGTCAATAAGCGAAAACTGTTCAATTCCGTTTGAACGTAAATTTGTAAACGCACATATTTCACGCATCACTGCTTATTTGCGGGATGTGTGTATCTGTAAACTCGGCCGAAATTCCTGCTACTTCAGATCGCAAACAAAACATATTAACCCCGTTTTTCGAGCTCAAACCTCACGGAGTGGTCTCATAAATACGTAGATTCTGATTTTCATGCGTTCAACAGCCGTTACCAATTAATATTTAAAACAAGTGTATACATCTTGGAGAATTTCAGAAAACAATTTGACTTCAGTTTTCGTCGGAAGCATTCAAAGTTTTTTAATTAAGCATGCTTATAAATTAATTTTATATGCTCGCGTTTGGGTTTTTAGTTACTCGTATACGATAGACGAGGGTTAAAGTTTTCTTGCTCATGGTTATTTAGAGTTTTATGAGTTTTTGTTTTAAACTTATATTCATAATAGCAAATCTTGTAATCTTTTAAAGAATATCCAAAATGCATTAATATTTCACATTTGTATTATTAAAATACTAGAAGAATAAAAAAAAACTTTTAGTCGTATTTTTCTTATTGATATAATAATAATACAAAGCAGTTTTAAAAATATGATCATTACTTGTTTTTAAACAAAAACAAACACTTATGAAAATTTGACATTAGATTGAGAACCATATCAATTTATACCTCTTTAAAATTAGCTTTCTTTATTTAAAGGTTTAAAAACCAAAAGAAAATAATCGGAGATTTTCTTCAATTGTGCAACAAGTTTTAAGTATCTTATATTTTATGCTGAAAATTTAAATAAAATTTACATTTTTGGTTAAATTATTTCATGAAACTTAGAACAGGTTATTTTAGAAACCACAATAACATTTTCATTTTTAGATTTATCGTATACATATCTCGTAATACCTGATACACTTCGGACCCTTTTCGAATAACATGGATTTGCACTCAAACCGTTGTGTTTCTGTGTTACCTTTTAGTCCCTCATAGAGGTGTTTTATAGAAATAATATGAAGTTTGCTAACATTTTAACACTATTTTTATTTAATATTTAAATTAGTATTCTAAGACCGTTTGTATGTTAAGGATTCAATATCAATTTAATAAACTGAAGGACTGAGTTAAAATTTTCACTTTGAGTTAAAACCAAATAGCTTATTTTTATGCCGATAAGCATCAGGAAATATCAATCACTACAGTTTATGAATTACATTGTAATCTTTGCGAGATCACCGTACATACGATATCAACAAATAAGATAAGATATCAACAAATATGCTATTTTTTTCTGTCTGTCTGTCTTCAACTTCATCCAACCTATACTAACAGCTCTTAAAGCCAAAAAGGGGTAAGCAGGTGTTTCGCTCAATGTATTCTTGAGCCACTTCTGGAAGTTGGAAAGAAAGTCAGGATAATATTGTACTATAAAAGGTGGATGGTGATGAGCCTCATCGAACAATTATCTTTGGTCAACTTGTACCACTCTGACTGTGACAAATGGATTTCCCCCTTATGCTATTTTGAGCAGATAACACAACCTACCTATATGGCATATCCCTTTAATGCCATATGTTTATTGGCTAACATGTAACTTGGCGTGCTGGCTAGGAAACGAAGACTACTGAACTAAACTGCATGAACTTACACCGTTACATTTTATATGTTTAGTGCACGTTGAGATGAATAGTTAGAATAACTTTATACCTAATCGATGTTTTCTACTAAAAAGACTTTATTACAAGTCTCATGCCATAGCATTCCTTGTCAAATACAATGGCCTTGTTCAAGGTCGACTAAGTTATTCTCTTGGAAACCAACCAAATTCTTGATTCTATTTATACCATTTTTGGCAATCTGTATGGTTTTTTGAGAAGAAGCAGTCGGCCCTAATTACTATCACGGTAGTAGTATCTAGCCTTCCAACCCACATTTGGTCAGCGTGACGAGCAAAAGGTAAATCAATCTATACAGCTTGACCCTCTTGGTGAGGGCATATGAGCTGTGGGGAAATAAACAACAATGAAACTTTACAAACTTGCCAACCTTTAGCTGATGCCAGCTCCGAAACCATAAATCAAGTATAAATATATTTTTAATTGTAACATTTTTGTTACAGTTCGCCAAGAGAACGAGCGGTTGATGCACGACGCGTTACAGGAGGGAATCTTAAATCGCACCCGGTTGTCGGCGGGATTGCGCTGACCCCACGCTACTCCCCGCGACCCCGACTGGACAACGCAAGACCCCCCGCCGCTCCCCCCGCACCAGACGAAACAGAACATGACGCAAACGATGCAACCTTCACGTGAACCAACTCCACTCCACTCAAACAAATTAACCGAACTCAGAGACTCCCCTCAACCCACGAGACTCTACTTCGAAATACCCATAACGTGGCGCTGTGACGTGTCGTGAATTTAATCTTTAGTGCAATTTGTAAGTGTATACTGATGTAAAGATATTTAAGGTATTTAATTACATGGAGTGTCAATATGTTAGATAATATTATTACGTGTTACATTAAAAGAGAGAATGTGTTAGTTAAATGTAGATTAAATCAACGTTCGATGTATAGTGGCTGTTGTTGGTGTTAGGTACAGACAATTTTCGTAATTTTGGTGTTACATACAACAAATATGTTTGCGAACATTCCGCTCAGTCAAAATGGTTGGAATGTCTCTTGATACCTGCAGAGAGGTCGAAGGAATGTTAGGTTTTCAAAACCTTCAAAGGAATATCTTTATTTACGACGAGAACAAAATGTTTAAGATCGATAACAAACTTTAATTTTTTAAATAGGTGTTTATGAAATTCCTTTTTTGAAAGATTGAAAGATACGAACAATTGTATTAGCTTTCATTGTTAATCACGAATATTCTAGATAAGGTATTTATGTAATTATTAAAATTTGTAAGAAAATAATGTAAAAAATATATCCTTGTTATTTTACTACGATGCAAGTCTGGACTTATCATGTAAAATCATTTTTAATACACATATCCTCAACTTTAATTTTGGTTATTATGTCACGTTTTTTATAAACTTTTCCTCAGTATTAAGACTTTTCTCTGATTTTTTTGCCATAATTTTAATACATTAACAATATATAGAACTACCTATGATCTATTCCTAATAAAACAGTTAATTAAAAAAAGATTTGAAAATTTATGTCAACACAACAAAATCCATTGGTTGGAATGGGTCAAATTGGCTGAGTAAGATTTGAGATAAAATGACAGATCACCAAATGGCACATATTTGAGTAACAAACTCTTATAACATGTAACATAAGTCTTTAAGTAAAATACATGACATTCAGGAGAAATCAATGAGAAACAAAAAGTTATATGTATTTTTCGATATAGTAGTTTTTTTCACGTACCTACTTATAATTTAATATGTTGATAATTTGGTAAATTAAATAAACTCTTCCGAAACAAACATGCTTTGAAAAGGTTAGAGAAACCCTTAATCTAAAAGTACGAGAACAAAATTCCGCATTTTTGTATTAGTCATATTTTCTGTAAAAACAATGATTTTTTGACAGCCCATTAGCTGACCACTAAAACAAGAACCAATTGTTATAAATATATACGAACTTTTTTTAAGTTACCATAATCATATAAGAAATGTTGGCAGTTTTAAGCTTACGAATATTAACCGAAATTAAGTCCAAGAGCTTTTTGAGATACTTTGAGACCCTATTAAAAGTATTAAGAGCTTTTTAAAGTTTAAAATATTAATATATATTAATCTAGATTAACGTCGTAGATTGAGAAGCGTAAGTTAATGAAAACAGTTATGCTGTTATGAATTTATCTATTTGCAATTTTCAACACACTTGTTCATATAGCTACTTTTAAAGATTTAAGCATGTAGTCCGCTTACATTTAAACTGTGACTTTTTGTTAATCGCTACTCACTCGTATGGTTATGATTTATTTTTCTTAATTCAACTTGTAAAAACCATCAAAAACACATACATATATATATATATACATACATATACTCACGGCTATAAATCCCTAAAAGAGGTAGCCAAAGCTGAGAAATTAGAAATTCCACAGCCACTTTTGGAAGTTGACTGGGGAAAAGATGGTAGAATAAAGGTTCTTGATGATGGGTCTCCAACCGCATCGCCCAAAAATCCCTTAAAAAGCCCCAAGTCCGTTAGTCGCCTCTTACGTACACCCACCGGAAGAAATGGGGTAGTGCTATTCTAAGTCGACACTACACAGCTATCAAAAACACAGATGTACAAAATGTTAAGATATCAGGTGAGAGCAGTATAGCATTAGAACTATTAACTAAATCCAAGCATTTTAGGAAATAAATTAATATTTTATATTATATCTGTATCTGTCTGTATAATCTGTATTTATTAAATTGATATTCTAACTTAACGCATTCAAACGCCCTAGCAGCTATTTTACTTGGCGCGCAAAAGAGTTATAATTTTGGCCACCATTTTATTTTTTTGTCGGGTTAAACCGGTTTTTAATAACATGTTTCTTATTATACTATTTGATAATAGAATATATGGACAAGTGTGTGGAAAACATTCGTATTATATACGTGAGGAATTAGTCATTACATCGCTGGGTTTCGTTAAGATTCTACGTTGGCTGTAATGACTAAAATTGTGCACATCAACTATTAATTATAAAATTAAGTGGTCAATTTTGAAGCTCTGACTAGTGTGTTAAATGAAAATCAATATGTTGAAATGAGTTCAATTTTCATAGTATTATTTTTGCCATTTTTATTTTCGATGTTTATATTTGAAACAATAGCTATTTTTTGTCGGTAATGCAGATCGAAAGTGAAATTATACTGTTCACATCTCTTCAATATCAAAGCCTCACACATCTGACATTTAAAAATACTTACATTATATATTACAAACAGATCTCAAGAATATACAGATATAGAGACAAAAATAAAACAAGCTTTACGTAACTTTGTTCGGTAAAAATGTGTGGCCTAATAACTGATTGCAAATTAATTTACTCGTTATGATTTTTAAGAGGTTACATTAAATAGAATCAAGACATAACATAAACGTTCACGCCGAATATCCCCGAAGGGGTTGGCAGAGGTACTAATACTTCTGAACATGACGTGACTTCACGTTTTGCATGGACAGTGTACTCACGTGATAGGGTGCAGGCCTATCGCCGTTTTGTACGAATACACTGTCACATGACTAAGTACAACTCAGCCATGTGGGTTTCCTCACGATGTTTTCCCTCACCGTTAACAACCATGATAAATTAACCACACATATGTCTTTAGAAAAGACAAATTGGTGTAAGCCCGACCCAGGATTTGAACACTAGTCGTTTGCACGATAACCGAGTGTTCTACCCACTGGACAATCGAGACATGTAACGATATTTTTTAGGTTTCCTTCGTATTTTAGCCTGGACATGTTTCAAGAATATATAAAGATTATAGATACTTAAACATATTTAAAAACAGTCAGTTTGTCATTAAAGCTATAAGTCACAAAAACTTATCAAAGGTGAGGTTGGTTCTCACTTATATCATTGAGACAATGTTTATACTGCATAAGAAAATTGACCTTATTCATTTAGAATAAAAATTTACTGTGATATAAAATTGTTTGTTTGTAAATTAAATAGATTTTCTAGAAAATGCGTCCCGTTTAATATTCCGTTTAGTTAAAGTCTAGAAACACATTTGTTAGATGTAACGTACAAAAGCAGTACAAGTGAGCAGTGCTTTGGTGTTATAATTAAATTAGAGAACATCTTGAAAGGTATGCATGGAATGGTTCAACTTGTTTTAGTACATTACATTTTGAAATGAAGAATCTTTTGCAGTTTTTCAATACATTATTTAGAAAAAAAAAGAAAGAAATTTATTCATTGATTGGAAAGAGCACTATTTAGAGCACATTTGACTAACTATTGTCGTAAATCTAGTTGTTAATTTTTCTTAAATGTTTGTAATCTTTAAAAGTTTTGCGATATTGTGTATAGTTATCAAAACAACTTTGAAGTTATATTTGGCTTATGTGTTATAAGTTATAATATAGCATAAAATAGCACCATATATTAAAATTGAATAAATAAATAATAAAAGCTAATAAATCGACAAAACCGCATATTTAAGACAAAATTTTGCTCTTCATTATATTACAGGCTTATTTTAACACCATCACTATCGCGTGAAAATATGTCGATGTTAGTAGCAATCTCTTCACATGAACAGTCAATTCGTTATTCATTCATTAATACTATTGTTGATTTGCTAACTGATGGTGTACTTCGTTGGCTTGAACTATCCGGACTGATTGCATTTATTTTACTGCTTTAGTTTAGATTTTGGCATATGTAAATGCGACGACTGACATAAGTAACATTTTCCTGTCATATGTCAAGGCCACAGTATGAATTGTAAAGATAGTTATAGTTGCAATATTTCATATTCTTACAAATACATATTTTTGCTTATTTCATGGGTGAGACGACTCTCACTATGTAATTCTTGCCCATAGTTTTTATGTTTTCCATTATATTTTACTACGTTTTACGTCTTAGGATAGAGCTTCAAAATATGACAACATCCTATAAATAATACTAATATAAAAAGTATATATTTAGTATTTCGGGTTAATTCGCAATGTATATGTGGTGAAATATGTAAAAGAAATATTAAGTGTTAAATGTGACAATGTTTAGTATTTTAAATGTAGATTTTAATGTATGTTCTTATAATATCACAAGAGTTTTGTCGATCATATATGATACGTAAAACTTTATATTATTTTGTGATTGATTAACGTGGCCGTATTTTAGAAAACAGAATCAAATGTTTTTTACACCTATATTACTACAAATGGTGACGATATAATGCAATGTTTTAAAATTTGCCATAAATGAAATATCCTTCATAATTGTTTTAATTTATTTAGTTTAGTTACAAAGAAAGGTTTACTAAAATACGGTGATTTGTAACGATCGGGAGTTGTCATTCATCTGTATAAATTAATCCCAAAGACATCGCAAGACCTATTTATTAATGTTAGGATAAAATACAGAGAATTTTATAGTTGTTTGTTGTAAATGTCACGTTTAATTGATCTATTTTACAGAAAAAGTTTAATAAAAACATCTTTGTAAAAAAATTGTGTTATTTTCATCCCAAGTTGGAGAAATGGCTGACCAAAACGAACGACATAAGACACAAATGAATGAAGGAAAAAGGTACAGTAATTTAGAGAAGAGGTTTCCTTCAAGTTTTATCAAAAAATATACTACGCAATAGAAAAACAACTCGGCGTTTAGTACCAGTGTAGTTTTAAGAAAACTACTAAACTCGATAGCTGTGTAGTATCGGCTTAGAATAGCACTAACCGATATCTTCCCGTGGGTGTCGTAAGAGTCGACTTAGTGTATTGGGGCTTTTTAAGTGATAGTTTGCCGATGCGGTTGGAAAACAACTACCTTTATTTACAATCATTTCCCCACTTAACTTCCAAAACTGAGGAATTTCAATTTCATAGCTCTGGCTGCCTCTCTCTTATTAACAGCCGTGAGTGTATGTATGTACTAAATTCAACGATATAGACACTAAATTAAACTTGCTTTGTGCACTACGTCAAATTGTGTTACGCGGCAATCCTATCACAGTTTTGTTAGTATACACATTTAAGTTGTATGGGCAAGGCGAATATACATGAATAAAGTTAATAAATTATAATATAATAAGAATATAAATATGATGATTAAACTAAGGTTATGGCTTTTGACAAGATATTGAGGGGTGTGTTGTTTTTGTATTAAGAGATTGCTTCCTGAACTTGAATCGATATATGTCTATATAACAGCCAAGGTTTAATATAGCAATAGTATATACATACCGGCGATAGGCCTGCCCCCTATCACGTGAGTACACTGTCTAAGCAAAACGTGGGTACCTACTCTGGACACTAGATGGCGCTGCCATGTTAGTTCAGAAGTATTTGTACCTCTGCCCACCCCTTCGGGGATAAACGGCATGAACGTTTATGTTATGTTATGTTATATATACATGCATATTTTAATTTCATCAGTTTTAATAGATTTTTGACCTATAACTATTTAAGATTTGCACTTTTATTCACTCCATTTTCAACACCTGGCTTTGTTTTGACATTAAAAAGCTTAATAGCTCAGTGAGAGCACCAGCGCTTTTCATGTCGGAGATGTGAGTTCTTATTCCTTAGTTGGCCCTACATCAATTTGTCTTTTTTATAGTCACATGTAGTAAAAGTGTTTAAATGTATTAAAGTATTTTTATCAACGTTGTTAACGTTAAGGGAAAATATCGTTAGAAAACTACATGACCGACAGGGAATGTATTCGTATAAAAGAGACAGATTTTTCATCCGAGAAAAATGTGGGCAGTCTTAACACGAGGTGACCATACGATATTCAGAAGTATTAGTACCTCTGCCACCTATTCGGATATCTATGGCGTAAACTTTGAGTTCACAGAGTTGAGAAAATTAATTGCTTTTGGAAACTTATATAATTCTCTAAAATAGAGCTGGCAAACAATTTCACTTGCTAACATTATTTCTATTAGACGCTTCAGAGATGTCGCGTTCTCTTTTGTTGCGATATTAAGAGCAGAGCGTTTACGTGACATTTTTGCGTCTTACTCTTTTATTTAGAAAATGTCAGCTGCTTTTTTATAGTTGTCATTTGAATGGCTCTATATATTTTGATATTATCATACTTACAAATACAAACATACATTTATTCACTGCCATAGATCCCAAAAAGGGGTACCCAAAGCTTCAGAGCTAGAAACTCCTCAGCCACATTTGAAAGTTGATGGCGTAAATAAAGTATCGTTGGTGGTGATGGGTCTGCATCGCACAAAAACCACTTAAAGAAGCCACATACCCTAAGTCGCCTCTTACAACCCCATGAGTAGAAAGGGGTAGTGACATTCTAAACCAGCACTACATGGTATACTTACATGCATACGAGTATAAGTATGCCCTATGAATATAGTATCATATCATTTGTATTAAGGACAATATAATTATTGTGCAAGTATATATCTTTGCAGGTTTATATTCCAGTCATTCGCATTCAGGCCATGCATTCAGAAAGTTTCCCTGTCTAGACATATTTATTGCTACAAATGTAAGATGAAGAACTAAGAACCTACTAAAGACATTAATATTAATACGAACAAACGATCCTTTGTTAATGTTTTTCTTCAGTTTAGTTTGAATAATGGGGTTACAGTAGTCGCTTATTTCGGTTAGAAAGTGACGACCCAAATACCAACAAGATTAATGTGAAAGGATTCTGCCACTGTTATCGAGACTTGATATTTGAACTACGGAACAATAGATATTCCAATGAATAAGTACGTATTGAAAGTAAAGCGGAGGCGGTTTTGACTAATAGATTTTAGAAGAATTCTTGTGTGAGTAATTGTTTCATATCAATAATTTAAGGCAGAATTAAGTAAGTTTTACACATTTTGAGAATAATTCTAGTTTTATTATATACGATATATGTAAAAATATAATTGATTTATACATCTATCTCTGATATCAAGTAAATTGTCGCATAAAAATAGTGTTTTGAGTAAATCGACTTAATAATAATAAAAAAAAAACAAATATATTTTACTAAGCACAATAACCAAAATCATTTACACGGGTTTTACGTAAACGATGATTATTTTAATTCATCATCAATCATTTTCTAAAGGCCTTACAAAGTTATTCCCTTGCTATTTCAAATATTTGATTACCATGGATAGATACTAATAGTGTTAGTTTGAGCATACGCTAAAAATACATCATTTAAAAAATGATAATAAAAGATTCAAATGTCTTAATTTTCTTTTCAAAAGGTTCCCGTAATTTTCTTTGAAACGAAAGACTTTCAACTATTTCTCAGAAGCACTTTGAATAGCTCTGAAGTTGTTCACAAACGAGTGAGATTGAAGCTTAACCAGAATATCAATTAAGAAGCATAGAAGGATACTTTTATAAAATAAAAAATAGTTTGTTTTTAATGTAAACCAATCGCAATTTAAATGAAGTGAGATAGCAAAAGGGAGGCGAAGGTTAAATCTAATCTGATTTTATAATTATTTATCCACATTAGCTAAGAAATATTGTTCCGTGCTGTATGACCTTACTTTGTGTATATATGCTTATATTTAAACATATTGTATTTTGATTAGTCACTATTTTAAACAAATTCGTTATTTTTTTTTGCTGCCGCGAAGTTTTCTAACAATAACTATCCAAATTTTTCTAATGTCAAATTAAAATACTAAGGGATCTCAGGCTTTACAGTGTATGACTATCTGTTCCGCTTTGAAAAGTTGGTGAAAAATAAATAATATTGTAGTCCTGGCTACCCTTGTATATGTCTTATAGCCCTGATGAAACTGGGAAAATAGCTGCAGCTGGTTTTCTTATCATTGAGATTATACATCCCATTCTAAGCACATTGTTTTAAAAAGATTCAGTCGGATTCGGTACATGAAATATTTGTACAATGTTATGCGAAGAGGTCAAATATTCCGAGCCATACGTTTGTGATGCCGCATCAACGTCCACATACCGTGGAGACCGACTGCTGGATGCAACCGCGACCGGAATATGTTACAGCATTCTTATACGTATGAATTTGTGACGCATTTCGTCATATACATAAATAGACTCACGGCTGTACGCGGCTCACAGATATTTGGGATAGCCTGATCTTTTTAATAGGATTTTTATTGTCACTTTTGTGCAAAAAGAATTGTAAAACAAAGGTTGTTGGTGATGGGTATCCAACCGTATCGTCTAACAATCACTTGTAACGCCCCAATACCCTAAGTCCTATAGACCTAAGAGGGAGTCACCCACGGAAAGAGCTGTTTAAGTTCTATTCAAGCGAGCATATCGTAGGTAATTAGAAATTCGTTATCCTTTTTTGAAAGTTGCGTAAGGAAAAGATGGTTATTTAAAGGTTGTCGGTGATAGGTCTCCAACCGCGTCGCCCAAAAATCACTTGAAAGCCCCAATACCGTTAGTTGCCTCTTACGTACACCCACCGGAAGAAATGGGGTAGTGCTATCCTAAGCCGGCACTACACAGCAAATAATAAATAATAATAAAAAAGTTACATTTTATTCCAGACTTCGATTCATAGCAGTCAATGCTTTGTGCTTTAAATCTGCATTCAATCGACGAACCAAAAGCGGATGATTTTTGTGAATTTTCTTGGCGTTTAGAGTGTGGCAGAAAATAATTGCCTCTAAAACTCTTTATCACAAAACCTTTTTCCTCTTCAGTCGCCGACAAGGCCGAGAAGTGTCCAGCAGTTGGTTTGTGGATATCACATATAGTATATATATTATATATGCATACAAACATACATATACTCACGCCATTAGTTCCCATTGGGGCAGGCAGAGACTTCTAATATTTATTTATATCGTCGAGTTAATATCGTGTATAAAAAAAGTTTGAGTACCGGGAAAGAACAAAGGAATGGCTGCAATTTGAATTCGAAGATTTGAACCTTGGATTCCATAAAACATATTTTAAGGGGGTGATAAACAGGATGGCCGCTAGTACATAAAATAATATTTTCTCTTTTAATAGTAAGACAACCGTGATAGCTCAATGGGTAGAACACCGGTTATCGTGCAAACGACTAGTGTTCAAATCCCGGGTCGGGCCTACACCAATTTGTATATTCGAAAGAAATATGTGTGGTTAATTTGTCTTGGTTGTCAACGGTGAGGGAAAACATCGTGAGGAAACCTCATTGCTAAGTTGTACTTTGTCATGTGACAGTGTATTCATACAAAACGGCGATAGGCCTGCCCCCTATCACGTGAGTACAGTGTCCTTGCATAACGTGGGTACTCTGAACACCAGGTGACCAAGTCATGACGTGTTGTTCAGAAGTATTAGTACCTCTGCCAACCCCTTCGGAGATGTTCGGCGTGAACGTTTATGTTATGGTATGTTATAATATTAAGTGAAGATAAAATTTTATGTATTTATCCTATATAAATCTACGTTGTATGAACTTCGATCTTCAAAGTAAGGATCTTGAACTTTGAAGTTATAATTAGTTTAAGATTGCTTATTGGCTCTCAATAATCATTTAATAAAAATATTTATTCGCCATTTTTTCACGTAATGCATTAAAAGTTTCTAAGACAGCAGCTTTTTCATTCTTTTGTGAAATTGGGATAAAGTGTAATTATCGATAATGGGCTTTATTATTACTATTTATTAAAAACTCTTATTGAATTAGTCACACTCGTTATTATTTCTACGAAATTTCTATAAATTTATGAATTATCCTCTTTTTTATTCTAAGCTTCTTTTTACTTTGAAAACTTAACCAAATTCTTTCATGAAGTGAAAAAGGCTTAAAAGTGATGTTAACTTTCATTAAACCAACATTAAACCATTAAACTATTGTCTCAGAAAGTTAAGTAAGTGCATTTGCAGCTAAAACTTCTATTTAGTTATGAGGTCATGTAAGAGTACACATAATGAGGTTAAATTAATCTATACAACCTCATTACAGTCGCGGACAATAGCTGGCCGGTGGAGTGGAATAGATCCACCAGTCGACTGTGAACCACCCTTATTACAGGGCTGTATTCGTTTTATACTAGCGAAATGCAAACCACCCTATGATATCAAACTACTTAGTTTAAGTATATCACATGATATCGTATTTTTTTGTAAATTATAAAAAAAAACATTAAAAAAGGCGGTGACTATCGATTGCCACCCAGTTAGATCCTGTTAAACTTCACTTGTTTCTCTCAAAAGTTATAATTGTTTTCATAAATGCTCTTTTATTGGTTTGAAATAGTTGCCCCGATTTTATTAAAATATTTTCTATCTAGTCTTGAAGTGTTTTCCGCGGTCGTTATTTATTTGTCTTTTGCTACCTTACATTTTTCGTTCTAATA
This sequence comes from Bedellia somnulentella, assembly GCA_963576735.1. Taxonomy (NCBI): domain Eukaryota; kingdom Metazoa; phylum Arthropoda; class Insecta; order Lepidoptera; family Bedelliidae; genus Bedellia; species Bedellia somnulentella. The sequence continues at coordinate 12,872,154 of OY755177.1, read as the reverse complement.
AATAAATAATATTATTTATTTATTAGTCCCCACATAAGGTTTTCATGAACAAAAAGATTTAAATTATTTTTCATTCTGTTTAATCCTTGCTGATTATGCTCTCTTAAAAAGGTATGGATTTAAAGACATTGTAATTATGTATAATGAAACTAACACCCAAGGTTCATAAAATCCATGAGTCACTATTATATCATTCTTTTTTATTTCATTTTTTAATGAAGCAAAGTCAGAAATTAAAATAACATTAGCAGAAAGAACCCACCACCTGACAAATTTCATCACCTTTCCTATGAATTTATAATATTCCCATCTACAAAGACACATACATTTTGCTTAATACTACAAAACTAAAAGCTACAATATAAATGCTATTAATTTTCCTATACCGGGATCCATTTAAGTTGAGAGCATTTTATAAATATGCTTTTTCTTAGTGGAGCATTGCATCTTTCTTATAGTTGAATAAAAACGAAGTACAATTGCTTTAATCATACTAATGTTATAAATAGGTTCTGGCTTAGTTAATCTTTCTGTGGTCGTTATTATATCAAATAACTCTGAAAATGAAGGACATTTTGTTTGCTTCATGAAACGTGTGATTGAATCAACTTGTAATCAATTACTTTCGTGTTATGTTGTTAGTTAATGTGATACTTAGTTATAGTTAATTAAAAACTTTTGTATTAAGATAATTTTCTGTAATAAAGATTAAGTAAAATACTTTTTTCTACATATACATACTAACGGGTAAAAACAAAGATGTTGATTTATCAAAGTAATTATGCTTTTCGTATCTTACTGAGCTCCAGCATATATTTATTGAAAACAGTGTTTAATTAATAATAGAAATAAACAAAACACAATCCCAATTTTAACTGCCTAAAAAATGTTACAAATATGTGGTTTTTAAGTGGTGATAAAGTTGTTAGTGGACGATGCGGTTGGAGACCCATCACCAACGATTTCTACCATCTTGTCCCCTATCAACTTCCAAATCTGACATAGGAGTTTCTAGCTCTGCAGCTTTGGCTACCCCTTTTTGGAATTAAAGACCGTAGGTATACGTATGTGTGTATTTATAGTTATACAATCCTGTATTCTTCAGTATAGTGTCCGCATCAAAGGTTACTGAATACTGCCAAGCCCGAACCGAAACCAGCTTATTATATTGACCAATAAATTGTATTACACATTGTTTGTATCGGACTCTTAATATAAACAAACCGCACAACTTTGTTCTCGTTTGCGAACCAATAGAGAATATTGTAAGCAATTGCTTTGTTTTGAGGTAACTATGATTTACAATAAATTATATACTTAAATTGGTAGCATAAAATCTTATTTTATAGGCCTTTTACCGTTACAATAGAACGAATAACTATTGTCGCATAGTTTTTACTATGTGAAAATATATTTAGGAATATGATTTAAGGGATAGGATAAAAAACTATATGTTTTTAGTATAGTAGGTGGCCCGTATATAATAAGTACGTATGTACCTGAGCTCAGAATATAAATCTATACATCTAATAAGTATTATGTTTATGCGTCATAAATAGTCAAAATGAGTATTGCTCCAAGCCAAAGTCAGCTTGATAATTATATAGAAGTATAGTAATGCCGTAATATCCATAGCATTTTTAAATTTCTATTAAAATATAATAAATAAAAAAAATCTGCAATGATGGCGTTATTGAATCCTATTTCTTACTTTCAGTACTCATACGTTTAGTGTATTTTCAGCTTCTCTATTAACTTTCTCAAAGATTAAAATACATAAACTTGATATAAGAACATTGGAAAAATAAAACTTTAATTCTATGGCTTCGACATATTTAAGAAATATAAAGCTGTAGTAAACTATATATCAGCATATATTTATAAAGTCGCTACAAAATTTGTATGGTAAATCACAAACCTACTCGCTCATGTTAACATCAGCATATTTTTATTTCGCCACTGCAAAAGTTGTATGTTATATCATTGATATTTTACAACGACACTGTTTAACATAGCACTAATCTAGTCGCTCTCGTAATCACTACATGATGCACAAGGCAGCTCGGAATCTAATGCTGCTAATGAGATTAACTGGTGACGCAATTTTCAGGTTATCGCAATGCATGCATCGGTTGTTTCATTACCTACTAACTATTCCTTGCTAACGAAATTCTAAGAATTAATTCTTAATTACCTCAATATTATTAGTATGCCCTAACTCTTAAGGAAAGCCAATTGAAAACCACGTTATCTACCTAATAAAAAATGGATGCTAGTGATGTAAGTGATGATTTAACTATAGTTACGCTAGGCCAAAAATATCCTTATAGAGCAAAATTCCAAGCAAGTTTGACTTACCACATTTCCTAGAAGCTGAAAAGATGGTTTTAATTTTGAATTTTTAACTAAGAGTGCATAAAGCTCCCAATCCTAGCATGTATTGCAGGAAACTTTTATCAACTCGTCTCTAAAGAAGTTGTACATTGAATTTATTGCAGATAAATACATAATCCTGACCTGATTTATATATAAATAAATAATGTAACGTATTATTAAGAAAAATTAAAACGTCTACCACCCCTTTGAGAATATACATCAAGAACGTATGTGGCATTGTGTCTTTGAGCGTAGAAAAATCAGTACAGCTTTGCTTTTAAATTGCAAAGAGATGATCACTAAACTCTCTGTATTTTTAAGGAAATCTATGGCGTTAGTGTTAGCTTGTGTAAATTTGTCGTCGAAAATATACAAAATGTGTATATACATAGGGTAGGCTGAAGAGCTAGAAAATCCTCAGTCACATTCGGAAGTTGATAGGGGACAAGAGGGTAGAAATAAAATATCGTTGGTGCTGAGTCTCGAGCCGCATCGCCTCAAAACCACATAAAAATTACTCTTACGACACCCGTAGATAGAGGGTTGTAGTGATATTCTTAGCCAGCACTACACGGCGATGTAATACGACTAACTATATCCCTTATGATTTAGATCTGACCAAGGCTTATCCCAAAGATGGAGTCTATAAATAGTATGATACGTTTTAGTCGAATCTAATTTGCGTTCATCATATTAAGTTTGCTCAGATATTATCGTAATAGGGAAAATCTTATTAGTGCAAGTCAAAACATATTAGTTTCAAAATACTTCACAGCATCATGAGCCGCAATTTCATTAACATCTATTATAAGAACAGTTTGTTGGGACTAGAATGTTTACTTCAAAATATCAACGGAAAAAATGGCAACGTATCGTTTTATTAATTTTAGGCCAGCATAGGGATTGATCAGGTGCACCATTACTATTATTTTACAGAAGATCGCATTCCATGGTTTTAATAGTGATTGTATGAGATACAAAGATGCGGTGCGGTGCGGTTCGGTTCGTTTCGGTTTTTCTAAATGTAATAATCTCAAAAACTGGTGATTGTATTATTTCTTGACCGAGCTAACTTTTGTTGAAAAGTTTAATCAAGTTCTATCATAAGTCTTTTAATTCAAACATAAAATGGTCACGTGTAGTGCACACAGTGTTCCTCTGCCACGCCAGTTCTAACCTTATCTTATTATATTAGAATTGAATTTTCATTTCTAGTTTTACTAAGATGGGTGTGGCCAATTAACGTTTATAATTTTGGGAGTCCATGAATATTATTAGATTTTCAACTTAGATTTTTTTTATTAAACAAATCTACATGTATTTTTGAAATAATAATCTTAAGTTACTTTGAAACCCATGTGCGTTGTGTTGATGTTTAACAATAATTAAGCAATTTACAGACTACATCAAAGTACCAATTTTTATATAGTCTTTTGATATCGGAAATAAATTGTTGTAACATTCATGTTCACAATTGTAGGTACTTAAATTGAATCTTACGTAAAAGAGCATAAAAAATTATAAATTATATTAGTGTTTATGAGTCGTCAGTATAAAATATTGCAATATTCTGAATTTAAAGCTAGCGTTAAATACAAGTTGATATACTTACAAAACATTACCGAAGAAGAATTATTACTTAGAACACCTAATAAACCAATATATGTCACTTTTATGTTATAAAGGTTTATTAGGTTAGAAAAACCTATATGAAAGTAGTTTTTGATGTCATAAAATACTATGCTCAACCTTTTTTCATCGCATTCTAGAGTTTTTAAGATTCAATCGTAAATCTCCTAACATTACGATTATGTGCTTCAAAGGGCACGTAAAGCAATCATCGGTTCTGGCTACTAATTACGCAAAAAGTATCACAGAACAATGAAATGACGTAAGTAGTCCTTAAAAATATGCCAGTTTCACAAGGCCAGACTGTATCGTGAATCAGAATACTTCTGCTACCCTATACACATATAGGACAAGAACTAGCATACTCTTATGAAATATACCTTTCATGAGTATGACATTTACGTTGTAATTCTCAAAAGTAGTTGCGGCCACTGCTGTTCGCATATCTCTATATTTCTATTGGAAAAATGTCAGTGAAATTTGTACTGAAACATATTGCGTCATAAACCATACTGACATCTCACCGTTCGGTTTGGACCAGGTTTGCTAAAAGGTTTACACGACACATTTCTGCGAAACATGCTTTTAAAAAATGATTTTGATTGGATTACTCCATAACTCACAAAAATATTTTATTTTTAAAAACTTATTTTTTTTTTTTTGGAATGTTTACCTGAGACTAACATGACTGATAAATGTGAGGAATATGGATTGAAAGAATTTTATTATTTATTTTATGTACATGTCATCAATGCTCAATTACAAAGCCAAGACTAAAACATATATTTAGTATGAATGTACCATGAAACACTCTTAGGCTAAGCTCCATTTATAACTGCACACAACACTAATTTTCTTCAGTTATAATATACAATTTGATCTTTAAGTACATTCTAAGACACAACTGATGACACCTAACTACAACTTGGATGAGCGACAATCAGATATATCAACTGAGTACAGGCAGCCTCACATACATTTTTCTTTAATTTTTAATTAAAAAAACTGGTATGGTTCCAAATAAATGTATGTTTTTTTCCTATATTAAAACCAAAATATTATTTGGCACGATTAGGTACTATAAATACGTTATGTTAAACACTTCGTAAAGTCATATAGATTGAAGACTCTAACAAATAACGAATATATTGTGCTTCTGCGATCTTAAAACTCAGAACGTATTTAGTAAGTGTACAAAGTACAGTGATGTTTAACAATGAAAATATTTCCAACAAGAAATTATGCCACACGAACTGCAAACTCACAAGCACTTCTTCTTCTAAAACGCAAACCTTTGTATAATTAGAACCTTCGTAATATAATTATAACATCTAGATGTGAAATAAAATGTAAAATGTGGAGACACAAAACTAATTAACTCTTTAGTTTTATAAAGGAATAATGGAAAAATTCAATCAACCAAAGGCTCTGTAAAAATGTAGCGTTACAATAAATTTGCCGTCCATGATATTTATATCTCGCAATCTCAAAGCCCTAAAGTAATTTTTTTGCTCGAGATCAGAGTTTCCAACTTGCTAATCAGGCCGTTGTATTCTTGATGAAATGAACTTCGGTGGAAGTAATGCCATTTTTAAAAGATCAACTCGGAGAAGTACGAGTTAGGCTATTACTAAAATAGCGTTAGAAAATATTTATTCTTTGCTTGCCAATTACATAGTCAAAATACACGATCAAGATCGAAAAGTGTACCCACGAGTGATGTCTTACAAACATACATTATTTAATTGTACTATTACTTTGATCATTACATTTGTGTATTACAAAAATATTATACATCTGAATTAGTAGGGAGTGGAGGTCAGTTAAAGGCAAATAATATGCTTACAAAATTATTATTTTGATAATTTAATATTTTTTAATTGATAATAAAAAATAAAATGCGTGAGTAAATATTTAGGTTTATCTTTCTGCCAATAAATCTTTTCATACATGCTCTTTTATTCTTTATCTTCGGACATCTACCTTTTTGAGCATATTCTATATTTGATCCAAATGTGTCCTCCGAGGTCGTCCTCTACTAACATTACCTAAAATTGGTAATATATATATTACCATCTGTTGCCGAATATATATATATATATACATAACTTATATATATTCGGCAATAGATGGCACTAACACCAATAAGAAAGGTGAAAAGAAACCGATACCATAGCTCAGTTGGTAGAGCGACTGGGGCGGTATACCCGTGGTCGTAGGTTCGAGTCCTGCTGGTGTCAAAATTTTTTGTTTGCAAGGATATGGTAAAAAAGCACTACCTCACTCAAATGCTATAATACTGTTAAGTTCAAAAATTAAAAAATATATATAATATATATTGATATGTGTTATAACTTATAAGTATTAATTTATTGTATCATATGTATGTAAATGTTTGCTAATAGTTTATTATTTTTAATTTAATAAATAGAACTAGAAAATTATTATGTATTTATTGTGTAGATTAACGCATAGTTATCAGTTTCACCATGTTGTTGGACATATATCTCACATGACTTTAATTTATTGACCTCTCCATTCAAAGTTTGTCTGGAAGAGATCGCTTTTAGTGATAAGACCGCCAATGTACTTTTGTTATTTAATTGTATTGGATTGAAACAGGCGTTACTTTGCGGATATCCATAGCAATACTAATATTAATACGTTTCAATTCCGCTATATACCTGCAGTCTTCATGCATCATGCACTGTGCACCGCCCGCCCTCCCATTTACAAGAAATCGAAAAGCAGATAATGTACCACACACACCCCCGTAAGTGCATTTTGCGAAACATCTATTGGATACTGGACACGTTCTTCCCAATAATCATAATCTGGAGATTTTACATACTTATAATAAGGGATTAAGATTATGTCATTAAGAGAAACTTGAAATCTCCAGATATATAATGAATGATATTTAGCGGAATTAAGCGAAGAAACTTATTAATATTAGTATTTATTTGATTGTGTTTAGTTGTAAATGTTTCTCCGTTTTGATATGCAATAAAGAGTTTTTATCAAGTTAAGAGATATTTATTTTGCTATTGACACACCTAAATTGCTGTGTAGTGTCGACTTAGAATAACACTACCCAATTCTTCCGGTGGGTGTACGTAAGAGGCGACTAAAGGTATTGGAGCTTTTAAGGGATTTTTGGGCGATGCGGTTGGAAACCCATCACCAACAACCTTCATTCCACCATCTTTTCCCCACGCAACTTCCAAAAGTAGCCGAGGAATTTCTGATTCTTGAGCTCTAGCTACCCCTTCAAGGGATTTATAGCCGTGAGTATATGTATTTATGTACACACTTAAAAAAACGTTAAACTTTGACTAAAAGATAGTAATTATACATTATTATTATTTTCTGAGAAATAAATATCACATGATTGTTATCTTAATAATATTTATAGTATGAAGATCAAAACAAGTGTTGGTTATAATATAACGTAGAAAAACATATTCCATAATGGAGAAAAACATATTCCTTATTCAAGACGTTTTCTGTAAACAAAATCGTCACGGTGTCTTTTACTAATGATTGGAAAAGTTTTAATTAGCTCTGGACTTTTCAGTATCTTTTCCTAAGAAATAAATCTGTTGTTCTTGTCTGGGTAATTTAAAGCTTCGGTGAATCGGTGATATTGGAAGGAAGCTAATAGGGCTGACATTAAACTCGTCATATTTTTAAATTTAAAACGGCAATAAGCTTGACATCTATCACGTAGTCATTCGTGTATGATTTTCAGTCCATAAAGTTTCTAAAGTTCAGAATAATTAGTATTTTATTCAACTCTTCGGTATTTTACGACATGAAAACTATGTGATGTGATTTTCTTCTTTATCTATAATTTATGTTGAGACACATAATCCTAAAGATATAAAATACAATAATTTAAGACATTAATTAAATGTCCTAATGAAGAAAAACGATATCCTTGCTCATGATGATGGTTTGTGTTTTAAATTCCGTGTCCAAAATTTGCTCTTTGAACGTCAAAATTAAGTGAACCGAAATAACATTTCGGTTCATAAAGCCTGTTTGACGCTACATTTTTGATGTCTTGATATTTTATTTGGGTCTCGCTACATTGATGCCTCATTCCAATCGAGAAATTTGAGATGGGTTAGTTCTTTGTTCTGTATTATATAGGTCTTCAGTCGTTTGTTATGAGGTTATAAGAATATGATTGCCGACTGCCAACTTTGAAGTATTGTATACAGATTATATGGAAATCAATGCTTGGGAATTTGGGTCATTAAATTTTGTGTATTGCTAACATATAATTGATCCATTACATTCTATTGGAGGCTTGTTAGGCGATGTGGCTAGAAATTTACTGACAACCTTTTGTTCAGTTTTACGTATATTTAAATGGGGCTCCACTATTCTAGTGGCACGTGATATTTTCATAGAAGTGTAATTTCTTACGAACTATTCTAAATATTAATGACCTCTGTTATTGTAAATTGAAGACCACTGATTAAAATAGAATAAAAACTCTTTATTGTGTCGTATTATTATTTCCACCGGGTGGGTGTACGTTAGAGGTGACTAACGGTATTGGGGTTTTTGAGGGAACATTGGGCGATGCGGTTGGAGACCTATCACCAACAACCTTTATTATACCATCTTTTCCCCACTCAACTTTCCAAAAGTGGCTGAGTAATTTCTAATTCCTTAGCTCTGGCTACCCCTTCTAGGGAATTATAGCCGTGAGTATATGTATGTATGTATGTATGGATTATATCTATTATTATATCTCTACGTTACACAGTATATTCCCCAAGGGATGGCCGAGTTGCTAATACGTGGTTGTGGGTAGGCCTATCGGTATTTTTGTATGAATACGTAATTACTTGATATTAAATTTAGCCATTATTTATTTACTACACATAAGACTATATACATACATTTTTTTTATTTAACATTAGCAACTGTGATAGCCCAGTGGGTAGAACACTCGCTTATCGTGCAAACGACTAGTGTTCAAATCCTGGGTTGGGCCTACACCAATTTGTCTTTTCTAAAGACATATGTGTGGTCAATTTATCATGGTTGTTAACGGTGAGGGAAAACATCGTGAGGAAACCCACATGGCTGAGTTGTACTTAGTCATGTGACAGTGTATTCGTACAAAACGGCGATAGGCCTGCCCCCTATCACGTGAGTACACTGTCCATGCAAAACGTGGGTACTCTGAACACCAGGTGACAAAGTCACGTGATGTTCAGAAGTATTAGTACCTCTGCCAACCCCTTCGGGGATATTCGGCGTGAACGTTTATGTTTATGTTTATGTTATGTTTTTTTATAACGTTCAACTAGATCTAAAATTAAAAAGGTGGTATTTGGTTTCTCATTTAATACAACTGTGTAGTGTAATCTCACATCCTAACTCGCATAGAAAATATGATCCGAAATAAACTTGTTTATTTTTATATAAAACATGACTCGATAGTCTCTGCCTACCCCAATGGGAACTAACGGCTTGAGAATATGTATGTATGTATGTAAAACATGACTCTTGAAGGTGTCCCGAAATTTCACAGCAACCTTGAATTAAGAAGTCGGCCTGGTAGTAGTGTTTTGGGACACGTTTTAAATTTAAAAGATAGTTTTGGCCTGTGGTTTTACATTGATATTTCATTGTTAAAAGGGAGATTGTGACTATAATCGCCAAGCTTGATATGATAAGAGTAAAGGGGTGTTGCATATTCTATGCCGCCAACACACGGCTAATTCTGCGCTTATGCATAAAAAGGGATGTTTTTTTACACTTCACTGCACGACATGCACGTGGATTTATAATCAGTACGTAGACCAAAATAACAAGTTTATAATTTTTTGTCTGTCTTGTCTGTCTGTCCGGCTAGTCTCTTATGCGGCTAAACCGTTTTACACGGGTCTTTCACTGGTAAATAGAAGAAGAAGAAGAATGTTATGAAATTATTTGTCAATAATTTAATTATGTTTTATAAAATCAATACATTTACTATTCTTAGGAAGCCGGGACGGTACGCTAGTATTTTTTATATTTACAGGCCAAATGACAAAACGAGGTAAAAGTATTTTTTCTGTCTAGAGATACATACATATAATCATGGTTATAAATCCCTAGAAGGTGGCTAGAGCTTTGGAGTAAAAAAACTCAGCAATTTTTGGAAGTTAAATGGGAAAAATATTGTTAAATAAAGGTTTTTGGTGATAGATCCCAACCGCATCGCCCAAAAAATCACTTAATAATCCCCAATACCCTTAGTCTAACAAACACCCACGGGAAGAATTACGTTAGTATTATTCGAAGCCAACACTACACAGAAATTTAGAGATAAGAATAGTATATTAATACAACTCGAAATGCTTCATGTTATGTTTAAAGTTATTAGTTTGATCAAAATAGCAAGAGTTTTGAGAGACCTGTAAATGAGAATAAACTTGTAAAGTTTTAACATTGAGTTTTACTAAATTTTCACTTGAATATTCTTGCACTTGAAAGAATTCATCCTAAAAATAAAGTATCCAACTCCGCAAGTATTTTACTGGAATAGCTTTGGTAACATTCTACGTTTAACTATTACAACTTTGCTATCTAGCTATTACGAATGTTGAACATAAATAAAACTCATCATTGGTTAGACAGATACATTATGCAATATATAAATATTAATTTTGTTTATTTTAAATTTAAAAAAAAACATAATTTTGCTGCTAAATCATCATTGTACTATGTTTGGAATTGGAATTGTCATTTGTTCTGACGAAAATCAGTGTTGTGTGAAAATGAGCTGAGGCAGGAGCATTTCACATTTGTTAAAGTATTTTATTTATAACTTGTTTTTATTATGCCTTTTTATGATTTGAACATTAATAGTAAACTGTATAGAAGTAAATTTTAATGTGAATAAATGTTTCTTTCCTTTTTCTTTCTATCAAAATTACTTCCACGAGCGCATGAATAAAAATTTGTGAATAGGTATTGTCAGAATATGGCTCTACCAGCAACAACTTCTATTTTTAATCTCTTTGTTACTAAACATTTAGAGAGGCTGAGTGATTTATAATTCTGAATATACAGCTACCCCTTTCTGGGATTTGTAGCGATGTATATAAATATGTATGTACAAACGGATACATGGTTCTTAAACCAATCAAAAGCGATAAAAACGATAGTTTATTCATCTTAAAAATACCTTAAAATTTCATTCATTTTAAAAAAATCATCTTTAATAATAAGTCTCGTTTGCTTTAATATATATATGTTTTTTTAATGTTCCTTCCTTTCTCATTCTAATTGTAGCTTTTCTATTTGTAAGAAGAGGATAATGTATCCGTTGCTTAATTTGCACATGTTGGCTTCATTTGGTAATATTTCATCGCACACGATAAACCGGAGAAGATAATAATTTTCTAACGATAGACATTGCGCTGATATAAATCATACAAAGCATTATCTTTTTCATAAACATGAATATGTAACTGTATGTATAAAAAAAAAAGAGGAAAAAATTTTAGGATCACCATTTCAATAGAATTGTGTATCATTTTGATACCTATTTTTGAATTGGGTTTCCTTTTATGTTGGTTTGTGTTCCTATTTCCTTATTTATTATTTAAGGATTTTGAAATTAAATTGATCGTACGGTCCTTGTTTATCACTTATCTTTATTGAGGAGGGGTTTAGTGTCCATTTACTTGCGTCCTCCATTGCGTTAATATTTAAACTTATTATGTTTTCTAAATATTCGTTTAAGTCTTATATCAAATGCGAAGAATCCAGTGTCCTGTACTTTAGGTTAATAATCTATTTCAGTCACCAGTTCTTCACAATATGTAAATGGTGAAGCAAAAAATATATACTTTTCTTCTTATTTTCACTATACTTTAAAATATTGATAAGTTTTGATATTAGTTGCGTGAAAGTGTTTATGGACTAAGAATGAGTGGATTCATCATTAAATGCCTCTTGTATGCTGACGATCAAGTGCTGTTTGCATCGTCGGCAGAAGAGTTGCAAGAGATGATGAATATTGCATGTGAGTCTTTTGTAAGAAAGGGAATGAGGGTGAATGTGGATAAGACCAAAACGATGGTTTTTGAGAGACAGGAAGATGTGACAGAATGCGTGATTGCGATTGATGGTAAGGATGTGGAACAGGTGAAAGAGTTTTTATATTTGGGAAGTTTGTTTACAAGGGATGGAAAATGTGATGAAGATATTGAAAGAAGAGTGAAAAAGGGTAATGCGGTAAATGGAGCAATGAATAGCCTAATGACCTGTCAATCGGTGTCTGAAAAGGCCCGAATTGCTGTGCATGATGCTGTTCTTGTTCCTACGCTTATGTATGGAAGCGAATGTTGGGTGTGGCAGAAGAAGCATGAGAGCAGAGTGAATGCAGTAGAGATGAGGTCGCTCAGAAAAATTTGTAATGTTAGATTATGTGACCGAGAGAGAAATAGTGTTATTCGTGAAAAGTGTGGTGTCAAAGATGATATTGTAAGAAAGATAGAAAAAGGAATGTTGAGATGGTTTGGGCACATAGAGAGGATGGATGATAGAAAATTGGTAAAAGGGATCTATAGAGCTAGTGTGGATGGTAATGTTAGTAGAGGACGACCACGGAGAACATACTTGGACCAAATTGAGAGTGTGCTCAAAAAGGCTGGCGTCCGAAGTATGAAGAATAAAAGAGCATGCATGAAAAGATTGATGGATGTAAACGCAGGTAGAGAGGTTTGTCAGGATCGTACGAAGTGGCGATCAATAGTCTTTGCCTACCCCAATGGGAACTAATGGCGTGAGTATATGTATGTATGTACGTATGATATCTTATATTTATTCTTTATCTTATATTGATGAGAATTTATCTTTAAAGATTATTTTTATTGTATTTGTTTTTTTGGTTTCAACTTTAGGGTCGATAGGCCCTAGTCAATGGGAACTAATGGCGGACATATACACTAGCGGCCCGTCTCGGCGCGGGTTGACACATCTAATTATCACATACATATTTCGTTATTAAAGATAAGTCATATCTATGTATTTGAATAATGTGGTGCATTTGGAATTAATATCGGCTGTCACTCGGTGAATCTAATCCAAAGCCTCCAACGCCTTTAAATCAATCTGTCTTTTTAATTTTAACTGACCAATTTTTTGTGGTTAAACGGTCATCGTGACTCAGTCGCAAGATCATTAGTTTGATTCCCGTCGGGGTAGACATTGATATGATGAATATCGATGTTAATTTCCGGGTCTGGGTGTATGTATGTGTATTTATATGTTTTGGGCACCCTAAACACAAGATAAACATCTTATCTATTTAAAGCTCCATGATAGTATTAATTTTAATTTTAATATATTTATATCAATAAGGCTATCTCAAACGTCAGTGTAATTAAGAAAAAATCTCTAATGAACATAATTTTATTTAATCATCAGCTATTTAATATCGCTTAGTGCGGGTTAAATTTATGTCTACATTATTCTTCGGCCAACTGTGAAATTGCATAATATTGGTCCAATGTAACACAAAAAATGGTAAACTACCTATATTTTATCCATACAAAATGGTTACAGAGGGAAAAACGTCGTCGGTTAGAACTATTCTCATAAATAAGCGATGAGTTCTGAATGTGGAGCTGTCGAGTTCGGTATAAGGACTTGAATGGAAGTTCGAAGGGAAGTGAAGACTCTACCAAAGTGTGATGTCTTTGGTGTTCGTTATCCTTATCGGCATACAACACTGAAACGGCTATGAAATGAGACAACAGTATAAGCTTAAGATGAATGTTGAACAAATTTTTGATCATATTTCTGTGTTTATTGAAGAATAAAAGTTATCACTGTACGCCAGAGCCTCAGATATTTATGAAGAATTATCTATATACGTATTAAAAATTATAATATTGTATTTTTTCACATGACACAATGTAGAAAATATATTTTAAAAAATACTTAATTAATACTAAATCAGTCTGGTGTGTAAAAACACAACAATAAGCTGAAGCAGGACCATTTCACATTGGTTAATTTTTTTTATCACTTGTATTTATGTGTTTTTAGTTTCAATATTTTAACTGCATAGTAGTTAATTTAAATGTGAATAAATGTTTCTTCTATTTTTCTTTCTTTCAACTCGACTAGTACGAACAATCTGTCAGTATCTCATTTCTCACGAGGCAAACTGTCTTTCACTACGGTGGCATATCCAGTTAAGTATATTTTTTATCCGATTTAAAAGAGTAAATAATTATCCATATATCTTTTATTCCTGTCGTTTTGAAAATCTATTGAATAATTTTGATTATTTTAGCTCAATCAATTTACCATACCGTCAGCTATAACCTATGTCTATAATAAACTATGTCCTTAAATTTAAGTACTAGCAATCTACGAGAACGATGACTAACGATTATTAATAATAAATTAATTTTCCTATGAGGTTACTAAAATGAGAGAAAGTATGAAATTTTCTAAACCGACACTGTATCAAGCAGTTTCATTATTTTCTGCTCTACAATGAAGCACAATAATCGCAATATAAGGCTAGAGAGCTGAATGGGATGTAATCACGGTGCTAAAATTTAAAATCGTCTTCTTACAATGCGACACATCCTCTTCCTGTTACGCCACCTGGCCACTGTAGACATAAGCACAGCTGGAACTAGGTAACATACATACATATATTTTTTACCAATACACTTTCTAGGTCACTTATATACATCACTCACGGTTATAAATAGAGTTTTGAGTCCCACTTTTGAGTAGGGAAAAGATATAAACTAAATGTTTTTGGTGATGGGTCTCCAAGCGTACCGTCCAAAAATCACTTAAAACGCGCCAATACCCTTAGTCGCCCATTAAAAACACCCACGGGAAGAATAGGGGTAGTGCTATTCTAAGCCGACACTACGCAATTACAAAATTATAAACCAATACACGTTAATGCACTTCACCGTATTTAAAATCTTGCAGTAATATTATTTTCTGTTATACAAGGATACACTAACATACAGAAAATATAATCGCAGTATAAGTCTAGAGAGCTGAATGGGATGTCATCACGATGCTAAAATTTAAAAGCGTTGGCTTACAATGCGACACATACCTTTCCTGTTTCACCACCATTCCTCTGTAGACAAAAGCAGAGCTATACGAGGGCCATGCCAATAGAAGTTAGATACTCTTTTCTCATTTAATTGAGACTGGCAAGCTATACACCATCTTATAGGCTGGTTTTTTTTGACATATTTGAATATAGAACACACTTCTTTTATTTATTTATTTGAATGAGCATTATTTTTCCGAGAATTTGGCGGGAATTTACTTGCAACAATGGAGCTCAGTCGACGCGATTTTCGCGCTATGATTTATTATGACTTTAAAAAAGGTTTAAAGCCTCAAGAATGTTTTGAACTTTTAGCTTCTTCTTTTGGTGAGTCTGCTTGTTCCCGAGCAACAGTATTCATTCAATTGGTTTGCTGAGTTGAAAAAAGGACGGGGATGTCTTGAAGATGAAGCTAAGACAGGACGGCCGCCAACCGCGGTCACGCAAGAAAACGTTCGTGCAGTCGAAATACTTATTCGCGAAAACCGACGAATTACTTTTGTAGAGCTAGAGCGAGAACTAGGAATTGGATCAGCAGCAATGCAAACCATAATTCACGACCACCTTTCTCTCCGTAAACGTTGTTCGAGATGGGTGCCGCACAAACTTACCAATGAGCAGAAAGACCGTCGGGTGGGTTGGTGCCTATTCATGATAGATAAATTCAACGGAGGCGAGAAAAAAAAACGTATATGATATACTGACTGGTGACAAAACATGGCTATATAACTATGATCCCGAATCAAAGCGACAGTCGACTGTATGGTGCTTTGAAGACGAGCCAAATCCAACAAAATGTCGCCGTGCACGAAGCACACAAAAACAAATGGTCGCCTCGTTTTTTTCTGCAAAACGGGTCATATTGCTACTGTTGTGCTAGAGAATCAAAGAACTGTGAACTCCAAATGGTATGTGAGAGTTTGTGCTCTAACAGTAATATCAGCTTGGTGTGACAAGCGACCGATGTCAGGAATCCAGCAACTTCTCTGGCACCGCGACAATGCGGCGCCGCACATGTCTGCCAGAACACTAGACTTTTTCACCTCGAAAAATGTGTCAATTCTCCCTCACCCGCGATATTTCCCTGGCCTAGCGCCTTGTGATTTTTACTTGTTTCCGAAAATCAAAGAAAAACTAAAGGGGAAGAGGTTTGAAAGCAAAGAAGATGCGCTGGTTGCCTATAATTTCGAGATTTCTGAGGTATCTAAAGAAGAGTGGTCACAGGTATTTTCCAATTGGTTCAGACGTATGGAAAAGTGTATACGTGCTCAGGGAATCACGTGAATACTTTGAAAAGATCGATACTTGTAATAAAGAATAATTTTATAATTTTTGAGTATCTAGTTTTTTTGGCATGCTCCGCTTAACTAGGTGAAATACATATAAGTCTTATAGTAACTTACTTTCTAGCTAAAGCGGCCTAAAATGAATATATTGATTAAAGATTAGTTGTGTAGTATGGGATTACAATAGTAAGTCATTAGAGGCTACTCGATGCTACCTCAGCCACTTTGGAATTAAGTAAGGAAAATACAGTGGAATAATACACTGATACGTCCCAGCCAAGTCACCCACTTTGCAATCACTTAAAAGACCTAAATATCTAATCTCCTCTTAAGGCCTCCACGGGAAATAACGGGTAAGCGCTAACCTCCGTTTAAACCTCCAAGAGTATGTGTACAAATTTTATAGTGGTCGGTTCAGTAAGTTTTTAGGTGTGGTGGGCTATAATTTTTTGGCGGTTAAAGGGATTTTACTCTAATTATATATTTATTGATAGTTTTGCGAGGCAAGATTCCAAATTCATTTATACTAGGGTTTATAAATTTGAAAATACCAAATGAAACGCTGAGACGTAGGCAAGGAATTTAGTTCTACAGTCACGAACTAATCTATTCCAGGAATGCCCTGTTGTCAGAACAATAGTAGCTTTGAGTTTAATTGCAGAAAATTTAGATATTTTTGAGTGACTTTACTATCGTTTTTTTTAAGTATTTGTGTTATATATTAAGTTAAGGAAATATTGTAAAACTGATCATATTTACAAAAAAAATAACATTGTTCATCTAAAAATACAAGTTTTACATCCTTCATGCATAGCCAACTAAAATAAAGAGAAAAAATAGCTATTCTCTTTATGATAAGCAAAATTGTATCGTAAATTTAATTTGCTACTTTAAGGAAGATAGATAGATAGATAGATTAGTAGTTTGGTTTCCGCACATAGCTCCCTAATGGAACTTTTTTACGTGGGCCCTGGCCGTCTCACTCAATCAACCCTAACTCTGTCCAAAATCTTTCGAGTTGTCCTAAGTCTTTTAAAAAGGTTTTTGTACTACCTGTTCTTGTCCTATCTTTTGAGTACGGGCTGTTTAGAGCCTGGCACTCAAACATGACACGATTTACTGTCTCCTCGGCCTCCATGCATGCTCTGCACAGAGGACTATCCGTTATACCGATGTTGTGAAAGTGCTTATTCAATGAGCAGTGACCAGTGATGATTCCTGTTATCATTCTTAGGCTTCTCCTGTTTAGTTGAAGTAGTCGTCTTGTTAGTCTTTTATCTATATCCGGCATCGCTTCTTTTGACTGGCGGCATTCAGTCATTTCACGCCAGAGAGAGTTGTGTTGTTCTTGTGTGCGTTGCCTCAACCAGGTGCGGTATTGGTTGAAGGGAATTGGTAGAATTGGTTCTGGTCCTTCTATTTTGTTGTGGGATCCTCTACGAGCTAGCTCATCAGCTGCATCGTTTCCTAGCGAATTGCTGTGTCCTTTTATCCATTGTAGTGTGACTTCATTTGTTTCAGTGACTTCCTCTAATGTTCGATGGCATTGTAGGATTAGTCCATTATTTGTGGTGTTGCTCTTCAGTGCTTGCAGTACCGCTTTGTTGTCTGAGAGTATCTTGATGTTTGTGGTGTTTACCTTTCTTTCCAGTATGGCTGTGGCGGCTAGCAGTATTCCGATGCATTCTGCTTGATATACTGTGTTGTATTGGCCTAGTGTTTTGTATGTTTTGATGTTGAGGTCATGTGAGAAGGCTCCTGCCCCTGTTCCCTCTTTTGTCTTTGATCCATCTGTATATATCCGTAATTCATTGGATTTGGACTAGTCTTTTTGTTCTTCATGTAGTAGAACTTCGTATTGTTTATTAAAGATGTATCTCTTCTTTATTTTGTCGCATGGTCCTTCTATCATAGGTTGATATTGGTAGGCTACTGTTTTTATTGTTGTGTGCTTTATTCTGCAGTCTATGCGTAGCATTTTGTTTGTTTCAAGTCGTATGGCTGTTATTGCTGCCTCTTGTTGAATGTATAGATGTAGCGGTGGAAGGTTTAACATTGCTTGGAGGGCTGCAGTAGGTGTTGTCTTCATGGCTCCTGTTATGGCTATGCAGGCTGCCCATTGCATTTTATCCAGGGTTTTTTGGCAGGTGCTTTGTACGGTTCTGGGCCACCATACTAGTGCTCCGTAAGAGATAATTGGTCTTATAATTGTGGTGTATAGCCAGTGTGTGATCCGGGGATGAAGTCCCCAGTTTTTCCCTAGTATCTTTTTACATTGCCATAATGCAATGGTGGCTTTAGTTATCCTTCTATCCACGTGTTTACTCCAGTTGAGTTTGCTATCTAGGGGATTCCTAGGCATTTTACTTCGTTCGATAGTTTGAGTGTTGTCCCGAAGAGTGTTGGCGGGTTG
Organism: Bedellia somnulentella; assembly: GCA_963576735.1. Taxonomy (NCBI): domain Eukaryota; kingdom Metazoa; phylum Arthropoda; class Insecta; order Lepidoptera; family Bedelliidae; genus Bedellia; species Bedellia somnulentella. The sequence goes on along the minus strand of OY755177.1, from coordinate 12,853,337 downwards.
TTGAAATTTATTTTGGTTTTTCTTGTGAATAGGATCATGTCCGTTTTGTTGGCGTTTACACTTAATTGTTGTTCTTTGCACCAGGTTTCTACGATTTTCAGTGCTTGGCTCATCTGATTTGATATTATTTTCTCGTTTGGACCGCCTATGAGGATAGCTATGTCGTCTGCATATCCTATTGCATAGTATCCTTTGTTGTTCAGTCAACGTATAAGTTCGTCTACCACCATATTCCACAAGAGTGGGGATAGTACTTCTCCTTGGGGGCATCCTCTCATGACTCTTGCTCTGGTGGCTTCGTTAAGAGCGACTTGAACGGCTCTTTGTCCTAGCATATTTCCAATCCAGCCACTTAGTATGCAGTTTTGTCGAAGGCTCCTTCAATGTCTATTAGCACAGCTAGTGTCATCATTTTCTGGCTCATGGCTATTTAGATTTTTGCTACTACGTCGTGTAGTGCTGTTTCTGTCGATTTGTCTGTGGTATATGCGTGTTGGTATTTATGAAGTGGCTTGGCTTTGAGTGGGCCGTCTCTAATATGTCGGTCACATAGTCGTTCTAGTGTCTTCAGCATAAAGGATGACAGACTTATGGGTCTGAAGGATTTGGCTTGGGTATAGTCTGTTTTCCCTTTTAGATATAAATGTGGCCCTTACTTCTCTCCATTGTATGGGAATGTATTGGTGGGCTAGACATGCCGCAAAGATGTCCTGAAGCCATGGGATGACGCTGTTCTCAGCCCATTGCATGAAGGCAGGTATTATACCATCTAAGCCAGGGGATTTGTATGGTTCGAAGGTGTTTATGGCCCATTTAATGCGGTCTTTAGTGGTCATCTTGTTGGCTAGTGTCCAGTCAGTTTGCGTGGGGTTTGTTATAGGTTTTTCCCATTTGGTTTCGTTTGCTATGTTGCAGTTGGGAAAGTGTGTTTCCAGGAGTTCTGTGCATGTTTCCTGGTCCGATCTTGTGTAGGTATCGTCTCTTCTTTTGAGTGTGCTCAAAATATTCCTGTCGTTTGTCGATAGTATTTTATTACCCTATTGGCTTCATTGTTGGATTCGATTGTTTCTGTGAAATTGTTCTGATATCTTTTTTGTATTGGTTTCGTGCTTTTCTGAAAGTTTCCCAGTCTGATTTTTGTCTTGAGTTTTTTGCTATGTTGAAGAATTTTCTTAGTTCTTCTTTTTGTCGGGCTAGTTTAGGGTTCCACCATTTGTTTCGTTTTTCGTTGGTTACCTGTTTTAGCGGACAACTGATATTGTATGAGTTAATTAAAGCATTTTTAAGAATACTTACATTTGTGTCTATTTGGTTAGTGTCTTCTTTCATTACCTTGCGTTCGTGACTTTGGAGTTCTTTTTCCACGAGGCTTTTGAAAATGGTAGTGTCAGTCCGCCGTGGATTACGTCGTGGTTCCGGTGGTTCGATGTTGCAGTTTAGATTGAATCGTATCCACCTGTGATCAGAGCAAGTTAGTTCTTTTAATACTACCCAATCGGTTGTCATTGTGTAAGCTAGATTGGTGGCAAATTTGGCATCTATTCTAGTTTGACCCCGGGACGTTACCCAGGTAGGTTCTGACCCTACGTTAAGTATATTTAGGTTAGTTGTGAGTAAGTAGAGTGAGAGAGATTCTAATATTTTGTTAGAATCGGGGGAACCCCACATGGGGTGATGGGCATTGGTGTCTGCGCCAAGTATGATTTCAAGGTTGTGTATGTCTGTGTGGTTTACCAGTTCAGTCATTTCTGTAGGCGGGCAGTTGTCGTCGTCCCCAGGCATGTAGTCTGAGGCTAGTATGATGTCTCTGGTGTCCTCTTCTTCGTTTTTGACCGTCAGCTTGATTGCCGATAGGTCTCTGGAGCAGAATTGAGATAAGGGTGTGGTGTTATAGTGTTTAGGAACATATATACAGGTCCTTGGTGTGTCTGATATTGTTGTATCAAGGATGAGCTTACCTCCGATGTTGCTGAGGCCGCAGATTCTGTTATCTCGTACCCATGGTTTTTGGATGAGTGCGATAGTGTTATTATTTGTTTCAAGTATTCTTCTCATAATCGATGTTGCCGTTCGGCTATGCATGAGATTTGCTTGTATTATTTTTATTTTTATTCTAAGAAGCCGACTCTCCGCTCTTTAGCTCTGTTCTAAGGCCATATTGGCCATCCTCTCCGTTTCGTCTTTGAGTGACAGTATCTCAGTGTCAGTCAATTTAATTTCGTCTGTCTCCATGTTGGTGGTGTCTTTGTCCATGTTTGGTCTTGTCTCAGTCTCGTGTTCTGGAGGTTTATCTGACAGTACGCCCTTGTTTAGGAATCGTACGTATATTGTGCTCAGGAGAAAGGATACTTTCCTTTCCTCCTTCACCAGTTTGTCTACTTCTTCGGGGGGTAGGTGGAGGGTGAGGTATGTGCCAATCCACTTACCTTCTTTTGATGTTATGGCCTCTTGTAAGTGCCAGTTTTGACATCGTACTGTTGGTTTTGGCCAATCAGGACTTTGTTCAGTCGGGCTAGGTCCCCAGTGTAGTTGGGGACAAACAGTATGCAGCGTAACCGGGTCGGAACTTCAGCCTGTTTGACCGCTACCAAAGTCTCTGTCGCCTTTGGCCACTTCATCTTTTTAATGTTTGTCTCTAGCCACTTCTTGGCATTGTCATTTTTGCACCAGATTCTCAATGCTCCGTCGATGATAGCAGGAAAGTCTTGGAACTCTGGTAGGATCGTGTCCTCGCAATCGAAGATCAGGTTTGACAGAGTGTCCTTTATCCATTCACCTTCGCTTGGGGTTAGGTCTCGGGGCGGATTAACGCAGATTGCCATACTTAGTTCGGCTGCATGGCCTTTCGCTGCTGTTGCGTAGCTTTCGCGTGTGGATGAAGTTTGTCTGTCCTCTGTTTTTGCCCTTTTTGGTCCGGGTTGTGTCTGCGATGGGGAAATCGTATCATTCGGCCGTTCTCGCTTTGTGTTCGCCTCTGTGTGGATCTTGTCATGGTGGGGGTGGCTGCGCTCAGGGTTTGGGATACGTTTTCCTCTTCCTGCCCGTGTCCCTCGATATCTTCTATATATTCTTTTGTCTACCTCCTCAACAGATTCTTGAGGGCGCTCGGATCGGGTGCTCCCTCCACTTCGAGGTGGTGACCCTTTTCGGCTATGACTGCCTTCTCGGCCTCGCTCCCGTTCAGTATACTGTCGGGGAGCGTTGCGGGAGTAGGTGTCTACGGATCGGGGCCGGTCCTCTCTGTGGGAGGGTCCCGCCTCCGGATGCTGCCTTCTGTTAGAGGAGGTTGACGGTGCCGGTGATCTTTGTCGTGGTCTTCGTTGACTTTGACTGCTCTTCTTCTTGACAGCCTTGATGCGAGGCACCACAAGCTGCCAGGGATTCTGGGGTTGAACCTTGTCGAAATCGGGCGCTAGAGCAGCCGCTGAGTTGTGTTTGTCATAATTTTGGGGCGCTGAAATAGCAGCCGTTTTTTGAGTCGCGGATGCGGCTCCTCCTTCTTTGTCGATGAGGCACTTAGTTGTCCCCCCCAGAATACGATGGGGACTGCCTAGTCTTGTGGGACTAGGGCGGGATTCCCTCACTGAGTGAGGACCCGCCTGGGTAATTCTATTACTATTTGCCTTTTTCTCCATGTTGTGCTAAACCTTAAACAATTAAGGGGGATTAGGGTTTGGATTTTTGGAGTCGAGGTTACCTTCCTCCAGGATGATATAAGATATATATGGATATATAATAAGGAAATTAATTTATATATATTTATATAATATAATTCGACACGATAACGGTTAGAATGAGATGGCAATATACGATACTAAGTAAGTGCGTAAGAGATGGCTGCTTTATCCCACGCGATAACTAGTTTAAACACGGCTCGTGCTTGCAGCAGGTAGTAGTATGAAAGAGATGGCTGTTTTACACCACGAGATATGCGGTTAGTGTCACGAGAGAGTCTTAGGCTTTGACAAATCAATGCATGATTGAAAGTCGTAATCTTCTTGATAGACTGTTTACAGAATGTATATATAGATCTACATGTAGTTTTAGCTCTGCGCCCAATCTGTATCCAGCGATATCGTATTGTATGTAGTAAAGCCACGTTTAAACCTATCTAAAGATGTATAAAAAAAACTAGTTTGAAGTTATTGTAATGAAATGTCACAAAGTATTTTATAAGTGTTGAATGTACTATTCCAGTAATTGGGAAAAAGGGAACTTGTGTAATGTAAACTAAGCTAAAGTTTACCCATATAATATATGCTAATTCCAGTACTTCTCATTTGGGCTGAAACTCTTTTATTGTTCTCATTTTGGTCAACCGCATTATATATTACTACTAGCTTTTTGCCCGCGACTACGTCCGCGTGGACTACAATTTTTGCATCCAGTTTACATCCAAAATACCAAAACACTATCTAACTACACTAACTTCTGTTTTTTTTGTATTTATATTCCCAAATAAACATATTCTCAAACCTACCAAATGAATACGCAAAATTCATACAATATACTTTCAATTATCTTTATTCATACATATTCGCATAGTTGAATGTGAAAAAGAAGGATTAGTGAATCCTATTATTCTAACCTAACACAAAAGCAAAAAAAATACGCAAAAAGACTTTGACCACCCGGGATTCGAACCTGGGTCTTTCGTACTTAGTGTTTACCAAACGGTATACCGCTACGCCACGCAGACATTTGTGTAAGTCTCAAATTTGTGATATCCTATATATGTAGTAGTCATACTATTGACAAACAATTAAATGGACAATTATTTTGATGAAAATGGATGAAACCTTTATTTTTTCCAAAAAGACTATTAATGAAGAGTCCGATAAAGTCTGTCGATGAAAAAATGAATCGTGTAAATATGGGGAACCATATAAAAGTTATGTTTTATTATGCTGTTGTGGGAACCCTTGCGAAATCCGGGATAAATTATATCCTATATGTTGGCCAGGTGTATAACCTACATTCATGCCAAATTTGATCAAGATCGGTCTGGTAGAATTAACGTGATGAACGGACATACAGACAGACAGACAGACAGACAGACAGACATTTTTTTCAAAAATAGCAAACTTGGCTTCAGTATCGAAAATAAAACATATTCCACCGGTTTTTATTTTTTTTTCGTCAATGTACAGTTTTGACCTCGTTACAGTCTTATTATAGTATAGAAGATTAAAAACGTTTTCTGTTTTGTCTTCCAACGTCTTTCGTGGGAATGCTCGACTTACAAATCCAACCACATTGGCTCTATATATTTCTTACAACTCCGTGTACCTAAACCAAGTTACAATTAGTTGCTTTTTGTATCTTACATACAACGTCATCTTATCACATACACTAATTCTAATACTATAAATTACTCATACTTTCACTCAAAAATATAACAAACATAGACTTAATTCACTAGATGAAACGATGTCAACATTTTGGAGTAATCACTTTGTAAATGGGAAGTGTATCTTCGTACGAATAAACTGTTTTGTCTTTTGTGAAAACATTTAGCTGAATGAATTACGATTTTTTTAAAACGGTATAATATTAATTTTACAATGTTTAATAACTAAACAACTTTAATAAATTAAATCATATTTTAGTGTGTGACAAACTGGAATAAAAGCTACAGTAGTTTTTGGTGCATAAATTAAGTTAAGGAAATATTGTAAAACTGATCATATTTACAAAAAAATTAACATTGTTCATCTAAAAATACAAGTATTACATCCTTCATGCATAGCCAACTAAAATAAAGAGAAAAAAAATGCTATTCTCTTTTTGATTTGACATAAAATCAAATATAAGATATTTACAATAACGAAGAGAGTATAGTATTTGTGTGTGTTAAATAATATTCTTTACTTTAATTTATTTATTTATTTATTAGGCATGCACACAGTACAACATCATATTTTATTATAATTTACATAAGATGTACACGTTTTATTCAGATGCAGTAACAAAACAGCATGCACAACATTACCTATTTAGTTGAACTAATTGACAATACTAAAAAAATATATAAATAATTCAAAATAAAGATTAAACAAATTTTATTCAGTGGAGTTCGTGTGTAAAAATATTTAAAAAGAGAAGCACAAACAAAAATATTATAAATTAATTTAGATAAAATTGAAATATTAACAATATAATAATGAAATAAAATTAAATTAAATTGATTAAATTAAATGAAATACTTCACTAATATAGAAATAATAATAAATAAGCAGCCCTACGCACTAAAAAGTACATTAGTAGTTAATACTTCTGTATAATCTTATCTTATACTGTATCATAAACAATAATTGGCAACATTTTGTCTTTGCTGTGGAGTGTCGGCTTAGAATAGCACTACCCCAGTTCTTCCGGTGGGTGTACGTAAAAGGCGACTAACGGTATTGGGGCTTTTTAAGGGATTTTTGGGCGATGCGGTTGGAGACCCATCACCAAAAACCTTTGCTTTACCATCTTTCCCCCACTTAACTTTCCAAAAGTGGCTGAGGAATTTCTAATTCTTTAGCTCTGGCTTTGGCTCTGGTTTTTATTCCCACCGAGTAGCAATGGTACAGATTTTGGTGGTACTCGTTGGGAAGAAACACAAAAATCTGGTGATTGTTGTCTATTTATTGATTAGTCATTGTTAGTAGGTATGTGTTGTATTTTAGTTTATTGTTTGCTCATAATTTATTAACTTATCATTTGAGGATATTTGCCATATATGTTCGGTAACATTAAATGTTTGTCGTTATTGAAAGCATGAGAAAAGCCTTACCAAATTACCACAAGCGAGGTAAAATTGTTTTTGTGTCAACACCGATTGTGCGAAGGAGAGACATATAGGGTGCTACACGCGTTATCTGTCTATAGGTAGTTTGTCTGAGTTTTGAACATTGATTTCATATATAAATTAAAGTATAAAAGTCAATCAAAGTCAATTAAAAATTTGTAAGTGATTTGAAAAACAGAATGCTAACGCCATCTAGTAGTCGCTGACAAAACTAACATACGTGCTGGTACAAAAGTAACTGATGTTTCAATTCACATCTTTAATTTCCGTATTAAGTGAAAAGGTATTAAGCAGTTTCATCAAAGTTTCATAGATCGCGCTGTATATAAAAGAGTAATAATATGAGTACTTATCGGAAACTTTTTATTGTACACCTAAACCCAATATTTGAATAATAATAATAAATCTTCATTTCAGACGAATGCAGTCCATACAAATAATTAATAGTACTTCTCAAACACAAACTCAACCTTTCACGCCGTATATCACTGAAGAAGTTGGCAGAGGTACTAATAATTCTGAACATCACATGACATTATCACCTAGTGTTCAGAGTACCCATGTTTTACATGGACAGTATACTCACGTAATAGGGGGCAGGTCTATCGCCGCTTTGTACGAATACACTGTCACATGGCTAAATACAACTTAGTCATGTGGGTTTCCTCACGATGTTTTCCACCACCGTAAACAACCAAGACAAATTAACCACACTTATGACTTTAGAAATGACACGTTAGTGTAGGCCCGACTCGGGGATCGAACGGACTCGATGCCTATCTTAAAGATGTGTCGTTTCGGCTTAGAATAGCATTACCGTGTTTCTTTCCAGGTGACAAAGGGTATTGAGACTTTTTAAGTCATTATTTGGCATTGCCGTCGGACTCATCACCAAAAACCTTTATTTAACATGTAATTACATAAGACAAAACTTAGATTGTCGTGTAGTGCCAGCTGAGAATGTCGGTACCCTTTTCTACCCACGTTTGGCGACTACCTAAGGGTGTGGGGCTTTTTCAAGTGGTTATTGGGCGATGGGGTTCGAGACGAAACTTTATTTTTTTACCATCTTGTGACTTTTTAGGATTTATGGCTCTGAGTATGTGTATGTATGTACCAAACTTAGAAAAACTATAATTATTAAAAAATATTGTAACGACGACACGTCCCAACCCTTGTTGGTAGGTGACTTACTGAGGGAACATTTATATTCTAGGATTAATTTTTTACATATATATACTCACGCCATTACTATCAATTGGGGTAGGTAGAGACTATCGATCACCACTTTGTACGATCCTGGCAAACCTTTCTAGCTTCGTTTACATGCATCATTCTTCTGATACATGCTCTTCTTTCTTTCATATATCGGACGCCTGCCTTTTTGAGCAAACTCGCTATTTGGTCCAAGTGTGTCCTCTACTAGCATAACCATCTACATTTATTATGTACTTTTTATTTGTGTATTTAAAAATTAATAAATCTATATTTCAATAAGTATCCCATAAAACAATTGATTATTGTACTTACTTTAAGGCTAGCTCTGTGTAATCTCTTCGTTTAAACTTATGTTATAAAAGTATTTAAGTAAGTGATCGATCATGTCATTGTTTTACCAGAATATTGGTATTCAAGGGATTCTTCAAGTAAGAATTACCCATTTGTGAAACATAAAAAAAAAACTTTTGCAGTGTCGGTAAAGAATAGCAGTTAGCTTTAAGTAGGTTACTTGGTTGGATACCCATTATAGAAACCGTTATTTAATAATGGTTTTTCAACTTAAATTCCGAAAGTGCCTGACGAATTTCTTATCCTCAAACTCGGGCTATCCATTCTAGGGATTTATAGCCTATGTAGCCTTACAGTATATGTATTCATGTATGTAAGTTTATTGTATCTCAAACTTTGAGATATGGAATATCCCCGAAGTGGTGGCAAAAATACTAATACTTATGGACATAAAATTATAACCAGTTGGTGTTCAGAGTTCCCACTTGAGTAAACATTTTTTTTGTCAAATGCTGTGCAGTGTCGGATCGCAGAATACCACGCGTCTAATTATTTTTATGTCTACGGTCGATTTTTATCATCTTTAACTATTTTTTATTTGACCTATCGCTTAACTACGTAGATTTTGTAAATAGGGGAGCGGGGGGCACGTTGTTACAATTTTTAGATAATTATTAATAACACAAAAGCTAACTTGCTTTTACCATTAGTGTGTCTATTCAGCTACTAGAATAATATTGGAACAATGTTAAAACTTTCATATTTTTTCCCATAATAGAGAATTAATCAAATAAGTCGACTGTAAGAACTTACCCCTGACTTAGGGCTAGTTGTTACAGCTTCGGATCAAGAGGTTACAGTAGGTAAATCAACAAAATCCACAATGATAAACCTTTTTTATTATTATTTCAAAACGTTATTAATAAAAGAGGCCATTCTGAACAGTTTTATAACATTTATGAGCACATTATATCGTAATTCTCCATTTTTTTAACAGTAAAACCCACATAGCTACGTCAGGAACTTTCTTAAATCTTATATAAAGCATTTATACAAATTTTCTATTAATTTTAGATGCCACAGTATAGTCTTTCATAGTGCACATATTTTATTTGCCCATAGGTTCTGCCAATAATGATAAATATTTAAATACAACATGAAAGTTCAATGGTCCAATGGACGGTCGTAGGTTCAAATCCCAAATTGGGCCTGAACCACTTTGGCTTTTCTTAACCATTTTGAGGTTAATTTATCGTGGTTGTTAACGGTGAGGGAAAACATCGTAAGGATGTTGTAGGTACTAAGTCATGTTATAGTGTGTTTATACCAAACGGAGCAGCGATAGGCCTGCCCCTGTCTCGTGACTCCAAGAAAACTTAGGTACTCTGAACACCAGGTGACAATGCCACTTGATGTTTAGAAGTATAAGTACATATGTCAACCTTTTCGGGGATATGCGGCGTGAATGTTTGAGTCTACATTTGATTAAAATGCATATTAAAATAAAATTATGCACTAATAAATAAAGAATAAATAAAGGAAAGAAAAATTTCGACACAGGCGGGAATCGAACCCGCGACCTCGGGTATACGCCCCGACGCTCTGCCAACTGAGCCACCGTGTCAATTGGCTGCCAGTGCGAAATTCTTCTATCCTTTATTTCTTTTACACGTTTAAGTAGTATTTACGTACGGAGGTAGGAAACGCAAACACTACTTAAACGTGTAAACGAAATAAAGGATAGAAGAATTTCGCACTGGCAGCCAACTGACACGGTAGCTCAGTTGGCAGAGCGTCCGGGGCGTATACCCGAGGTCGCGGGTTCGATTCCCGCCTGTGTCGAATTTTTTCTTTCCTTTATTTATTAGTAATAATCCCCACATGAGGTTTTCATGAACAAAAATATTTAAATTATGTGATAGTTAGGCGTTTTCAACATTTGCATTCTATCTGAAAAGGTAGACAAATGGCCTTCCGAATTAGTTAAATTTCGGAGGTAGGAAACGCAAACACTACTTAAACGTGTAAAAGAAATAAAGGATAGAAGAATTTCGCACTGGCAGCCAATTGACACGGTGGCTCAGTTGGCAGAGCGTCGGGGCGTATACCCGAGGTCGCGGGTTCGATTCCCGCCTGTGTCGAAATTTTTCTTTCCTTTATGTATTCTTTATTTATTAGTAATAACCCCCACATGAGGTTTTCATGAACAAAAATATTTAAATTATGTGATAGTTAGGCGTTTTCAACATTTGCATTCTATCTGAAAAGGTAGATAAATGGCCTTCCGAATTAGTTAAAATTCGGAGGTAGGAAACGCAAACACTACTTAAACGTGTAAAAGAAATAAAGGATAGAAGAATTTCGCACTGGCAGCGAATTGACACGGTGGCTCAGTTGGCAGAGCGTCGGGGCCGAGGTCGCAGGTTCGATTCCCGCCTGTGTCGAAATTTTTCTTTCCTTTATTTATTAGTAATAATCCCCACATGAGGTTTTCATGAACAAAAATATTTAAATTAAAATTATGCAGTTGAAATTTTATTAATAATATAAGACTGGTTGAATTAAAACAAGCATATTATATTGATTGATTTTGCGTTAAAGACTTCCTAGTATTTGCGCTGTTGCCTAAAACAAAGAGGCAAAACTAAGCTCAGGAAAAGAATGTAATTTATTCAATTTTACAACTCATATTGTGCCTCCAACGAGAGGCTTGAGCCTACCGTATATTGAGTGATTTGGCCATAGCCCACCAGCGTGGCCAAAGACTAAAGACTACTACCGTGATAGAAATGAAAGTGTAGCCAGGAACGCCGGCTTTACGCGCCCTCTGGATCACAGAATAAAGTAAATTATTGGATATTGAGGCGATTCCAACCCAGCTTAAATCTTTTTAACTAGAGTTTTAATTTAATAGGTACATAGGTATACGTTTTTTTTTCATTTCTTCTTTAAAAGATGGATGAGTTTGTTTCTATTTAATTTATTCATGCATTGTTCTTAAATCCGATAGTAGACCGAGCATGTTATTCATTTAAATTTAATGTAGAGACTTTTTATTGTTTATTATTATAATTAGTGTATATAAATTCGATCTTAATAAAAGGGATATGGATTTATAGTTTTGTATAAATAATGATATTTCTGAGGGTGCTCGTATGCTATAATGTACATTTCTGAAGCGCTATTGAATTGATTGAATTGAGATTGGATGAATGCAATAACTTTGTTTTAATATTGCCATTTATAATTTCTTGTTAGGAAAATACTTGGCAAATATATTTATGGAATTACTGCAGTTTTTTTTTTAAATTATGGCAACAAAATCTAATCTCTGTTGAGCGAACAAATAATCTGTAAGTAATTCTTTACTGCCGATTTAAGTAAAGAAAGAAAGAATGCCTTTAGACATGTTTCTATTGGTCTATTTATGTGCATTTATAAATAGACTAATTGATGCATATTATAAAGAAAGAAATTACAAATAATACATCTCTAATACCAGAATGAATATCTAAACCACTTAAAATATCTTGAATCAAAACATTATACTGTATCCATAAATCAAGCCCCAGCGAATCATTAATCAAACAATAAGCGGTAAAGAGCCCATCGCAAGCTTTTAAAACATCCCATTGTAGGGTAAAGAGCTCACATAATGTGTTACCAAATAAAAGAAAGGTGTGAATTTTCACAGACGGTTGGGTATCTCGGCCCCTCCTACACAAGATGGCGTTGCCCCCTCCACCGGCCGATCGACCAGTAGCGATTGAGATGATCATCAAGAAATGTACCTACAGCTACTGTAGCCTCCGCGGGTTACCACCTATTTTCTAAACCAATTATCAGGTGTGCAGCCACAAAGATGCTGAGACATTTCAGTTCGGATGTTGCTTCTGGTGGATTTGGTGGCAAAAGTGTACTTAAAGGTTTAACATACGATATGGATATACCCGAAGATATTTCGAGTACTTTTGAGAGCGAGTCATCTAGACCTAGTGTTTTGTGCGCAAATTTAGATCAAAACTCTGATGACGAATATGACAGTGAAAACGAACATATAGATGTTATTTGTGATAGAAACGATAAGGCGAATAAAATTGTTAAATTAAAATACAACCAAGAATTGATTAGTAATAAAACAGATTCTACAAATGTTTTAGTCATTAAGGACGAAGAAGATATATCTAACAAATTTAAACTTAGGACAGAACCTAGTATATACGCCGATATTTATTCTAAAAGTACATTTGATATTGTGAGAAATAATGCTACTTCTCGAAATAGTAGTAAAACATTTTTGATAGACAATATACTAGGAAAACGATCATATAGTGAAAATGAAACAACGAAACGTGAAGATAATGTACATGAAGAGAATACTGATGATCATAATGGTATGTCATGTCAGTGCTGTTTGAAGTTATTAAATTTAAAACCAAATTTTGCATTTGAATAATAAAATGTTATTAAAATTACATATCAGATTTGCATAACAATTTCTATCTGTATCGTCTTCTTATTTCGTCTTTATTGGACACTTGTTTACGTAATATACTTTTCTATTTTTCAATTGGTTTCAGGTAAATTTAACAAAGGCACTTAGCTTATCATAATCATAACATCTGTAATGCACAGCTAGACTTTTTGATACCAAAGGCCATAAGTTTTTTTTCCCCTAGTTCAGTTTTCTGTGTCTAGATAACCAGTTTTATATACCGACATTTCCTCGCAGCCCATATACGTCCCCACCAGGAGGCTTAGGGTGATTTAGCCTTCTGATCTAGTCCACCATACTGGCCAATTGCGGGTTGGCAGACTAACGACTACAATACCGACATATAAAATTATTTTATACTACTTAGATTATTTCCCGCAACAATGAAACCACGCCATTCTTATACAATTGACACCATTTCATGGATATCTTTTAGTTTAAGCCCATTTTTTAGGTATTCTACTTTACCGATTTTTAAAAACATATATCCACTACAAGAATGATAGGGTGCATCTGATAAATAAAATGCTAATCGTACAAGGCCATTTGATCGAAAGAAGTAATGTTTTAAATGTTAACTTTTAAATATGGAAAAATCGTCAAATTTTTCTTTTTTTAGGTTAAATTCAAAGATTTAAATTTCATCATACATACATTAAACAAACTAAAATTCTGTAGGTACATGGCCCAACAATTACTTAAAATCCCCTGAAGCTTTTTATAACACCCATAGGAACAAATGAGGTAGTTCTATTCAAAGGCGAGACAATACAACTCAAAGCGGCAACGATTTCGAGAGTATTTATTATATAGTTTAGTCTAGGTTAGGTCCTTCGCATTTTACTTATTTATTTATTTTTTACACCTGTATATCGCACTCTCAGAACGAAAGAGGCTCAAGTCAAAAATAGTGATATTGAGTAGCAACCATAGAGAGGCATAAAAAAGTATGGTCTAAAACAAAGGCACTTATTGTTATAGGGACGAAAAATTCGCTATCCTGTTTTTTTAACAATAAGTGTCGTTGTTTTATTATTCATCCGATAGAACATACTTTTTTATGTCTCTCTATGATACTAACTCAATATAACTATTTTTGACTTGAGCCTCTTTCGTTCTGAGAGTGCGATATATAGTTTAGTGTGTACATATGTTTAATTCTTTGTTTATTGTGTAAATAAAGGTAAACTTAAAGCTGTATATATAAATGTGATATGTTAATAATGTAGCAACCATGATAGCCCAGTGGGTAGAACACTCGGTTATCGTGCAAACGACTAGTGTTCAAATCCTGGGTCGGGCCTACACCAATTTGTCTTTTCTAAAGACATATGTGTAGTTAATTTATCATGGTTGTTAACGGTGAGGGAAAACATCGTGAGGAAACCCACATGGCTGAGTTGTACTTAGCAATGTGACAGTGTATTCGTACAAAACGGCGATAGGCCTGCCCCCTATCACGTGAGTACACTGTCGATGCAAAACGTGGGTACTCTGAACACCAGGTGACAAAGTCACGTGATGTTCAGAAGTATTAGTGCCTCTGCCAACCCCTTCGGGGATATTCGGCGTAAACGTTTATGTTATGTTATGTTATGTTAATAATGTCATAAACTACATACATACATACATATACTCACGGCTATAAATCCCTAGAAGGGGTAGCCAGAATTAGATATTCCTAAGCCACTTATGGAAAGTTGCGTGGGGAAAAGATGGTGAAATAAAGGTTGTTGGTGATGGGTCTCCAACCGCATCGCCCAAAAATCCCTTAAAAGCCCCAATACCGTTAGTCGCCTCTTACGTACACCCACCGGAAGAAATGGGGTAGTGCTATTCTAAGCCGACACTACACAGCAGTTATAAACTACACAACGAAATAAAGAAATCGCTGCATTATTTTTAGTGGCGTGATAAAAGATATTTGGGAAACCGGTTAGCAAAGAATTATCGACCCATTTTCTATACAACATCCTTAATATCGTTTATTTGATATTCCTAAATGAGCTACTATGCCTCCTGTGGAAAGTTAAGTTATGTGTATGTATGAGTGTATTAATCGTATTTATACGAACTTTGAACACTCTTTATTCAGTAGAGATCACAATAAACTTTTAAAAACTGAAACGATGACGTTCGGAGGTATGGTAGATGTACTAATGCCGATATTGGAAGTTTTCTTGTGTTCAGAGTACAGAGTACGAACGTTTTGCTTGAATAGTGCACTGACGAGAAGGAAGGCAGGCGGAATTTGTACGAATACACTGTCACATGTCTTAGTGCAACATAACCTTGTTGGTTTCCACTAGATTTTACTCTCACCGTTAACATCCATGATAAATAAATGTATGACTTAAGAAAAGACACATTGGTGTAGGCCCGACTAACGACTAGAATCCATACGCCTATAGAGGAAAGGCGGTGGCGCTCACCAATGAGCTAGCACGGTTATTGTGGGAGTTATAGAAAGTAGTAAAAATAGCTGTCTTATCACTAAAAGCGATCCCTTTTAGAAAAATGAAGGTCAGTCAGAAAGCTGTACAAAAAATACTAAAACAATAATTCAGCTTTTATCAAATATAAATATGATATAATATGATATCATATCATATGCTTTTACCAGATATAATATAAATATACACACATACACGCTATTAGTTCCCATTGAAATAGGCAGATTCTATTGTTCGCTGTTTTGGACGATTCTCGCGATGGTGAACCTATCATTAATATTATCGGGTGTCATACGTTTCACCGAATGTCGCCAGCTCGAAAGTACGTGAATTCGAAAACCGCCAGCTCGAAGGACGTTGGCGCGAATCACGTTTCACTGAAAATCTTTTATATGGTTTACCAGTTTGAAAAGCAGATTAAAATTTATGTCTTAATCTTATTAATATTAAACATATTTTCTTTGAAGGTACTTTGATTTTTTAGTTATTGATGTTGTTTGCATCCAACCTCAGTAAAATAATTACATAACATAACATTACATATACTCACGGCTATAAATCCCTAGAAGGGGTAGCCAGAGCTCAGGAATTAGAAATTCCTCAGCCACTTTTGGAAAATTGAATGGGGAAAAGATGGTAAAGGTTGTTGGTGATGGGTCTCCAACCGCATCGCCCAAAAATCCCTTAAAAGCCCCAATACCGTTAGTCGCCTCTTACGTACACCCATCGGTAGAAACGCGGTAGTGCTATTCTAAGCCGACACTACACGGCGAACACTTACACACTAATTACACTTATTTGAAAATCACCTACGGTACGGGACATTCGGTAAAGCGTATGACACCCAATATTATCATAAATGTTCTTGTATTCTTCATGCTTCGGAACTTTCAGAACTCATTCTCTTTTTGATTTAAATATATCCTCCGTGACTGTCCTCTACTGACATTACCATCCAACAAATTTTTAATGATAATAAATAAAGAATAAATAAAGGAAAGAAAAATTTCGACACAGGCGGGGATCGAACCCGCGACCTCGGGTAAACGCCCCGATGCTCTGCCAATTGAGCTACCGTGTCAAATGGCTGCCAGTGCGAAATTCTTCTATCCTTTATTTCTTTTACACGTTTAAGTAGTGTTTGCGTTTCCTACCTCCGAATTTTTACTAATTCGGAAGGCCACTTATCTACCTTTTCAGATAGAATGCAAATGTTGAAAACGCCTAACTATCACATAATTTAAATCTTTTTGTTCATGAAAAACCTCATGTGAATTATTACTAATAAATAAAGGAAAGAAAAATTCGACACAGGCGGGGATCGAACCCGCGACCTCGGGTAAACGCCCCGATGCTCTACCAATTGAGCTACCGTGTCAATTGGCTGCCAGTGCGAAATTCTTCTATCCTTTATTTCTTTTACACGTTTAAGTAGTGTTTGCGTTTCCTACCTCCGAATTTTTACTAATTCGGAAACAACGTCACACGTTCGGCGTCACTTATCGGCGTCATTTATTCTTTATTTATTAGTAATAATCCCCACATGAGGTTTTCATGAACAAAAAGATTTAAATTAATTTTTTAATGATGTTTCTTATTTTATACAGTGTCATCAACATCGGCGTGTCCGGAGTTCAACTGTTTGAGTAGTGCTGGTTTGTTGGCAGGACACGCGTATGCACATTGGTTGGCGGCACACCAACCCTCTTCTAGTTTTTACGGTGAGTTTATATATAGCTCTGGGTTTTGATACATGGTATCTATTCCTGTATTGATCTTTGGTACAGCGGTTTGCATAATTTAATATAGGTACATACGTACATATACTCACGGCTATAAATCCCTGAACGGGGTAGCCAGAATTTTGGAATGAGAAATTCCTTAGCCACTTTTGGAAGTTGATTGGGAAAAAGATGGTAATAATAAATGTTTTTGGTGACGGGTCTCCAACTACATCGCCCAAAAATCACTTTACTAGCCCCTATACCCTTAGTCGCCTCTTACGATCACCCACGGGTAGAAATGGGGTAGTGTTATTCTAAGCCGACACTACACAGCCATAATATAGGTATAGCTTGCAGAAAAAGTTACGATGAGTTAAATAGTATTTAGTACACAAATGAAGGCCACAATATTTAAAACAACTTGGTAAAGACATGTACATTTAAAATTATTTTTATCTCAATTTTTTGTTCTGTTGGGTAGGTAAGTGACGAACAACAAAAATTTAATATTGATCAAAACGGCCACGCATTTGTACAGCAACGTACTAAGTCACCTACTACGAGAGCATGCATACAAACATATATATATACTCACGGCTATAAATCCCTTGGATGGATGATGGCTATAAATGAAGGGATAGCCAGAGCTAGGGAATTAGAAATTCCTCAGCCACTTTTGGAAGTTGCGTGGGGAAAAGATGGTGAAATAAAGGTTGTTGGTGATGGGTCTCCAACCTCATCGCCCAAAAATCCCTTAAAAGCCCCAATACCGTTAGTCGCCTCTTATGTACACCCACCTGAAGAAATGGGGTAGTGCCATTCTAAGCCGACACTACACAGCACTACGAGAGCGGCACTGAAAATTCCGGGATTAATTATTGTTTTTTGAAGTATTGTCCCCGTACCAATTTCCCATACGATGGAACCAATCATTGAAGCAACTATATCATTTGGAAGGCGGGGTCTCCATAACGCCGTTTTGTAGGCGTCCACGGCTACTTCAAATGATAAAATTCTCAGTCCATGCAATGAATTATTTAGAAAACCTTGTAATAAGACCAATAGCGTACTAAATTTATGGATAAGACCGAGAATCTTTTTTAATTAAAATAAATATATGGTATTCGATTTAAAAACCAAGGAGTTTAAATTTAAAAAAATATATATGTCAGAAACCGGTACCTGTAGTAGTAGGTAGGACCCGATACTTTTAATACAGCCCTTGTATCGCCGAACGTGTGATGTTGTTTTCGTCAAATAATAATAAATGCTTGAACTCACTTGTGCGCCTGGACAAAACAGTTATGTGATCTGCATGCAACTTCATGAACGTAAAATTGTCGCTTCGCCAACAGAAATCATATGTTTAAAGCATGGGTTGGACTTACGTGGTTGGTTGTACAAGAAGCACATACCTATAGGTCAATTAGACTCTGCGCCAACATGGACAAGATAGCGAGCATAAAATTAATATCTTAACTAAGATCTGGCTTGTGAGGTTCTGGAGAAACCTTTCTTACTTCCGTCACCTTCATTATACTTCTTATTCATGCTCTTCTATTCTTTACATTTTTGACTTTACATGTCTAAATATTTTTTATAGGACCCATTATATACATAAACATACATACATATACTCACGGCTATAAATCCCTAAAAGGGGTAGCCAGAGCTGTGGAATTAGAAATTCCTCAGCCACTTTTGGAAAGTTGCATGGGGAAGAGATGGTAAAATACATACATATAATCACGGTTATAAATCCCTAAAAGAGGTAGCCAGAGCTGAGAAATTAGAAATATATACATAAAACCTTGTTTTATACATAGACACATTGAAAAAGGATTACAAACTAAGTGTTCGAGCAAAAGAGACTTTGCCGTTATCCAACAAAATATTTAAGCGGTAACCTTGGTATCTAAGTTCATACACAGGGTAGTCAAAACCTTAAAATGAGTGATTCTTCAGCCACACAGCCACTTTTAAAATAAAAATAAATAAAATAAAAAGCGTTTTTTACGAGAAACAAGAGTTAAATAAGGTGGTAGGTTTTTTTTAAATACTTCATATTGTTCTACCTTGCGGCGTGTTGTGTACTTATTACATTGTTTTAAAATTGGTTACATTTCATAAAATAGACAATCAAACAATTAAATAATACAGTTTTAAATTTATTAAATGTAAATTTTTTCGTGTCGTCACTAATAGTATTATATAATGTAATGGACATTTCGTAACAATTTCGCTGGCAAATAGCCAGACATTTTGCAGCAGAATGCTCGTATTGCATATTATGATTACCCCGTTGTGGTCTAATTTTTGGCGGTTTTAAGGTAAACAATTTTGGATTTTTGTAAACGAAAATTAAAGTCTCATAAATGTACAGCGAGGGAAACGGTAATATTTTTAACTTTTTAAATAGCGGTACGCAACTATCCAAAAAGTCAGCACCGCATAGTATACGAATACACTTTTTTTGAATTTTTAAAACTCTATCTGAGTCTACAGAGTTACCCCAAAGTATGATTCCGTTTGCAAGTTTAATTGGGAAAAGATGGTAGATTAAAGTATGATTGGTGATCGGTCTCTCTCCAGCCACAACGCCAAAGCACTAGAAGTCCCAAAACCAAAATTAGTCTTTTACGGCATCCGCGGGAAGAATCAGGTTATTACTATTATAAGCGGCTATCTATAGTACATATCTAAGTAGTCAGTCATATTTACAGCTTTGCATTTATAGCATAATCCTTATAAAAAATTTGCGTACTTTAGAATCCATTATGATTCAGCTTTATTTGGAGGTTTACGAAAAAGCGGTGGTTAGGGGTTTTTGCAAGATTTTTTGCAACCTCGGATCACTTCAAAAATCATATATGTTTTAATTTATAACACGTCAAGAGTAAGGTAGGGTAGCAGCGCTATTGTAATTAATGCAAACCAATTAAACTTACCATGCTTATTAACGGTGAGGGAAAACATCGTGAGGAAACCCACATAATTAAGTTGTACTTATTCATGTAACAGTGTATTTGTACAAAACGGCGATAGGCCTGCCTCGTATCACGTGGGTACTCAGAACCTCAGGACAATATGACGTGATGGACAGAAGTAATTGTACCTATACCAAACCCTTCGGTGATATACGGCGTTGAATCCTGAGCAATATATAATAATTCCATATATTGGTGTCCTTTGAAATTTCGGTATCATCACCTATGCAAAGATGCATCAATGTCATAACAGCTCTTTTTTCCATTTTAAATTTTCCCCAATTCCTGTCAATGAGTGCTTTAAAGGATTGTTGCAGATGAAACAGAATAGCTATAATAATATTACTTAATTCCATATAACTTCGTCTTTCTTAATACCTATGCAATGTTGCTGTAATATAATTAAAACACTTTTTTCCCTATTAGATTTCCCCTAATGCATGTCAATGAGTGCTTAGGATTGCCGCAGATGAACAAAATAGCTAAAATAGATCGCGTGACTATCTCCCGGTGTTAATGTTCACACGGCCACTCATGCGATTCTCCACTTCATATCGTGACTACTCACTAGTTCATTATTTTGGTGATAAATTAGGATTTGGTCTAAATTTACATGGAGTTTTTTTTTACATTTATATTGTACGTATAAGTAGTCCTGTGAATTATTTATTTGTGATTTCATTTTATTGATATAATGAAGTCACTCTTAATAAATCGGCTGTTTATGCAATTTAAATATTTTTGTTGTTTTTTATTTTAATTTTCAACGGACAGCAAATTTGCTATCGCTAGTGAAACATTTTGAAATCAAATGAAAAAAAAACAAAAAAAACATTCAATAAAAAAAGAAAAGAAAAGATATCATTTAGTCATTGCCTCAGGGAACAAAAAGACATTACAATTTGTACAAAAAACACACTCAATTTTAACAAAGAACAAAACAAAAAAATATAATTATTTAAACATTTTAGAGACATACATAATTAAAGTCCCCTCAAAGGCAAATAAAAGGTTGCTGACTCAGCATTTATTAAAGTTGTAAAAAAATTTACCATGATTTGCCTATGATAATATAAGCTTCTTTCTTTTGTGTATTTCCTTATGTAGTCTTTTTAAGAGATGCTAACCTTAAGAAACCTAAAACCTTGAGAGCCAACATTGCTTATCATGCGGCAGACATAAAGTCATATTATGTGGTAAATCAATCAAACTCACATGATTGCGTTCTACTTAATCCTGTCTAGCTTTCTGATGAAGTGCCCAACTGCATCAAACCTAAAATGCTACGTGATATTCGGAAGTATAAGTAACTTTATTACCCTTGTGATAGTTTATGGTGAAAACCTTTAATTTAAGTTTAAAAACTACTTAAAAGTGTAAAAGAAACAAAAGATAGAAGAATTTTGCACTGGAAACCATTGACACTGTAGCTCAATTGGCAGAGCGACGGGGGCGTATACCCGAGGTCGCGGGTTCGATCCCTCCCACTGTCGAAATTTTTCTTTCCTTTATTTATCCTTCATTTATTAGTAATAATCCCCACATGAGGTTTTGATGAACAAAAACATTCAAATTATGTGATAGTTAGGCGTTCTCAACATTTGCATTCTATCTGAAAAGGTAGACAAGTGGCCCTACAAATTTTTAAAAAAATCGAAGGCAGAGAACGCAAACACTACTTAAAAGTGTATGAGAATCAAAGGATAGAAGAATTTCGCACTGGAAGCCATTCACTCTGTAGCTCAATTGGCAGAGCAACCGGGGCGTATACCCGAGGTCGCGGGTTCGATCCCCGCCAGTGTCAAAATTGTTCGTTCCTTTATTTATTAGTAAGTGTAAAACCTCCAAAAAAATTGCAAATATGCTACGCTACGTTCAAACTTCTAGAAAAAAAATTGTACTATATAATACAAAAAAAAAGGAAGTATAGAAACACAAGAAACGTTTTTATTAAATCTTTTAATAAACATTTTTTTTCAATTGGCTAAGTTTTCAAAAAAGTTACGGGGGACTAAGAAATTCTCCTTAGTGGTATTTTTAAACAACTCATACAAGTTTCGAATGTATTTTTTGTTTCACATTTATTATAAATAATATAAACTATATACATGATATGACATGATAGTCCAGTGGGTAGAACACCCGCCCGAAAAACAGAAGGGCGTGAGTTCCAATCCTGGGACGGGCCTACACCAATTTGTCTTTTCTAAAGTCATATGTGTGGTTAATTTATTATGGTTGCTAACGGTGAGGGAAAACATCGTGAGGAAACCCACATGGCTGAGTTGTACTTAGTCATGTGACAGTGTATTCGTACAAAACGGCGATAGGCCTGCCCCCTATCACGTGAGTACACTGTCTAAGCAAAACGTGGGTACCTTCTCTGGAAACTAGATGGCGCTTGCCATCATGTGAGTTCAGGAGTATTGGTACCTCTGCCAACCCCTTCGGGGATAAACGGCGTGAACGTTTATGTTATGTTATGTTATAACCTATATGTATCTCCATTAAAGTTTAATTTAATTGAATTTTGCAGAATGCTTCAACTTTTATAAAGCTTTGACTCCTAGTTGAAATTGTCAGAATTTCAAAAATAAATTGACGTGATAGATTTTTGCCATGTAGCTACAATACTACAAACACAAAAAAAAAACCGACCAAGTTCATATCGAACTCGAGCACGAAGGGTCCCGCATAAAATCTGCGTTCTGTGTTTCTAAGTACCCGTGTTTTTAAATATCTGGCAAAATATCTTGGAAGCTTCCTTAAATTATTATTTTATTTAATTAAATTATATGTTCTTAAGATAAATGACATAACTTAATATTCTATGACTATTTAAAGTGTACAATCGCTCTTGTCTAAATGGCGCAAAATGAGCGAAAATATGTTTGTTGTATCGGAGCCTCGTTAAATACTTATTTATTCTGATATACAAAATTACTACAGCGGTTGTAAATATATATGCTATGTGAAATTTTATACACTTAGTATACATTTTTATATTTTCTTTTTCCCCAACTCTGACAATGATTTATCAATACCGTGACTAACAAACAAACAAATATCCCTCGAAGTAAATTACACATTCGTTAATTGTAAACTCGTCATGTTAAGCCTCTCAAGTTCATGTAACATTCAAGAATTTAGAAATGTCACAAAAACGTAGCTACACTAATTGGAAGCATAAACTCGGTACACACAACATTGTCACCGACGTGATAAGTTCGGAGATATTCTTCTTCGAAGTCGGACGATGGCCGGTGGTCGCGACTTCGCACCCAAGTGAGGGTAAACGGCTGCTGTACGATAATTGCCAACAAAGCGATGTGTTTGCGTTCCGGCTTAACTCGGCTCATTGCTTATGAGACTTGTGAGGAACGGAATTCATAAATCAACGTGGTTAGCTGTCAAATGCATCAACATGTTTAGAATTATTATTTAAATAAATAAAGATGTCGTATTGTAATCGCTGATTAACTCCGTTTTGTAATTTTTTAAAGCTTTTGCAAATAAATTATGTATAGTATTAATATCGACTTGAGTTTGGAGACCTTAAATTAAAATATTTGTATATTATAATATATGATTAGATGTATTTTTTATATATGCACAATATCTTATTATCAAGTTTACCAACAGAACAGAAGTTATGGTTATTTTCATAAGAGACACGTAAATATTCGAAAACCAATTCATACTTGAAATATTAGGAAGCACATCTTAGTAAATATTATATAGTAAATTCCAAATAATTGTTAATATATTGTGCAAGCAGTTAGCGTTGCCGGTTTACAACACGTTGACATATTGCTGTAGAGGTGTCACCAGCGAGCGAGCACAGTGCAAACAGACAGATTGTGTTTATAGCCACTTAACACAAACCTGCGATAATTCCGATTAGAACTAGAAAAACATACCTACCTTGCTTTAAGTGAGAGCAGCTACTTAAAATAATGACTTGGTAGTTCAATTGCAAGTATTATAGTTTGAGTTGGTGCCTACGTAAAATTTTGTGCTCTCACATTTTATTAATTATTTGCCATAAAAAAAAAGCGTAAATTGCTTTTTCAAGTGATCAATAGTTATCTTTTAGAGTAGTGCATTAGTTTTCCGAAACAACATAGTAAAAATACGACGTTTTAGTGCAATATTGTGCAAGAATCAAAGTGCTTCATCGGAACGCGTAAGCGACGCAATCTGCACGGCGCTTAAGACCTTTTTCTCACCGACTCTCAAACCAACGGCCAACCGCTTGTGGATTTTTGCACCGCTGCGCGCGAAGCTACACAAACAACAAATCATGTATTTCTGCGTCTACCTCCAGTAACGGCTACCGACAAGATCCGAGTTCCGATCCATAATCTGGATTATTTGTAATGCAATCGATTATGTGTGGAGATGAAACGTATTGTCGTTCGTTGATGATTGGAACAGTCGTTGATATTTAAACGATTCCTTAGAAGAGCTAAGAACAGTGAACACCAGCTCCACTCCAAGTTGGAGTACATTGTACTACATTGTCCAACTACATTGTACACTGATGTCCAATTCTACAATTTCTTCTTCTGCGCGATACATTTTCTGCACTTATTGTTGCATTTGAGCTAGTAATAAATTGGTCTACCCGGAAATATTTGAGTAGCTCGAAGAGCCGGAGTTAGCCTCTTATTGTGACCTCGGAGTTAGTCCATGATGACATGTTTGATTAAGACATTTTAATGACAAAAGTATATTATACATTCTTATGTTGAGGTGAAACTAAAATAAATTTTATGTTGTTGCTACGTTGATTGGGCATAAAATATATGTAAATTATTATTTTTTTGTTTTTTACTTGATTTAACTTGGCTCATTATGATTATCTATTTTGTTTTATTTTTTAAATTGACATTTTATAATAAGCTGTGCTTTTTAAGTAAGGTTTTTTTTGTATTCATTGTTTTTTGTATTCATTGTTATTTTTATTTTACTTAATGAGAGATTTTAATTGACTTTATTATTATTTCTAATGTGTAATAGTTATGGATGTTTCTAGGGCCGTTTGCCCTTTTTGCCCCGGTTCCTCAAGGCAATTTGTTATTCCTCGCGGGTTAAATGTTCATATTAGTAGGATTCATAACGGTTGCCCAATACAGCCGTCACAAGTGGCTTTACCTACTAGAGCTGATATTAATACTGATTCTCTAAAGTTTGGTGACTTAGCTTTGTTAAGAAAAAGGGTACGGGTCTTAAAACATATCCCTAAGGGCGCGAGGCACTTGGCGGCCGGTAAACTTTCGGAGTTGATTGAGAGATGCGTTCAGTCAAACAATAATGAAGACTGGTTCAATTTAATGACTTTTTCGTATTCAGGTCTTAGGGTTCCTTCGTCTGAAGACAAAAACTCATCTCTTACCTCTAAAGTAAAAAATAATTTATCAGCTGGTAATTTGACGGGGTTACTTTTGTCAAATTCAACACCTCGAACAGGGTCATCTAATCAGAGTCGTTTTTACAGGACAGTCAAAGATAAGGTGCACAATGGTGACTTGAGTGGTGCTGTACGCATTTTGTTATCTGACAATTCGTTGGCAGAGGAAAACAATGAAACGTTATTGGCCTTACGCGATAAACATCCGGCCCCTAGTCACAATTTGATTTTCCCTTCAGAACCGAATAGTTCGAGTGAATTTTTGACTGTGGACACGGCTTCCGTTGCTAAAGTTATAGGATCTTTTAATAGTGGTTCGGCAGCGGGTTTGGACGGGATTCGCCCGGAAATGCTTAAAGAGTTAACATCGGTGGGAGCGGGAGAAAACGGTGCAGTACTTTTGCGCTCCCTTTGCAGTTTAGCAAATTTTATGTTAAAGGGCATGGTAAATAGGGAAGTCTGTCCTTTTTTTTATGGTGCTTCGCTTTGTGCTCTGAAAAAAAGGGATGGTGGTATTCGTCCGATTGCTGTTAGTAGTGTGCTTCGTCGTCTAGTCACTAAACTGGGTTGTAGTGCTGTTCGTGACACAACTGCTTCACTTTTGCAACCTCGACAAGTGGGCTTTGGCATTCCGTTGGGATGTGAAGCTGCTATTCATGCTGCAAGGTCTTTCGTTTTTTCAAGAAGTGGTACAGATGACGTGATTTTAAAAGTCGACTTAAAAAATGCTTTTAATACTGTTGAACGGGATATTGTTTTGCACATGGTAAAGGAAAAAGTTCCATCTCTTTACCCTTTTCTGCACCAATGTTATTCGAGGCCAAGCAACTTATTTTTCGGTGACAACTTGGTGGAGTCGGAGGTGGGAGTGCAACAGGGGGATCCTTTGGGCCCTATGCTTTTTAGTCTTGCGATCCATGATGTGATCTCTTCTTTAAGTTCTTCTCTTAATGTTTGGTATCTCGATGACGGTATTATTGGTGGCAGCCTGGATTCCGTGATGAATGATATTGTTGTGCTAATACAAGCTTTTGATCGTTTAGGTTTGCATTTGAATTTTGGGAAATGTGAGTTGTTTCCTTGTTCTGGACAAGCTTCTCAAGAGGTTCACTCGAGTATCAACGCCCTTATACCTGGTGTACAAGTTTTGGACAAGACGAATTTCACTCTTCTTGGTGCTCCAATCTTTTCAGAGGGTGTACCGGGTCTGCACATTTGCACCTTTCCATGTAGGATCTACCTCTGCAGCTCCGGGGGCTGCTGCTGAAACGGCTGCAAGACATAAGCTTTCTAAATATAGTCAGCTTATGTCTTCTTTTTTCTTTGTGCCTCTCGCTGTAGAAACTACCGGAATCTGGGGTTTGGAGGGGAAATCTTTTATAAAAGAGATAGGTCGTCGCCTGAGGAACCGTGGCTGGGACTACCGTTCTGGGGCATTTTTGATGCAGAGGATCTCCCTAGCTGTTCAGCGGGGTAACGCTGCCAGCGTAATGGGGACCTTTGGGTCGGAAATGTCTCGGAGCGGTTTGTTTAATTGGCCTTTTTTTTATTATATTTGTTTTATTTTATTGTTAAATTATTTTTAGTTTTAAGTTAGTTGTAAGGTGCTTGTAACGTTGTATGATATGTTCTTGAATAATAAATAAACATGCATAATTTCAGTATTATAGTAGTAAGATATGGTTTATAATTCCGTAGAATTCTATCAACTCAAAAGTGTTGCTATTAAATAAGCTTTCCACCTAAAAAAAACTCATTTAAGAGCGGAAATAAAAACTGGATTATTTCTATGCTGTGGCTTTCAAAAAAATACCTTAATATTGACCTATAAATGTCATAGTCAATATTATAATGCCGGGTTATTCTAATGTAAATCTTTGTATGTTTTTCATTGACTGGACTGACTCTTAGAGTTGTTATATGGCGTACGTTTGTCAAATCAAATTCATTTTCAATAGTATTTATCATCGAATAATCTTCACTGTTTGTAATGATGTAATGCTATGCGACTTAGAATGGCACTATCCCATTTATTCCCGTGGGTTATCATAAGGGCGACTAAGAGAAGGGTATCGGGGCTTTTTAAATGATTTTTGTGCGAGGCTGTTGGAGACCCATCACCAAAAACATTTATTTTACCATCTTTTCCTCACTAAATTCCAAGGAATTTCTAATTTCTTAGCTCTGGCTACCTCTTTTAGGTGTGAGTATATTTATTTATGTTTTAGAACAAAAAGGAATGTTAACGTGATAGCAAATGTAGAGTTAATTGGTATGAATTTTCTAATTCTATTACAAGAATATTTTAACATACAAAATACTGGGACTAAACAACATTGCAAATAGGTAAAATAAATACAGCAATGAAAAACTAGATTTTAATTGCAGTATTTGCAATTCCATTTGTATTACCCTATTCAAACTACCGAGTATAATTGTAAAGTTAAAATATTTTTTTCTTTGCAGATGACAAAAGCAACAGAAGACAGCGACGCACGGGACCCGAAAGAAAACCAAGACAAGCGTACAGTGCAAAACAGTTAGAACGTTTAGAAACCGAATTCAAACAAGACAAATATCTTAGTGTCTCTAAAAGACTAGAACTTTCTAAAGCATTAGGCTTGACTGAAGTGCAAATAAAAACTTGGTTTCAAAATCGACGAACGAAATGGAAGAAACAGCTGACTTCTAGATTGAAAATAGCTCAGAGACAAGGGCTATTTCCAAGCCAAGTATTTGGACATGTACCCCAAAGTTATTCCCTTTTAAACCCATATGCTTACTCTCCTTTAAGTTGTGTTTTTACTCCAATCTCCATAGCTTCTAATCGTGAGTAGGAAGAAATAATATTCTAGTAATAAAATGAAAGCAATAAAAAACGATACAAATACGTATAGCCTATTAACTTGTACATATTCAAAATATAAATAAGTGTAAATATTGTCATAGGTATTGAATATGGATAATGTAAAGTAGTCATCTATAAATGATTGTGTTAATGAGCTCCTGAAAATTTTATTTATTAGACAAAAAACCATGTGTAGCTTAAATATCTCCTTACTTTTATGTTAAATATGTGTGTAGATAAGTTTTAATTTTCTAAATTATAATGCCATAATTTTTGGGGTTCCGTAGCCAAATGGCAAAAACGGGACCCTTATAGATTCGTCATGTCTGTCCGTCTGTCCGTCCGGCCGTCCGTATGTCACAGCCAGTTTATTCCGAAACTATAAGAACTACATTATAGAAAATTGGTGCGTAGATGTATTCTGTAAACCGCATTAAGATTTTAAAATTAAATCTGAAAAAAAACCAAAATTTTTAGGGTTCCCCATACATAGAACTGAAACTAAAAATTTTTTTTTTCATCAAACCTATACGTGTGGGGTATCTATCAAAAGGTATTTGAAAATGATGTTGAGGTTTCTTATATCATTTTTTTCAAAACTGAATAGTTTGCGCGAGAGACTTTTTCAAAGTGGTAAAATGTGTGTCCCCCCCCCCGTAACTTCTAAAATATGGGCATGATAAAACTGAAAAAAATATATGATGTGTATTACTATACAAACTACTAACGAAAATTGGTTTGAATGAGATCTAGCCCGTAGTTCTTTTTTTAAACGTCATAAATCAAATTACTTACCTAATTTGGCTCCCATGATTTTCACACAAACGGGATTTTCTATATATATGATAGTACGGAACCCTTAGTGCGCGATCCGACTCGCACTTGGCCGGTTTTTTTTTATAAGTACCCAAAATACGATTACTACTGTTTAGACTTGAATCCGGAAGTACTTACAGCACGAGCTGCCATATTTAAGATTACTAAAAACAGTTTCACTTCATAGTACAAATAACAAATTGCTTGTTTTCGTGCGAAAAGTGGATTGTAACCGCGATTTTTGTCACCGTTCAAACACCTATTGC
The DNA here is from genome assembly GCA_963576735.1 of Bedellia somnulentella. Taxonomy (NCBI): domain Eukaryota; kingdom Metazoa; phylum Arthropoda; class Insecta; order Lepidoptera; family Bedelliidae; genus Bedellia; species Bedellia somnulentella. The sequence continues at coordinate 12,824,030 of OY755177.1, read as the reverse complement.
CCTATATATTGTGTGAAGATTTCTATTTGTCTGGTGAAGTGTGAGTGAAATATGATTTCACATAATGGCATAGACAATCAACAGTTTTAATTCAATCATCTTTCACGCTTAAGACAAGTAAGAGTAGTCAAAGTTTCCATGATTTACAACTACAGACACCTTTGGGTGATGTGTTGCTAACATTATCACGTAGCGTTATTTCTTAACCTTCCCTTATAATCTAAGTTGTGAAACTGACATTATAAAACATATTTTCCAATTTGTTAAAACTCAGAATATGAGATGTGCATTTCAAATCAGAGAATATCAAACATAAAACATAATTTTGCAATGTTTGTTGTGTGCACGACTTGACTATTGGTGATATGACGGGTGTAGTATTCTTAATTGTAATTTGCTATGTATAATAAAAATGAGACAAGAACATAAAATTTACTACTAGCTTAACAAAAAATACTTTAAAAAATTGTGTGATTTAATATTTAGTCGGCAAATTGTAAGACTAGTTACATTTTAGTCAAGTATTTCATAAGTATTTGCTCGTTATGAAAAACATCAAGTGAATGTGCACATATTTAGTAAAAAGTAGATATGAATTGTAAAAATTGTAAAATGCATGTAAGTAGTAATTATAACCATACATAAATAATGCAATTAAAACAGGAATTTATATTTGAAGTTAGTGTATTTTATTTGCTTTTTTACACGTATGAAAATATTAGGTATAAAGACTGCAATCTTAACCCAAAATATTCGATACTATAACATCAATTAATACACACAACTTGCAAATTAAAAGTAACTTTTATAGCACTATATTAAGGCATATTAAGCCGCTTATTATCAAACACTCAGGATATGCAATAATATGTTATTTTTTAGTTTGTTCATATTCGTGCATAAAACCAATTGATTTTATTCAAATAACTTGCACACATGCACTCATAACGAAAGTAATTTAGCCACCATTGTCCTTTTTCCTTGGCAGTAAGTTATCTTTGAAAACATTAATTACATTTAAAGAATAAATAAAGGAAAGGAAAATTTCGACACAGGCGGGATGTAGAAAAGAAAAAGAGAAAAAGAAATTTTCCTTTCCTTTATTTATTTTTTATTTATTAGTAACTAGCTTTCCGCCCACGGCTTCACCCGCGTGGAATTCGGTTATAATGCGGTATAAAGCACAACTATAAGAAAACTTCTCATTCCCACGATTTCCCTCGTAACATTAATTTTTCCGGGATAAAAAGTACTCTTTTATTTAATTCAAACTTCTAACTATACATTTGCAAAATTTCAAAGCAATTGGTTCAGTAGTTACGGTGTGAATACGGAACAAATAAACAAACAAACAAACTCACTTTCCCATTTATAATATTAGTAAGGATAAGGATAATCCCCACATGAGGTTTTCATGAACAAAAAGATTTAAATTAATTACATTTATTCACAATACTCACGGCTATAAATACCTTAACGGGGTAGCCAGAACTTTGGAATGAGAAATTCCTCAGCCACTGTTGGAAGCTTATTGGGGAAAAGATGGTAATACTAAATGTTTTTAGTGACGGGTCTCCAACCACATCGCCCCAAAATCACACGGCAACTTTATTTAAAGATAAATCATACATTATACTTCAATAAGTTAATTAAATAAATTTGGTTGCAATTAATATTGCATATTTTTATTTTTACTTGGTGTTGTGTTGTTGATTGAGAGATTTACTTTATTTCAATAAATATTTCACTTATTAGGTACTATTCAATTTTTTCAGAACTCTTTAATACCTTTAAGGCCCAGCACACATGGCGAAACGTAACTGCAACGAAATCGCAACTGCTAGTTACTTTTGAGTTGATTCCACAGATACCTTTGAGAGACACGTCGCAACTAGTTTGAAACCGGTTTGAAACGTTGCAGATCACTTGCTTTGAAACCAGCATACAGGAAAATCGTGTCGGATTTGAAATGAAATGAAAAATGAAATGAAATGAAATGAAATGAAAATGAAATGAAATGAAATGAAATGAAAAAACATTTATTCGTTACCACAAATCACATATGAAAACAAAACAATCAGATCTTATAGCTAATAACAATAAGTGGAAACGAATTGGCGTACACTTCAGCTTAATGTTATGACAGGGCTTGTTAGGCCGCTGCCACAACGCTGATATTCTAGTGCAGCCTTTGTTCGTCAAGCGCTTAGACTAAACAAGCATACATAAGAAAAAAAAAATAAGAAATAAAACAATAAATTATAACAAACGCAAATGCAACAAAATAATCTAAATAGGGTATAAAAATATACTTAAATACATATATTTTATAATAATATTCATAATATTTACATATATATGTGTGTGTTTATATATACATGTATGTGTGTGTGTTGTATATAATTTTAGTGTGTTTGGGTACACAAAAAAAGAGACATTCCCAGTATGCTTCTATTTTTGACTTTTCTGTTTATTTAACAATATGATTTTATATTGTTTCTTAAATGAACCAATAGTTTTAAGTATTCTTAGGGGAGGTGGTATATTGTTCCAGCATTTGGTAGCCGCATACCGAAAACTACCTCGAAATGCAGCTGTTTTATGTTTTTGAACCAACAGGAGAAAAGGTGATGCCCTTGTAGAATACGCTGAGATTTCACGCGACCAGACAAGCTTGTTATATAAATATTTAGGGCATTGTGCATGAGTAATACTAAAAAGAAGTGAGGCAAGATGGAGTTTTCTTCTGTTGGCAAGATTCAGCATGTTAGCGTCATTAATGTAAGGAGTAACGTGTGTACGAGGCGGTATGTTAAAGCAGCATCTTGCACACGCGTTCTGCACACGTTGCAACAGTTTTTGTGATCTAACAAGCAGACAAGGGCCATACACTATGTCACCATAGTTCAATCTGCTGAGCACTAGGCTTTCACATAGCTGAATTCTAAGAGATGTACTTAGAAAGTTTCTGATTTTATACAGCAGTTTAAGTCTATAAAAACAATTACGCACCATCTCTACAACATGATCCTCAAATTTCAACTCTGAGTCCATCAAAAGACCTAAATTACGAGCTGATTTTACCTCCTCTATACAAATATCATTTATTTTGATTTCCGGATTTTTACTTAGGATTTGGTTTCTTTGATTTTTAGTGCCTATGATCATGAATTTTGATTTTTTTGGGTTCAGAGATAAACCATTCTTGTTTGACCACTCATAAATCCGGCTAAGATCATCATTTATCATTTTTACTGTTTGGTAATGTGTGTCTGGTTTTATTGATAAATATAATTGCATATCATCTGCATATAAATGATAACTACAATGGTAAACACATTTGATGATATCAGCCGTGTACAAAATAAACAAAACCGGGCCCAAAATCGATCCCTGAGGAACTCCTTTAGAGATTTGTGACGCAGCAGAGTATGATTTTATACCATTAACGGATAATTCAACTGTTTGTAACCTGTTTGAAAGGTAGCTATGAAACCATTGGATGACTTCAGTACTAAAACCATAATAAGCCATCTTAGCAAGCGCCAAAGGAATATTCATACAATCAAATGCACGACAAAAATCTAAGAGCACAAGCACAGTTCCCTCACCATGGTCTTCAGCAGTCACAATATTATCAATCACGTCTAAAAGCGCTGTCGCTGTGCTGTGTCCTTTACGGAAACCAGATTGATTTATTGGTAAAATACGTGAATTTTCAATGTATTCGGTCAACTGATTGCAGACAACTCTTTCCAACACTTTCGACAAACATGGCAGAATGCTTATAGGGCGCAGGTCAGATGGTGCAAGAGGATTACTAATCTTAGGCTGAGGTTTAATAAGAGCAGATTTCCATTGGCTGGGGAAACATGAATACTGTATAGAAAAATTAACAATGTGAGTAATTAAATCAAGAGTAGCGGGTAAAGTAAGCATAATCATTGACAAACTGATATTATCCAGCCCTTGTGCATTAGATTTAAGATCTTTTATTATTTTAAAAATATTACCTGAATCAACAGTGAGCAATTTGAACCCATGAAGAATATTTTCATGTCTGTGAAACTCATAATATGTAAGATGAGATATAGTAACATCTTTGCTGGGAGCGTTCAAAAAGTGGGTATTAATAATGTCTGGATCATTGAAATGACTTGGTAGCTCTTGTTTGGTATGTGAGCGTAATATTGTTGATTTTATATTTAACCATTGCTGTTTTGGGTTAGTTTTATATTTATAAATATGAGTTTTGTAATACACTTCTTTTTCAGTCAAAACAGCTTTATCTACAAGTTTTTTTAGACTTTTGTAGTAATCGAGGTGCATTATTGAATTAGTTGTTTTGTATCTATTATGTGCCCTATCTCGTAATAACATCATATATTTAACATTATCAGTGATCCAAGGATAACTTTTTTCTCTTATAGTAATCGTTTTTACAGGAGCGTGTAAGTCAAACAGTCTTAACATATATGTATTATAAGTTTGTACCATACCGTCAATGTCACTTATGCTTTTTATGTGGTTCCATTCTATGTTATTTAGATCTTTCTCAAAGAACCCTGGTAAAATATCTTTAAGAGGTCGATATTGTACAGTTTTTGGAACAGGCTTTGGTTTTTTTACGTGGCATTCAACACACACAAAAGCATGCCTGCCTAAAGTCGGTATATGATTTACAGATATAGAGCGAAAATTGATGTCAGTGCATACAACATCGATCAGAGTTTCAGAGCTAGTGGTAAAATGGGTAGGCTCGTTGATAATCTGTTTTAAGTTACAAGTCGAGAGAAAGTCATTGATCAGACAGGAACTACTATCTTGCACCATCATATTAACGTTAAAATCACCAAGCAAAATAATCTTGTCATATCTTGTGGATAGCGATGTTAAAGAGTCAGTTATAGCATCTAGAAATAAATCTAGTTTTTGCCACGGGGGCCTGTAGGCAGTGCCAATAAGTATGCTAATCGAGTTCAATGAGAGTGTGAGCCACATTTGTTCAATACCGTGCGTATCTGGAGGACAACATAGTTTAGGGTTGATGCCAGCTCGAATGTAGAAGCCAACTCCTCCACCGCGGGAGCGCGCCCCGGGAGGGCGCGGGACGTGGCGCAGCCGGTAGCCGGGCACGACAGGTGCGCGATCCTCTTCCCCCACTCGCAGCCAGGTCTCATTTATAGCTAGTATATCTAAATTAAAACGCTCTATAGCAGCCACTAATTCGTCATGACCGGTACTTAGCGACCCCGCGTTAAAAAGACCTAATTTGAAAGATTTATTAGGCATTAATAATGTGTTGTAATATAAAAAAAGATTGATGATTGTGAACAAATCTCCAGGGGTTAGTAAGGATCGTACAATGTGGTGAAAGATAGTATCTACTCACTCCAATGGCGTGAATAAGTAATATATGTATGTATGTTATAAAATGAAAAAAATATATGCTTATGCAGCTTTGAGGATGAAAACGAGGTCGGGTAGCAAATAATTTAAAATAATTTTGTTTGATAATCTTTTTTACTTGTGTGCAAAGTAATAATGTATCGACTCTGCCTACTCTCAGAGCATAAATAGGGTTGAAGAGAATATAACTTAACTTCAATGAGTTTATAACATTAACTACACATAATAAATAGATAAATATAATAATATTATGTGATAACAATAATAAATATTTGTATATAATGGTAATAGATTTAAAAAATAAAATATATTTTGCTGGCATTTGTTTCATAAAATGTAAATATAATAATAATTCACCACGATAAACTATATAAATTTCATATTGTTGAGCTAAATGTAAAACTAAACTGAGATTAATAACAGCATGAACGACTTGTTTTAAATGTATATAAACAATAAAAATTAAGAAAAGGTTGCCAATACACGTTATCATATCATTTATAATTAGTTTTGGTCGATGACTGAAAAATACGGTGAAGGTCCTCTTCTGTGCGGATCGCCTCAATTGATGATGATTCATTTCGTCTCGCGTACACTCTGCCTCCCCTCGACCAAACGAATCGCCATCCCTGGTTTCTGCCCGCTTCGCGTGCCTTCCCCAACAGGATCCGATCAGGTTTGGTAAGTCTTTCATTGATATTTGGCGTCTTCTCTGTTTGACAAAATGGCAGATGACGAAAATAAAAACATTCAATTCGTATTGGAAGTTGAGAAGCATACTTGCTTGTACAATACAGCACTTTCAAGCTACTCTCGCAAGAATAAGACTGATAAAGCATGGGCTGAAATTCTCAATGTAGGGATGTAACCACACACATCTTCTTTTACGCCTCCTTCTTTGTCGCAGATACCAATACAGAACCAGAACTTCTTCATCGTTTGAACTATACATTTTGGAGACGTCTGTCTGGTCTCAAAATCGGAATGATTGTGACTAATTTCATCATGTTTAGGTTGCAGCGTGTGTGGAAAACGTTTGAAACTGGTATCAAACCTATAATTTCAAAACCTTTTTCTAATGTCTATTATCCAAGAAAATTAAATTAGTAGTCAGTATTTCATTACATTTGATTGCGGAGCGTGTTGAAAGAGGTTATTAACTGATTTCAAACTAAAGATTCACAGGGCTTTCATTGCAGTTGCGTTTCACCATGTGTGCTGGGTCTAAAACAAATTTTAACTTAAGTAACTACCTATTTTCTAATTGGGGCCCAGAACAAACAGTGAAACGCAACTGCAACGAAACTCCTGTGAATCTTTAGTTTGAAATTAGTTTCAAACCTCTTTCAACACGCTCCGCAATCAAAATGTGATGAAACTTTGATTACTAATTTGATTTTCTTGGATAATAGACATTAGAAATAGGTCCAGTGCAAGAGATGAAAAGCTTACGGGTCTTCGGAAAAGAAGGAGGCGTTACAAAAAAACTAACTATGTAGATACATCCCTACATTGAGAAGAATATTAACTGTCGTACGTTACAGTCCTACTGGAGAGGCCTGAAGGAGTTGATTTGTACAATCACGGATACTTTTCAACCTTCAATACAGATAAGATCATTTTTGTTCTTTGTCGGTAATTTTTTCACGCAACACAATCCCGGGTTTCTCGCAAATGAATTGCAATGCAACTCATTTTAAATATTCAGTCCAATAAATACTCTTATAAAAACCCTCAGAAAGGAAACACTAAGGATCCCTTTACACATCATTCTAGGCAATCTATATAATAAGGTAATATATAAATCACAAATTATATTGTTTATTTTAACACTTATTTTTTGTATGTTACATGTCGCTGTTGTGTTCATTTTTTTTTAAACGTCTCTTCTCCAAGAAACAAATAATCAGAAATAAAAAATAATGTTACAAAATCTATAAAATCACAAAGATTGCAAAATATATTATTTTAGTTTCTGAATAAAATCTTCCGAATACTAGATACTGTATCACTGCCGACACTGGTTGCGTGGGAAATGCAGGTCGCAGTCAGCCCCGCCCAGCCCCAGGGCCGCCGCCCGCAGCGCACCGAAGGCTCCGCCGCGGGCCCACGCCACTCCCACGCTGTAAAGTTATATTTACAAAAAAATATTAAAATTTATTTTACTTTATTAATATAATATTTAAATTTGCCGTGTAGTGCCGGCCTAGAATGTCGCTACCCCTTTCTAACCACGGGTGTCGTAAGAGGCGACTAAGGATATTGGGGCTTTTTATTCGATTTTTGGGCGATGCCATTGGAGACCCATCACCAAAAACCTTTATTCTTACCATCTTTTCCCCACTCAACTTCCAAAAGTGGCTGAGGAATTTATAATTCCTTAGCTCTGGTTACCCCTTCTAGGGAAATATAGCCGTTAGTATATGTATGTATGTATGTAATATTTAAAATATCTCAACTAAAATCAAACGTTCACACCGTATATCCCCGAAGGGGTTGGTAGAGGTACTAGTACTTCTGAATATCACGTGACATTATCACCTTGTCTTCTGAGTACCCATGTTTTGCTTGGACTGTGTACATAGGTGTACTCTGTGTACAGCAATAGGCCTGCCCCCTGTACACTACTATTGTACACAGTAGGGGGCAGGCCTATCGTTGTTTTGTACGAATACACTCAATACAATAAGTACAACTCAGCCATGTGAGTTTCCTTATGTTGCTTTCCCTTATCGTTAACAACCATGATAAATTAACTACACATATATTTTTTAGAAAAAGTGAATTGGAGTAAACCTTACCCGGGATTTCATCCCTTATCGTCTCCGCGATAAGCGGTGTTCTATATACGATATTCCAGCGTATCATCATACAAAGGATAGTTAAGTTAAAATGAGTCGGGGAAGCCATTGTTTCAAAAAACACTCAATTCATGTGCGATCAAATTTTTCTAAAATTTTTAAACATACATACATACATACATATACTCACGGCTATAAATCCCTAGAAGGGGTAGCCAGAGCTAAGGAATTAGAAATTCCTCAGCCACTTTTGGAAGTTGCGTGGGGAAAACATGGTAAAATAAAGGTTGTTGGTGATGGGTCTCATACCGCATCGCCCAAAAATCCCTTAAAAAGCCCCAATACCGTTAGTCGCCTCTTACGTACACCCACCGGAAGAAAAGGGGTAGTGCTATTCTAAGCCCACACTACACAAAAAAAAATAAAGTCAGAAAATAATATACCAATATTGTTACGTATCATTTGTTTAATAGACTTAGATATACAAATCATTGTTGCCACTTTTATGTGTCCCCACCAATTGCTAAACTTCCAAATGAGTATTGTATATTTAAAAAAAAATATAAAGCAAACAGGGATTTTAAATAATAAAGTACTTTGATTTGCCGTGTAGTGTTGCCTTAGAATGTCACTACCCCTTATTACCCATGGGTTTCATAAGAGGCGGCTGGAGACCCATCACCAACGATACTTTATTTCTACCATTTTCTCCCCTATCAACTTCCAAATGTGGCGGAGGAGTTCCTAGCTCTGAAGCTCCGGCTACCCCTTTTAGAAATTTATGTTCGTGAGCATATGTATGTATGTTTGATTTGTGATAAATACTTACTGCCAAACAGGTAACAAGTATTTGCTTCCATCTCTAAGCCCTCTCACTCTCTTATTACCGATACATAACGCGCGATGCAAACACGGAAGTGATCTCGGTTTTAAGGCCATTAAAGCATATTTTGTGAGAGTATTCAATGTTGATAGTGAGAAATTAGGTTTATTTTCTATTTTTGGTGGTGGCCGAGGTATTTGATGGAAATTTTGTCTTGATTCCCGATTTGAGTCTTCACGTTTGAATCTTATACCGTCTTCGATGGTTACTGTTACTTCGTCATTTCCGTTGTCTACCATCTGCATGATTTGGGTGTTGTCATGTTTATTCTGAAATTAATGTTTATTACTTGCATTGAATATTCAAATTAAGCATATACGTAATGTAATTAAATTAACAGTAAGTAGTTATTGAGTACGAATGGTTTGTCATTACATTAGAATAATAACATCTGCTTGTTTTAGTATTAGATAAATTAAATATTGTTCACAACACAACGCATTACAAATACATAAGCCCATTTAATCGCGCCATTAGTTCCTATTTAGGTAGGCGAACCCTATCAATCACAACTTTATGAGATCGTGGCAAACCTCTCCAGCTAAAATTACATTCATCAAAAACATGTCATTTTTTTCTTCAGACTATAGACGCCTATCTTTTATGTAACTTTGCGTTATCCCTTAGGAATAATCTACCTAGTATGTTTCTGGCTATATGTTTCAATCGGAGGCGGGCAAACTACTATCAAATTAATAACTCACTCACCATAGTAATACACATACACACTTGCAACGCAAACATCCCGAAAGACAGAAACGCGATTCCAGTCAAAGATATATCGAACAAATCCTCTAGACCGAGACCGCTATATCTTTCTATCTCATACTCGTCGTCGTGGCTGTGTTCGTGCACGTGCTCGTGGACGGCCGCGGGGTGGTGGAACAGCGGGGGCGGGGGAGGCGGCGCGTGGTACTCGTAACCGCCACCTGAGTCAAATACATACATATTGTATAAATCCCTAGAAGGGGTAGCCAGAGCTAAGGAATTGGAAATTCCTAAGCCACTTTTGGAAATTTACATACATACATATACTCACGGCTATAAATCCCTTAAAGGGGTAGCCAGAGCTAAGGAATTAGAAATTCCTCAGCCACTTTTGGAAGTTGCGTGGGGAAAAGATGGTGAAATAAATATTGTTGGTGATGGGGTCTCCAACCGCATAGCCCAAAAATCCCTTAAAAGCCCCAATACCCTTAGTCGCCTCTTACGAACACCCACAGGAAGGAATGGGGTAGTGCTATTCTAAGCCGACACTACACAGCATAATTTTGGAAAGTTGAGTGGGGAAAAGATGGTGAGATAAGGTTGTTGGTGATGGGTCTCCAACAGCATCGCTCAGAAATCCCTTAAAAGCCCCAATACCGTTAGTCGCCTCTTACGTATACCCACCGGAAGAAATGGGGTAGTGCTATTCTAAGCCTAATGTTCTTGTTACTATAGGGCATACAACTCTTATTATGAACTGGATGAGGTTCTTGTATTTTTTGAACGTGCATTAGTATCATATTGGGGAACATACTTATAAAAAGATACAAATTATTCCTTCCGTGCATGAAACCTATAAAAGGTGTGACAAAGTTATAGTATCAACAGTACGAAACAGGTTAAGAAACATACATTATTATATACATATACATATGCTCACGGCAATAAATCCATAGAAGGGGTAGCCATGCCTTAGAATAAGAAATTCCTCAGCCACTTTTGGAAGTTGTGTGGGGATACCATTGTAAAACAAAGGTTTTTAGTGATCGGTCTCCAATCCAAGCGCATCGCTCAAAACACTTTGATCTAGTATTGAAAATACTAAAATAAGTGATAGTGGCGGGCGAGCCATTATTGATTTGTACGGAAAGTATATTATTGTATGACCAAGTACGATTAAATTATATCAGTAATTTATTATTTTATTTATTTTCTTAAGAAGATTTACAGACTTTAATGCACAAAAACTTTTGGCCAATTCATGAGACAACCTACACTATATTGAACTAAGCTACCACATTGTTATTATACTACCATATTTCTCGCCGTGTAGTGTCGGCTTAGAATAACACTACCCCTTTTTACTCGTGGGTGATCGTAAGAGGCGACTAAGGGTATAGGGGCTTCTTAAGTGGTTTTTGGGCGATGCGGTTGGAGACCCGTCACCAAAAACGTTTATTATTACCATCTTTTCCCCAATCAACTTTCAAAAGTGGCTAAGGAATATCTCATTCCAAAGCTCTGGCTACCCCGTTAAGGGATTTATAGCCGTGAGTATATGTATGCATATTTCTCTTTCTCAATTTACTATGGTTATGATCATGGTGCAAGCTGAGGGATTGTGGTAAAGGGGAATTGGGAGAGTTTGCGCATAGAACTGTTTGTATGAATAAGGGGACCCGTCAGAGTTTCTACCTATGTAAAATGTGGTAGGTTGGAGTTAGATGATGTAAAGTACACGTGAATGTATAGGTGGTGTAAAGTACGTGAACTTCAGGGTTTTTTGGACAAACCATCAAGTTAATGTGGGTACTCAGAACACCGGATGACAATGTCACTTGATGTTCAGAAGTAATGGTACCTATGCCTACCCCTTCTGATATTACGTTGTGAACGTTTGAGTTGAAATCAACATTAAAATTCTTATTTGCGTTGTTATTAATTAATGAATTCCTTGGTTCTAGATTTCTTAGTAACACAAAATAACAACCAATTTAGATACAAATTCTGTGCACCAGATAACCAAACATAATTCATATTTAGAAAAACAAGAACTCAGTTCTATTAGCAAAATAATACAACAAAATTTAAGATAAAACCTGCAATTCCATTACTATAGAGACACCATATCAAACATACTATATTTCGAAACGTCCTCTTGAAAGGGAGGTTCAGAGGGTCCGGTAAAAGTTACTTCACCTCCCTCAAACACTTCGTAGCCATCTCTATCCTGGATGGTAGGAGCGGCAGTGGACGGCATCGGAGTAAAGTCACTGGCAACGTTGGCCACTGATATAGTTGCGTTGTAGTTTTGGTACAGCTCGTTCAGTGATGTGACTCTATAAAGATAGAATACATTATAATACTACGGTTTATGACTCAAACACTAGTAAGAGAGCAACAGACGAACAGATAGAGCGTTAGTTTAAAGGTTCCATTTCACCTATATGTATAGACACCTTAACTTTGATAGTCTTGATATAATTGCAAAGCTTTCTTATATGTAAATGCCAGCTACATACACCGAAAAGGTTTAAGGCCAAAAACCCACTAACAAGTGTTGGTTAACACAACTTACATAACCATTAACAATACATTAAACACTCATTCTTGTCATAAATTGAGTGCTATTGTTTTTATATATTTTTATATTCTGATTGGAAACTGAACACTACTCGTTGGCTTATAAAAGCACTACCTAATTTCGTAAGAGGCGACTAAGGGCTTCGGGGCCTCCTAATAAATAGCTGGGTGATGCAGTAGAAGACACATCACCAATAACCTTTACTTAACTATCTTTTGCTCACTCAACTTTCAAACTTGCCGTGTAGTGTCGGCTAAGAATAACACTACCCCATCTCTACCCGTGGGTGATCGTAAGAGGTGACTAAGGTATAGGGGCTTCTAAGGTGATTTTTGGGCGATGTCGTTGGAGACCCGTCACCAAAATCTTTTATTAATTATTACCACCTTTTCCCCAATCAACTTCCAAAAGTGGCTGAGGAATTTCTAATTCCAAAGCTCTGGCTACTCCGTTAAGGGATTTATAGCTGTGAGTATATGTATGTATGTAACGTTCAAAAGTGCCTGAAGAATATCTCATTCTAAAGCCCTAGCTAGTATAAGTGAAATATCTTTAAAGAATTACTTAATTTGATCACTACTACACTGCATTACTTTTTCTTACTGCTGTGGTACTTACTTAGCCAACCAATCTTGGTAGTTAGATGAGCCGACATCATGCATTATTTCAGATCCTTGCGGTGCTTGAAACGGTTTCCCGAGTCGGTTTTGAATGCTTGGCTTCCCGATCTCTTCTAGGATCTGTTCCGCTATAAAATTCCTGCATTGATATTCATTCATCATTTTTCTGCAAAGCCAAAAAAGAAAGAATGATAATATGATTTGGTAAAATAATTTATTGTATATTATTTTATCCTAGGTTGTCTGACGCGTATGCGTACAAAGTGATTCAATAATTAATTCATATTATTTGTGAATACTAATTTAAAAGCTGTGTAGTATATAGAGCTTCTTAAGTGATTTTTGGACGATGTGGTTGGATACCCGTCACCAACAATTATTTATTATTATATATTACATATTTACTCAACTTATTTTCCAAAAGTAGCTGAGGAATTTCTCATTCCAATGCTCTGCCTACACCATTTAGGGATTTATAGCCGTGATAATGTGTGTAATTTAAATGTTTGTCGGTGCTCAAAATTTAATGAGGCCCATTGTAAGTCTCCACATCTCTGCCGTAAGACATAACTGGCAACGCACATTGATCAAAGACCTTTCTTTCGGTCTTTGTTTTACGATAGTTTGGGCGGAATTATGCGGGGTCGCTTCCTGAACGCCGATACCCAAAGTTGGCCATACCTGCCCCCGTAGCATGAGGCGTGTGAGAGCGAGTAATTAATGTGAGAAGTGAGATAGTGACGGATTTTGTATGAGCTATCTGTCAGTTACTCACTTTTCATGTGACATGCCCGCTCTCACAAGCCTCATGCTACTAGTGCTGATCGACTTTGACCCAAATATATATTCGTTGTAACCTTTGAGTGTAGAGCCTTTGTGATATAACTATTAAACATCAATTTCGCCTTGTTCGTGTTAATGTTGAGACCAATGTATTCTATTGTGTAATGTGAATATTTTTTATATCTCGACAGATGGAATATATGTCGTGGCCATATCGTAGATTTGAACACATCGTGAAATGATCGATCATTTCATGAAATAGTCACATTTCATGATGTGGCCAACCTCATTTGACCAGATCATAAAATCGTCAACGTTTCACGATTTTGTCATCCACGCTTGGCCAGATCGTAGATATAGGGTGGCCTGTGAAATGCAATCCAAACTCTACGGTTTTTTAACATATTGCTCAGTTTTTTCGTAGTTTGCAAAGTACTCGAGAACCTTTTCGCCGTAAACTCTTATGTTATCACTCTCTTCCTCGCTTAATAACGAATCATTAACTTTTTTACTGCGAGAAACAACAATTTTACCAAGAGCGGCCACCATCTTTACACATAAACAAAGCGTTTTCAGCGCCTCTACCGGTAATTAATGTACCTATTTTACGATATGACCAAATAATCTTAACCATTTCATGAAGAGGCCATGTGTTTAGTTGGTCATATCGAGAAACGATTTTTTATCATCGATCTGCCCAAACCACATCACGATGTGGCCAATGAACAGTTGAACATTTCATGAAATACGACTATTTCATAAAATGATCGATCATTTCATGATGTGTTCAAATTTACGATATGGCCACGACATATACATCCTAATTATATTAGTTACAAATACTTAGATACGGACAAATTTAAACAGCCAAAATTATTTTGCGTTAGTTGGGTGAAACATGCTCATGAAAATTTAGCAATACGATGAATTTTAACCAAAACACTTTGCTGGCAATAAATTCACATGTATTAATTTTATTTTTTGAATTTAACGATTTGTGTGATGCAGTTGGGAACCCGCCAACAAGGATACTTTAGTTCTACCATAGGGGGAACCCTACTTACCCTACTACCTACCTACCTACGCTACCCCTTTTTGTTCATGAAAACCTCATGTGAGGATTATTACTAATAAATAAAGGAAAAAAAATACGAAATTATTCTTTCCTTTATTTATTAGTAATATATCTGATGGATTGTAATGGTTTTCCAGCCATTTAGCACAACAATGACTTAAAAAGCTCAAAACCCAAATGCGCCTCTTACAACACCCGAGGGACAAACTATTTTACTACTAGTCTACTTTAAGCTCACGCTCACACCTATTATTATCAATCAACTATCATCGTAATAAAAACAAAACAAAAATATTACAAACCGATGAAACGATAAAGTCGAGAACGCTGCATCCAATGAACCATTGCTAGAAGAAAATACCTCAGCAGCCGGTAACTCCACATCACTATCACGACTTGATACAACTTCTTCGTCTCCTGACTTCAAAAAGTAAGTCGGCATTAAATCAGTCCGTAGAATATCATTTACATTTAATTCAGAATCAAACATGCTAGCATCAACACAACATTTAAAAATAATAGTTAGTAATATAAATTCTTCGAAATACATATTAAAATGTTTTAAATACATTTGTCTTTGTTGAAAAGTGGACACATTATGAGAGAAACCAGAGATATATGTGAATTATTCGGTCTACAAACCGGAAAATTCAAGAGAGCACTTTTCAAGCGCATTGACATAATAATAAACACCGTTATGGAGCAACGATGGAGGTGAAGATGTAGATGCTTGTAGTGGGAAATTGAAGTCATGCTTTGTTGAGCAAGTGTTTAAGAGGATTGTTTATGCCTATCAACAGATTTGCAAAATGTAGGAGGTTAAAGGCATATTGTCCTATATATAATGTGTTTGCATTTATCGGTTAAGCTGAATTTTTTAAGCTCTAGGTTTCAAATCACAAACCTTTGTAAAAGTATTGTATAATCTAATTAGTTTTTCTGTCGGTAAATGAAAGGCATAAAGAAAATAACTCGGTTGTATAACAATATAAGATACAAATTATATATTAAAGGATGATGTGTTTTTTTTTTCTTAGTAAGATATGTAAAATACAAGAAAAACAGATGTTCTATCTTACTTTATTCCCGCTATATTTTTTTTGTGTGTTACAGCGCGTTTATATTTTTATCTTTACTAAGTCAAACTAGCACTAATGGCTAGAATACCAAAAAAGGGCAGACATAGCCTCAGAATCAACGATTCTCATTTCGAAGAGTATCTATGGTCATAAAAGATTTGTTGGGTTGGTTTCCCACCGCTTTGCCACATACTTTAAGCCACTTCATACGACACACGAAAAGAGATGGGATCGCGATTTATAATGCAAGAAAATAGGGAATCTTAATACGTTTCAATCAAAGAATAAAGTGCAACAATTCTACAATCTTGACTAACTCTTAGTTAGGTGTGAATCCCATAGTTAAGACTATATTTTTTTACTTTTATTTATTTATTTATTTATGTATTCATACATGATAACCATCATTACAGGTACAGCCTAATGCAATGGCATCGAAAAACAAAAACTTATAAAATATATTCATAATAAATTATTAACATTAATAAAAAATAACTAATTGTAACATATATGTAATTTAATATTTAATTTCTTTACTTTGTAACGTTATTTCTAACTCCTGGGATGTTGTACCCAGAAGCCAGAAATAACTAAAAAAAAGGAAAAGGAAGGATAGAAAATAAATGTAAGATATATATTGTAATATATAAAACCTTACCTGTAAATATTGTAAATCCGTTTTATTATTATTTATTTCCTTTTATGTTAGTCTCCTGCGGTTATATATCTTTGTTTAGTTCCTTTTTATTATTTTTCTGCGATTTGTCGATAATATTTTTATTTCTCTGGTTTATGTTATTGTTTTTATTTTGTTGTTGTTATGGCAACGACGGAGCTGAGAGTTGTCAAATTTTATTTTATCTTAAACTTTTCTTTAGTTTATCAATTTTCAATGTGTTTGTGTACGAAGGTTAGATAGTTTTAAAATATGTTAAATGATATAATTTTAATTCATTTTTGGTGTCTAAAATGATAGCGCAGGAATTTAATTTTATTTTTAATGTAAGGCTAGGACATTTTACTTATTCAAATTTATCTGTTTTCATCTTTTAATGTAAACTGAAACTCTTTTTAAAAAATCCTTCTTTTAGGTTTTATTGTCTATTGGGATTTTTTATTGATTGTCAAGATGTTTTTTTATGGAGGAGGAACGGATTCATGATTCTACAAGAGATCCTTAAAAAGTATATCTTACTGAAGATTTTTTCTGATAGCTACTACTACCGTTGTTATATTGCACAATCTTTACTACTTGGAGTCCTTTTGCTAAAATCATCTAAGAATAATATATATAATTTTATACCCTGGCGGAATTTGATAAACCAGTCAGAGTGGTATTCCGAAGTGACCAATCATTTGGTCTTATTGGCTTGTGGACTAAAAATCATCAAAGATTGATATCTGGACCTTTGATTTCGCCGGCTATACTACTGGTTTTGGAGATTACTAATACCTTTGCTCTAGCCAGAACGTGGAAGTTTGGAATCGCATCAGTATCGTTATTTAGTTATATTTATTTTATATAATACCTTCTTGTAATATTTTTGTATTGTGTACATCTAATTTTTAATAGACTGGTGTAACTTCTTTCTTGTTTTATTAGTCTCCTTGCTCTCCGCGTTTCGTGTCTTAGGTTTTATTTCCATAAGGGGATTAAGACTTAAGACACGTAACGTTACAATATGTCACAACAATTTTTATTTTAAATAAAATATCCTAAATTATAAAACCTAACAAAAACCTAAACACAAAACTTATAATATATAATTATATTAAAAACAACTCAGCTCGTTTGTGGCTCAGCTCCTGCTGCGATGGGTGATCTTAACTGGAGCAGCTCGTGTCCAGCAGGTGCCTGCGCCAGCAAGGACTGTTAAACGTGACTGGCAAGGGGGCTGCGACTCCGGAAAGCCCGTCGGTAAAGGCAGCTCGAAGACAAAGGGGCTGCGACTCCAGGGAGCTCGATGACAAGGGGCCTGCGGCTCCGTGAAGCTTACTTCAAAAAAAATAAAGGGGGCAGCTCGAGAATAAGGGGCTGCTTTTCCAGACGGGTATGAATAAAATCAGTCCAGAATATCTCACGTTCTTTTAATTTCTTCCAAAATAATGATGAATATCGACTTCGGTAATGGATCTTTAGTGTCCAATTCCAATATTTGTTTCAGAATGATCCACCCATCGCCCCAGGAGCTGAATATATACCACCATCTGCGAACAAGCATGACAAATTTAAAATTTTGAAATAACAAATATTCCTTAAAAGAGGTATCAAAGAAAGTAGTCTAAATTACAAGGAGAGATTTTTACTCATTTAGGATTATATATTAGAAAACAAAATAAGGAAAGACGATAAATTAAGAACATTATCTATCCACTTACAATATTAAACAATACATTCATATTAAAATTTAACAAAAATTTAGAAAATTAAATTAAATAAATTGTAAGTCTACAACCTAACACTAGCAACCTTCTTGCAGAAAACTAATGGCTCACAGCCAATTTTGAAATAAAGAAAATAATTATCTGACAGTAAACAATATTGTCAAAATAGTTATTTTCGAGAAAAATCTGGAAGTGATTGAACATTGGCTCAAAGATAAATGAGTTGAGAATACTCTACTAATATCTATATTGTGAATAGAAATAACGGCAGTGTAGTGAAAATGGTGTGTGTGTTCAAAATGTGTCGTGCAATTTAAATGTGTATTACATAGTGTGAAATAATAATAAAAATATGTGTGTAAAACGTGGTTTACATTAAATTCCCTAAATCCTTTTCAGAATAAGTGTCTGATAAAAAAGGTAAGTCAAACATCATGAACTGTTCCACATCTCACATACATAACACAAAATGTACATTACATACATTCCCCTTTCCCCCGGAAAAAAAATAATTCTAAAGATTTTTTTTAATTAGGTTGAAATCCACACATTCAAATAGAAAAACTTTCATACATCATTCTTACAAAAGTGAGTACTGTTCACATTCAATGACAAATACTCTTCATAGGACTCAACCTATCAATGACGACAAGGCTTCTTTAATGAGTTGTCAGCCGCTCATTCTAATAAATCCCTAAGTAACATAACTTATGTACAACACTAAGCTACAAGGCTTAAGAAAAATAACACCTTTGAAGTGGTGTTGAAACCTTAACACAACAATGTCAAGTAACATTGGAATTAACGAATAGTTACATAAAAAGGTAACACCTTAAGAGTGGTGTTAAAACCTTAAAGAGCATTGAAATTATTTAATTGTACATTAAGTAGTACTCTACTTAATGTACAATTAAATATGTGTATTACATAGTGTGAAATAACTACTCTACTTAATGTAATTACCTTACTAGGTAATTAATAAACCTTACGAAATTGTTAACACATTAGCATAATATGACAAAAGATAATTAAATTAAAACATCTTGACACAACAAAAACTCAAGAATAAATAAAGATGATGACATACATCATCATCATCACATACATCATACATGACATATTGATAATCATTAAATAAAATAAAGAAATACTATATGCAAAATGAAAATTAAAAATCTTAAACTTTTATGTCTTTGATATGCCATTTACCTCTAGAACCATTTGGGTCTTCTAAGAGGTATACCAAAGGGGAAAACTTCTCAATTACTTTACATTTCAGGTATTTGGGAGCAAGTTTGGAGCTAAAGTAATTGCCAGCATTACTCTGAACGTAATTCCTACGCCAAACAGTATCACCTACATTAAATTCCTTAGAAGATCGACGACGGTTGTAATGAGTTGAATTCTTTTCATGAGCAATATGAAGAGCCCATTGAACTTTATCAAAACAAGAGGAAAGGTAACCAATGTTTTGAGCATATATATCCCTAGGCAGAAAAACTAACTCATCTAAATTATTAAATTGAGTATAAGAAGAACCACATGTAACTATTTCACGACCATAGACTAAAAATGAAGGGCTATAACCAGTTACAGAATTAACAGTGTTATTTAAAGCGGCTTGTACCATAGGTAAATGAATATCCCAAGATCTATGGTCATTTTCTACTAGAGATGCAAGGGCTGTAATGATAGTTTTGTTATACCTTTCTGTAGGGTTGATTTGGGGACAGTAGCGTGGAATATAAGATATAAAAGGTATCTTATATTTTTCTAACAACCTTTGAAATTCATGGCTTTGAAAATGTGAGCCATTATCCATAATAATGGTTTGAGGAACACCATGTACTAGAAATACATAGTTTTCAAGGTTGGAAATAATATTTGCTGAAGTAGACCTTTTTAAAGGGAAAATAAGAGAGTATTTTGTAAATAAACAATTAACAACTAAAATAAATTGATTACGACGACGAGACATAGGAAGAGGTCCGATTAAATCTAGCGACACAGTTTGGAACGGTCTCGAACAAATTTTTGGCTTACCCATAATACCATATGGGGAATGGTTTGAATGTTTGTAAGCAAGACATTTTTCACATTCACCAATAAAATTAGCAATATCTCTAAACATTCCTGACCAATAATATGTAAGACTTAACTTCTTAAATGTTTTAAAAATACCTAAGTGTGGACTACTAGGAGAACCGTGAGCGGAATCAATAAGTAACTTCCTTTATCTAGGAGGTGGAACAATTTTCCAAATGAAATCCTCATTAATGGAATTAGGATCAATACAACAACGAAGAAGATGGTTGTCCTTTATACAATAGTTGGGATATTGTTCAGGATTATTCTGACAGCCTAAATAAAGTTTATTGTATTTCTCAACAGCTAACTGAAAATGTTGAGGAACGTTGGCAACAGGTGCCACATTAAGAAGACAATTAACATTGGCCGGAGTATCCTTAGATCGAGAGAGTAAGTCAGGTACTACGTTTACTTTGCCTTTCTTGTGTTTTAAAACAAAATTAAATGTTGATAATCGAAATGACCATCGAGCTAACCTACCAGTTGGATTAGACAAATTAAGAAACCATTTAAGAGCAGAATGATCTGTATAAACAACAAATTGTTTGCCATTGTCCAAATAACAACGCCAATGTTCCAGAGCAGTGATTACCGCCAAAGTTTCTCTTTCTGTAGTAGAATAATTCCTTTCAGGCTTATTAAGAGAACGACTCATATAGGCAATAACCACTTCTCTGTCATCTTTTATTTGAGTTAACATCGCACCAATTCCAGTGTTTGATGCATCACAATGCACTGCAAACGGGAGACTGAAATCTGGACAAGCTAAAATAGGAGTAGTAACCAAATGGTTTTTAGAAAGAAAAGCTGAATCTGCTTCAGAAGTCCAAATGAATTTAGGAGCATTTTTGCCCGAAGACGTGAGTTTATTCAAAGGAGCTGCTATAGTGCTAAAATTAGGAATAAATGTACGAAACCAACTACAAGTACCTAAAAACCTACGAACTTCTCTTTTTGATGTGGGGACTGGGAAATCTAAAATAGCCCTAATTTTTTCAGGATCAGCGCGAAGACCATGCTCATCCACGATGTAACCTAAATACTTAAGTTCATTTTTGAAGAATTTACTTTTCTCAAAATTAATGGTAAGATTTGCATAAGTCAATTTTTCGAGAACTTTACAAAGTAAGGCTATGTGTTCTTCAAAAGTTGAGGTATTCCCCACTGACCAACTAATCCGTACAACTAGTTGTACGGTGGGGAATGATTTTTGAAAATTTTTCCCCACCGTACAACTAGTTGTACGGTTAATATATTATTAGAAAAAAAATACTAAATCGTTCCCCACCGACCAACTATTTTTTTTTGACAGAAACAAGTAAGTACATGGTGTTTCATATACGAATGGGTTTGTAGTTGTAAAATTTTCGCCAGTACAAAAACATCAAGAGGTAAAATAACTTAGAATTTTTGAATAAATTTATACATTTTTTTTACATTTTAAGTACCAGGGTAGCATAAATATAAATGCAGGTTTAATAAAATAAACTAGATAGTCTCTGCCTACCCCAATGGGAATTAACGGCGTGAGAATACGTATGTGTGTATGTATGTATGAAATCACGTGTAGGCTTGCACGTGGTTCATTTCTTAGTTCGGGGGTTTATGTCCTTACAGTGTTGTAATAAATAAAAGAAGGTTTCACCGAATATTTCATTTTAATTAAATGTACACAAGTTAACCTATTGGTTGGTGCGGGGTAACCTCCAGTGTATAATTCTAGTCTTTGGGGGTAACTGACTCGCGCTTGACGTGTTCGCTCCGTGTCACGTAGGTGTGACGTCAGCTATACCCTTCGATCATATATATGATCGAAGGCTATACCCCATATATAAAAGTTTTTTTTTCTTTTTTTATTAAGAATCTACTTTGATGAGATTTGCATCATCACCACGTAAAAAAAAATATTTACATTGACGTTAATACTTAAAATTATCCAGTAAAACAATTTGCAGCCGACCAATTTTTGTACCAGGAACCCATTAAATATTAGAAAATAGAAAATTTTCTTTTTGAGAATGTAATAAAGACTAGAATTGAAAACTTGATTAAACCAAACCATCCGCAACAAAAATTATTCTTTCATCGACATATTACAATATTTAATATTTTACTAACGATTCATATTAAATATATTTTAGTGATCAAATATAGCCTTTCGAAATGTTCTATTCATACTTTATGATTTTCTGGAAATAAAAAAAAAATAAGTTGAGAGTACTATGCATGGATTTATATCACCCGGTTATGTCGCAGAAACGGATAAAAACCGACAACATATTGTACCAAATTTCTAAGTTTTTTTACCACTTGATGTTTTTATACTGACGAAAATTTTACAACTACTTACCCACTCTTAATAAAGATTAGTTGGTCCGTGGGTCACTCCAGTAGTCAAATTTAATCATTCCCCACCGACCAACTATTTAGTTGGTCAGTGGGGAATAGTTTAGTTGGTCGGTTTTGAGTTGTACGGATTTAGTTGGTCGGTGGGGAATACCTCCAAAAGTTTGACTTATTACGATTATGTCATCCAAATAACAAAAGACCTTGTTCTCGAACTCTGGATTAAACAGAATATCCATCAATCTTTGCTGAGTAGCAGGAGCATTGGTTAAACCAAATGGCATGACCGTAAATCTGAACATTCCACGACCAGGGGCATAAAATGCGGTCTTGTCACGATCAGCGCCATCTAACGGGATTTCCCAAAATGCTTTAGCTATGTCAATGCGGGAACAGACCCGTGCTTCACCTCGTTGTTTCACCCAGGTGAAGCACGGGGCATAACCTAGTCCCGTGTTTCACCTGGGTGCAGCACGGGGTATGCACTGGTCCCCATGCTCCAACCGACATTGACATTAAAGAAAATACAGAAAGTACAAACGTGTGCTGAAGTTGTTTATTATGTAAACATGTGTTTCAAAAATATTGTCAACACATATATTTTTCTTCTAATTCATATTATATGTACCTAGGTAGATACGAACTATATACTTACATATCAAAAACGAAAAAAAAAACAAAATACTTTTTGTTACGACTAATACCTCGTTATAGTAACAAATAGGAGTGAAAGAAATTTAATTAAATAAACCAGGCCAGCATAATGCTGAGTAACGTACCTCTACCTAATATTATATTCAACGTAATTTATCCAAGAAATAGCCTACTGTGATTTGGTTGTTTAATAATTCCATCTGCGCATTTACAATTAATTATTTAAATTCATAAGTCAAATTGACAAATTAAAATGACAGAAATCTATCGTAATACATAATGTTAATAAAAATAGGTTCTATTCACTTGAACTTATTAATTATTACTTATTATAACTATGTTTTTCAGATTACGAGCATCATAGATTGATCATGACTGTACAAAAATAATATTGGTTGGAGCACGGGGACTAGTGAATACCCCGTGTTGCACCTGGGTGAAACACGGGACTCGGTTATGCCCCGTGCTTCACCTGGGTGAAATAACGAGGTGAAGCACGGGTCTGTCCCCGTCAATGCTAGAAAGAAATTTAGCCTGTCTAAGACTATCTAAAATTTCGCTGATAAAAGGTAGACTATAAGCGTCACGACGAGTAACAGAATTAAGTTTCCTACTATCAACACAAAAACGCCATTCTCCATTTTTCTTAGGAGTAATCAACACTGGGGATAACCAAGGACTTTCACACGGTTCAATCACATCCCATTGTAACATCTTGTCCACTTCATTAATAAGTGCCTTTTGTTTTTCAGGTGAAAGACGATAACAACGTTGTTTGATGGGAGGAGAATTACCAGTATCAATCTTGTGAGAAATTAAAGTTGTACGACCTAATTTGCCTTTCCTTTCAAAAGATATATCCTTAAATTTTTCTATTATATTACTCGCTATGAGTTGTTGATCTGAAGAAAGATTCTCAAAAGGAAGAATAGACTTATCATGAGAGACAGTATTAATGACTAAGGGTTCGTTAAAATACTGAAATAAGACTTTAGGAACAAGTTGAAACTTTCTCCAAAAATCGACACCAAGAATAATAGAGGTAAGAATATTAGGAAAGACATAAGCTCTTATTACATAAGTCAAATTATTAAAAGAAATAGGAATATCCATATAACCAAAAGATTCAAGTTTTTGATTACTTGCTGTGGCTACAAAAATAGGATTGGACTTGGACAAAGTGTAGCCTAATCTGATAAATTTTAAATGAGAATTATTACCTAAAATAGTGATAGAACTACCACTATCTAAAAGACCAGAAAAAGATAAACCACCTACAGAAAAGTTAATGAAAGGACGATTGTAGTCTTTTTCTTCTGAGAAAGCAATAGAATGAGTTCTATATGAACCGAAGAATAGCTTAATAGTAGAAAGCCAATCGTTCCATTCATCAACGTTAAATTTATTAGTATCCAAGTCCGAAATTAGTTTTTTTTGTTTGTTCAAAGCATAACTACAATTAAGACAGTTGTTCACCTTAAAACCCTTATTACCACACTTAAAACAAATGGGTTCTTTAGGTTCCTTACAAGAACGAAGAGTATGACCATTAACCTTACAACGTGGACAATACTGACTTGAAGAAGAACTATCGGTATGAGAAGTAACACGGCGATTAGTATTTGAGGACTGTTGACTCGATGAAGAAGAAGACTTGATGGGTTTGTTATTAAATTCTGAGGCTATTTTGCTATTGTCAGGTATTGGTTCCTGAAAATTGTGATCCCTGTCCATATAAGATTCATATTTTTGACAAGAAGAAATTATAAATAAACGATGTTATTAAAGGAAAGAAAAAATTTCGACACTGGCGGGGTTCCTTTAATAACATCTTTTATTTATGAGTAATAATCCCCACATGAGGAATTCATGTCAAAAAAACATTAAATTAAGAAGAAATTAGTTCATCTATAGAATTAATATTTTTCAACATTACGACAACTGAATAACAAGGTTTGATATTACGTAACAGAATCTGGAGTTTTTCTTGCTCCGAAAGTGGTGCAGACAAACGATTAAACATGCCAAACATAATGGAAACGTAGACAATAATATTTTCATCACGACCCTGAGTTCTAGCTCTATTCGAAGATAATAATTTATAATCGTAATCATATTCTCCAAAATCATTAATTAATGAGATACTGAGTTCACTCCAAGAAATATTGGGATTTAAATTTTTCTTTAATCGAATTTTTTGGCATTGTAACAGATCCGAATCAATGTTTTATCATGAAAGAAAATGTTTGTTATAATGCTGTTTGTGTACCTATTAAATAAATGAAACCAATGCAAAGCATTATCTGAAAATAGTTCATAACCTAAATTGGAGAGAAAAGATTTATCAACACCTCTCGATAAACAAAACTCCTCTACCTTTTGGATATACGATATAGGACAGGAGAGACCATTATAGGTGAACTTTTTAATTTCCTTAGCACAGGATAAAATGTCACCAGAACGGGAAGAAGAAGCAAAAGGAGAGACAATAGGATCAGTAGCTGTAGAAGCTACGGGCAAAACTTCAGCTGGTAATCTTCCAGAACTAGGAGGAACTTCCAAACGAGGGGAAACTTGAATGTTGGATAAAAGTTCGGTCGCAGGCTGAAAAGTATAGTCATCAAAACGTTTTTCTAAAGAGTAAAATAAATGTTTGATGTTATTATATGTTTCTGTATATGAAGGGTCAATGTCGATATCTATTCTACTAATCCTGAAATGTAAATGATTAATAAAAGATTCTAGCTTTTTTAAATAAGCGCTAGAAGTGTTCTCAATATTTGCTAATTTCTTTTCTAAGTAAGATAAAGTGGACTGAACTTCATCTAAGTCGTCACCTATAGGTAAAATTGAATCGATAATATTATTAGAAGGGAACTCTACAGCCAAAGTGGATATCTGCTGACGAAGGTCTGCTAGTGTAGAGCCAGGTGTAGCCATCCTAATCCTAACCTCATATTCTAATTCAGCTTTATTAAGTAAATTAAAATTAATAGTTCTCGCCATCGTATATAATAACAAAAGTATGTATAAAAGAAAAGACGTAAAAGCGAAAAGAAATGTGCCGAAACCGAAACCCAAAAGAATCCTACTTGTGCAAGCATAATTTAGAATTTAGAAAATAATTGTTGTGATATATATATAATTTTTTTGTTGGGCGCCAATTTGTAACGTTATTTCTAACTCCTGGGATGTTGTACCCAGAAGCCAGAAATAACTAAAAAAAAGGAAAAGGAAGGATAGAAAATAAATGTAAGATATATATGTCACAACAATTTTTATTTTAAATAAAATATCCTAAATTATAAAACCTAACAAAAACCTAAACAAAAAACTTATAATATATAATTATATTAAAAACAACTCAGCTCGTTTGTGGCTCAGCTCCTGCTGCGATGGGTGATCTTAACTGGAGCAGCTCGTGTCCAGCAGGTGCCTGCGCCAGCAAGGACTGTTAAACGTGACTGGCAAGGGGGCTGCGACTCCGGAAAGCCCGTCGGTAAAGGCAGCTCGAAGACAAAGGGGCTGCGACTCCAGGGAGCTCGATGACAAGGGGCCTGCGGCTCCGTGAAGCTTACTTCAAAAAAAATAAAGGGGGCAGCTCGAGAATAAGGGGCTGCTTTTCCAGACGGGTATGAATAAAATCAGTCCAGAATATCTCACGTTCTTTTAATTTCTTCCAAAATAATGATGAATATCGACTTCGGTAAATATTTGTTTCAGAATGATCCACCCATCGCCCCAGGAGCTGAATATATACCACCATCTGCGAACAAGCATGACAAATTTAAAATTTTGAAATAACAAATAAATAAATTTATCGTCTTTCCTTATTTTGTTTTCTAATTATATATTAGAAAACAAAATAAGGAAAGACGATAAATTAAGAACATTATCTATCCACTTACAATATTAAACAATACATTCATACTAAAGTTTAACAAAAATTTAGAAAATTAAATTAAATAAATTGTAAGTCTACAACCTAACACTAGCAACCTTCTTGCAGAAAACTAATGGCTCACAGCCAATTTTGAAATAAAGAAAATAATTATCTGACAGTAAACAATATTGTCAAAATAGTTATTTTCGAGAAAAATCTGGAAGTGATTGAACATAGGCTCAAAGATAAATGAGTTGAGAATACTCTACTAATATCTATATTGTGAATAGAAATAACGGCAGTGTAGTGAAAATGGTTTGTGTGTTCAAAATGTGTCGTGCAATTTAAATGTGTATTACATAGTGTGAAATAATAATAAAAATATGTGTGTAAAACGTGGTTTATAACTCCCGCGAGTTAACATGACACCTGGCTCGACAAACAACCCTCCCCCCGCTATCCCGCGCAGCGCCCCGCTCTCGCCAGTAGCGTTAGCATCTCTGGACGTGCGCAAAATGTGTCACTTCAGTGAAAAGAAAGATATATATCAATTGGGGGTACTGAAGTATATCTTTCATTTAGTTTACTAGTTCATTTAGTTCAGTTGAAGAGTCGAAGAGTCACTGAAGCGAGATATCAGAACTATTAGTATGTGAAGTATGATATTGATGAATTGATAAGATTCCATTCAAAAACTACAATAAGGATAATAATACATACAATATTTAGAATTTCTTTAAAATTGATATTTATTAATAAGTAGCCTTGTCTATCAACCGAAATGAATAAAAAATGCTATTAAGTTCTAAAATAACATATGGGTCAAAATCAAAAGGCCAAGTTTTAAAAAAAAAAAAAAAAGAATCGTGTAAATATTTTTTCTTAAATTTTATTGTTTGAAAGACATAAAAACATTCAGAAAATGAGATCAGAACAGATGAACACATGAAAAATTGTTGCCGAACTTGCCTCCAAGTGGCATAGTTGTGATTGATAATGCTCCGTACCACTCAACGCAATCCGAAAAAAATCCGTGCCAGTCATCATTGAAGAGTGACATGCAAAGCTGGTTAACAAATAATAATGTAAGTTATGCAGCAAATATGACAAAACCAGAGCTATATCAAATTATAAGATTGAATAAGCCAGAAAAAAATATGTGGTAGCCGAATTCGAAGTCGTACGTCTGCCACCCTACCACTGTGATCTTAATCCGATCGAATATATCTGGAATTTGATCAAACAAAGGGTGGCAGACAAAAATATCGATCAGTCGGAGAAACACATTGAAAAATTAACTAAAGAAGCGATTGTTTCCATAATTGCTGCTGACTGGAAAAAGAAGGTAAACCATGTACAGAGACTTGAAAAAGAATATTTGGTGCAAGATCGACTGCAGGAAACAAGAGAAAGGGAGTTTATTATTTCACTTGGGGGTGAAGAAAGCTCCGACAGTGAAGCGAGCGAGGGAGAAGAAAGTGACACTTCTATTATGTCAGGTATTGAAGAAATGAGTGATGTTGATGAGTAATTATCTTGAAATAAATCTATTTAATATTATATGTTTGTTTAATTTCTATCAGAAGTTAATTATTCTAGCTGTGTATATTATGTTAGCTGTGTAGTGTTGGCTTAGAATAACACTACCCCATTTCTGCCGGTGGGTGTAAGTAAGAGGCGACTAACGGTATTGGGGCTTTTTGGGCGATGCGGTTGGAGACCTATCACCAACAACTTTTATTTCACCATCTTGTCCCCACTCAACTTGCCAAAAGTGGCTGAGGAATTTCTAGTTCCTTAGCTCTGGCTACCCCTTCTAGGGATTTATAGCTGTGAGTATATGCATGTA
Organism: Bedellia somnulentella; assembly: GCA_963576735.1. NCBI lineage: Eukaryota > Metazoa > Arthropoda > Insecta > Lepidoptera > Bedelliidae > Bedellia > Bedellia somnulentella. The sequence goes on along the minus strand of OY755177.1, from coordinate 12,794,883 downwards.
ATTATACTATTTATTTAACGTATTTTGATAAGTTATTACGATAGATGTAATTTGATAACTATTAATCACAAATAAATATATACAGAGTATAAAGTAATCAGTGCTACAGCCAAAGGCTTTGTACCCATTGCGAAGGCAATGTACCCAACATACTGAACAATATCTGATATAAAAATAAATTTGCAACTCAATAAAAAAATAATTGTACCCCATTTAAAAAAGGTCAGCTGACTTTTATGCACTCAGTACTTTCAACAAACGTCAATCGAGCCAGGTGTCATGTTAACTCGCGGGAGTTATACATTAAATTCCCTAAATCCTTTTCAGAATAAGTGTCTGATAAAAAAGGTAAGTCAAACATCATGAACTGTTCCACATCTCACATACATAACACAAAATGTACATTACAACTTGTAGCAAATTATGCTTAATGCTACTATTGTGAATTCATTCAGAGTACACCAAAACAAGTCTACATCCTCAGCAATTAAATTTAATGTTCTAAGAGCCCGAGTGACTTTGTTATCGTAGATACCACCGTGATGACAAGCGTCATGATTTAGTGGATAGAACACCACGCCTATCATACAGACAGCCTTGGGTTCAAATCCCCGATCGGGCCTTTACCAATTTGCCTACTACACTATAGTCATCTGTGTGGTTTATTTATCAACGGTGTGGGAAAACATCATGAGGAAAGCCACATGGCTAAGTTGTACTTAGTTATGTGACAGTGTATTTGTACAAAATGGCGATAGGCCTGCCCCTATCTTGTGTGTACACTGACTAAGCAAAACGTGGGTACTCTGAACACCAAGTGTCAATATCACTTTTTGTTTAGAAGTAATAGTACCTCTGCCAATTCCCGGGGATCGGGGATAAACGGCGTGAACGTTTTAGTTGAGATGAGATAGTAGATACTTTGAATAAGAGTATTTCTCAATCAAACATAAAAAAAGATGAAAGGGTCAAAGCTTTTATATTTTCATTTCTATATTTCAATATTTTTTAAGGGTTTTTTGGGCGATCCGGTTGGAGACCCATCACCAACAACCTTTATTGTACCATCTTTTCCCGACTCAACTTCCAAAAGTGGCTGAGGAATTTCTAATTTCTCCGCTCTGGCTACCCCTTTTAGGTATTTATAGCTGTGAGTATATGTATGTATGTATATTTCAATGACACCATAATACTATTACTGCACTTGTGTGCACAGAAATTGATACTGCCTGCAAATAAATCAACGCTTATGCGTGTTTTTATTAATATTGGTGTTTAATAGGTCTGGTGTGGTTTCGCAAACTCGGCAGGTAGCCTATAAGTGGGGTGCTCTAAAATACTTGTAGTATTATCCATTTAACAAAAAAACCGTAGAGTTTATTTTCTCTGAGTAAAGGCTTGTAGTCATGAAACTGTAAAATGTTATTCTGTTGTTATTAGGAACTGCCACTGGTTTGTTTACGATTGTCATTTCTATATTTGAAATCCACCTTTTTTTTTAAAATGAGAAATTATATAATTGATGTACTTGTAGATATAAAAAGTTTAAATAACAGAAAAGTCGATGACTTACCTTACGTTAAAAAGTAGAAAATATGAAAGTCTCATTTATTAAAATCAAATAAGCGCGAATTACATATTAAATGGCAGTTGAAATAATAATCTTTATTCTATTTAATTAATTGTATTAACTTCTATGTCAAGATATTTGGTTTGCATATAATTCTATTATCTATAGTTCTATATTTTTTTTATAGTTTAGCTGTATGGAGTCGGCTTAGAATAACAATCACACATTTCTACCTGTGGGCATTGTAGTCGCTTCAACTTAAGGTATTGGGGTTTTAGTGATTTTTCGGCGATGCGGTTGAAGACCCATCACCAACACCCCTAATTTCACAATCTTTTCCCCATCTAAGTTCCAAAAGTTTATACTAATTTATTTTTGAAGAATTTCTGATGATGAAATATTCTACAATCAACAATTAAGCGCCAAATTCAATATAAAACATATAGTCTAATAACGTATGGCCAGTTATATTTTGTCAATGGAAACCAGAATAAAAATTACAATATTTTTTAATTTGAGAGAAAATTTACAATTTATAAAATGTTGCTACTGTTCTTTCTGTGACGATCAGCATGTTTGTTTCTGTTAATCCCCTATGGGCTACAATTAAAATGTGAAATCTGTTATAATAAGACTGGGCTCATATTTAACGACCCTCTTTTTTATACAAACCATATTTGCATAAAATAAAAATATATAAGCATAGATATAACAACAATCAGGTTTGTCAGGATCGTACGAAGTGGCAATCGATAGTCTCTGCCTACCCCAATGGGAACTAATAGAGTGAGTATATGTATGTATATATACGTATAAAATTGAATTAAACTTTAAAAAAAATATCGCGTCCATCCAATCCCTGTTCCATATTAAGTGGCGCTCCGGGGTTTGGTAAAAGGATCTTTTGTTGTATTACAAATGTTCGGATGTCATCCGAGCGACGTGCCCCGTGCGAACTCTGCCAGCTTGCGTTTCGTTTCCAATTTTAAAACCATTATCCATTTAGTTTATGACGTATTTTCTATGATATACACATATTTTCTTTACATCCGTTGTGTAGTGTCGACTGAGGAAAACAAGGATATGCAGCCTTATAATTATAACTGATTTCTGTGCCATGTTACTGCAAACTTATCCCTGACCATTCTTACTTGTACAATTCTTAATTGTTGTATCTTTATTGTTTTTACCCTTCCAGGGTATGTATGTATGTATGTAGGTATACAGATCCAGTAGTTCTCATTTATAACTGACTTGTTTAAAACATTGGCCCAATAAATAACCCAAATTAAGGACCTCGAGAGCCGAATGCCATTATATCAAAATAAGTCCGAAAAACTATATATTTATACATTTCCACCATTAAACTTTAAAGGTCCAGTTTTCGAAAAGAAATTTTAGAGTACATTTTTGAAATGGGTAAAATTTTCTTCCAATATTCTATCTTCCAGGGGCCCAATTCTACAATTTTAAGAAACGTCACCTTTTTGATACAGTCTGTAGGTCAAATAAGTACAATACTGTTTCTCTATTTTTCGTCGTTACAACGTAATCGGTTCTACTATCTTAGCTGTCGGAGCATGGTTACGTCAATTTTGACATTCCAAATCAGTCACTTATTCATTCTTTAATAAGTTAAATTAGTATTGTCATTTCAGTGATGTAAAAAATCTACCGCAATAACTGTACCTACTTCTGTACCATCGCCCAAGACTAAAGAAATATCATTTAAATTTTATGTACAGTTTATGAGTACTTTCTGCTAGAAGATTCGACCGAAATATTTTTTTATCACCCATAGACAGCTTAAATATATACTCGTCACATTAGGTTACATTCTTTCCATGGGTATCGTAAGAGGCAACTGAAGGTATGGGGCTTTTTAAAGTGATTTTAAGGCAATGCGGTTGAGGACCCATCACCAACGATACTTTATTTTTACCATCTTCTCCCATTTCAACTTCCAAACGTGGCTGGGGAGTTTTTAGCTCTAAAGCTGTGGCTACCCCTTTTTAGGGATTTATGGCCGTGAGTATATTAAAAACCTGTAACAATGTACCTACGAATACATTGTCACAGGACAGGACTACGTATAACTCAGCTATAATAATTTCCTCACGATATTTTCCCTCACGGTTAACGTCCTCAATAAATAAAAGACATTGTTCAAGGCTTAACGAGAACCAAAACTCAAACCAATGAAGTAAAGTCTCAAGAAAAAGCGTTGAGACTAGGTTTCCTCGTTATAAAAATTGAAAAATGTATGCGTATGTAAATGGTTAAATTTATGACCGGTACCTACTCCGTGGCGATCGATAGTCTCTGCCTACCCCAATGGGAACTAATAGCGTGAGTATATGTATGTATGTATGTACCTACTGCGTAACTATCATGTACGAGTATTTTAATGGAATGTCTTCTAGGCATGGGGGCCGTTCAAGTATTACGTAAGCACTATGGAGGGGAGGGGGGGTCTTTGTATTGCTTATTTTGGATGACACGGGGGGTAGGGTAGTCTAGATGATGATAACGTCATCGGTAGTTATTTTACAACCAAAGTCGAACATGCAAGACGTGTGGTCTTTATCATGCTTTCGTCAAGTTACTAAATCGTCACATCCAGAAAATTCATAAAAAAGTAAACACGTTTGTTAACGGTAAGGGAACACATCATAAGGATACCCACATGGCTAAGTTGTACTTGGTCAAATGACAATATATTCATACATAAAATAATTTTTAATGACATTAAAACCGACTTCAATGTTGAAAAAACAACCGAAAATAAACAATCAAATACTAAATAGTAAGAAATAAGTTTTTTAATGGCAAATATTTAACACGGCAACTGAAATCCTTTTTAGGCAACTTACTATTAAGTCACAAAAAAACTAACTTGGCAGTGATTAAATATCTTAGCAACTATTAAACTATACAAGCAACAAAATGCTGGGATCAAAAAACTAAAAATATGGCTGCTACTGTAAGGTAACAAATATATCAAGCGGGATCAGTGTAAAACTGGTTGAGGTATTATAAAACCTAATGTGGCGACTAATTTTTCCGAGGGGATATCATACATTCTTCACTGGCAACTATTGGATTTCATTATAAAAATACACATCTGGCAGCGATTTTTAGGTACCTTTAAAACTGAAAATGGGTATTATAATAATGTATTTGGATATTAGAATATTGTTTGCAGATTCGTAAATTCTTGAAAAGGCGGCAAATGCGCTCGCTCGCTTTTTTATTTTTGTGACTATAATATTAAGTAAATTACATATTATGTGTATTGAAGTAAAAATTAATAAAAATAAAATAAATTGGGTTAGGTTAAAAGTTGCTTCACCCAGCCTAATGGGCAGATGCAATTAAGTTAGGGTAGGAAAACAAAGGGAGGAACGGGGGGCGAAGCCCCCCTCATTAAAAAACAATTAATCACCACAATTGTTTTTGTGCTAGGTTAGGTTAGGGTTAGCTTGTGTCTCTTAGAGAGGAAATAGGAACCCCACGAAGCGGGGTGACGTCGACCCGCTGTTAGGTAAGGTTAAGCTGTGTAGGTGTAGGTTCATTTAAAAGAGGGAATGTTAATAAAATAGACCAAGAATAGTTTTATAGCATGTCACAATTTGGTTAATTTAGATCCCTACAAATGTAGCCAAAAGTATTTTTTTAAGATCTTGTTTGTATTTATTTCAGACCTCATTTTAGAATTTATGAAAGCCTATTTTAACTTTTTTATCCGCCAATAATTTGTCGCCTTAGAAGAAATTAAATTGCCACAAAAGAAAATCACTGCCACATAAAATTTAAATAAAACCTCAAAGCTCATTAAAAAGCCGCCGCTTTCTAGTTAAAATGCTACCTCTAATTAGTCGCCAAAGTAGATTATTTACTATCCATTTTCAGTTTTTTTACGACTTGAAATGGCATCAATTTGTCGCCGCGTTAAATACATGCCTTTTTTAATCATATATGAGTACAGTGATTAACACCTTAGGAATTTATTTATTCCACACGCGTCCATTCAACCCACCTTAATCTTAAAATTCTCTTGTGTGATAATGGATAGGAAGTGTGTATTTCGCTCATCATGTACATGTACAATGTAAAATACTTACATGGTAGGGTAAATTGATTTTTGTATGCATTACCATTTAAAACGTTAGGCGATGGATATATATTGTTTAGATTGTAATAATCAGAGATAGATAGTAGGGTGAATTTAATTTGTAATATAACAAACTTTGCAATATATTAAACATTAAAGAAGTGATTCGTCATGAGCTCAGGAAAAGTTTGACGTGCTGGTTGAAACAGTTGACATATGGCGAAACAGAGAACTTTTTATTGGTGCAAAAATGACGCAATATTAGAGCAATACAGACATCACATTTGACATTTACACGCACACACACATACACCCACTCACATACATTCCACACTCACCCACCAACAAACTCACACACACACTCACAAAAACTTAACACTGTTTCAAAATATTTAGTTTTAGTTTTGTATTTTTAGTAGTTGTAAGTAACAATAGCTGTAATGTAATGTAAGAATAATTTTGTAAGTAATACTTTTTATAAAATCAAATTAGTAATTGTGTGAGGTCTTCCGCAATACAGGTCTTATCCTAGTGCGGGGCCGTTAGAAATTTGTAATATTAAGTTTTTATGCTAAATAAACAATTTTATTTATTTATTATTTATTTATTAATTTTGTTTGACTGGTACCAACTCAAAAATTAATTTAAGAGAATTTTAAGATTTAGGTAGGTTGAACTGACGAGTGTGGATGAAGAAATTCCTAAGGTGTTAATCACAGTACTCATATTTGATTAAAAAACTTATTTCTTACTATTTAATACTTGATTCTTTATTTTCGGTTGTTTTTTCAACATTTAAGTCGGTTTTCTTGTCATTAAAAAATATTTTATGTATGAATATATTGTCATTTGACCAAGTACAACTTAGCCATGTGGGTATCCTTATGATGTTTCCCTTACTTTTTAGTAATTGATTGTTTATTTTCCGTTGTTTTTTCAACATAGAAGTCGGTTTTCACTTTGTTTAAAATTATTTTATTTTACGAGTTTTAGAGATGGGTAGACCTGGCAAAAATGCCTTTCGGATGAGGAAGCGACGGTTACTGTATTATTCTTCGTATTTCCGGTATTTCTATTATTGTACGAATTGAATATTTTGGTATATTGCACAGTATTAAATAGGCTGAACCATATGTAACTTTACATTTTTCTTGAAATCCCTCGAAAAGCGATGGTCTACAATTCTACATCTTGACTCAAGAAAGAATCAAACGTTCACGCCAAATATCCCCGAAGGGGTTAGCAGAGGTACTAATACTTCTGAACATCATGTGACTTTGTCACCTGGTGTTCAGAGTACCCACGTTTGCATGGACAGTGTACTCACGTTTGTATGTATAGGCTCCTAATTCCCCAACAGCTCAACCGATATATATATATATTAAATTAAACGCTGGAAACATTAAAAAAAACCTAGGCTTTATATCATCACACGAAATATTATATCGGTGTTGGTAATGAAACTGACAAACATATATGGCTTTAGAAAAGACTAATTTGAACCCGCCTAGTTTGGGAACCTCTGCTTAAGTCTGTACTACTGTAAATGCCTTATCAAATTAATAAATTCTATTTTTTTATTTATTATATATTCATGGCTATAAATCCCTAAACGGTGCAGCCAGGGCTTCGGAATGAGAAATTCCTGAGCCGCTTTTGGAAGTTCAGTAGTGAAAAGATGGTAATAATAAATAATTGTTGGTGCCGGGCTCTCTCTTACCACATCGCCCAAAAATCACTAAAAAGCCCACGCTAAATCACTAAGGGTAACCCTTAGACTCCTTTTATTATGATCACCCACCGGTAGATAAGAAAGGAAGATACAACTAATACGAAGATACAATATGTCTACTATTGACATTTATTATTTTCGAGAGATGATTAAGGATGGATTTATAAATAATTTAGTAGTAATATCACACATTATATTTTTATATAATAATAAGCAATTACAACAAAGGCTTACATATGCATATACTGCGTTAAAAAAGGTGGCCTTCAGAAAAAGAAATTACTTTTTAGCTGGTTAGTTAGTAGAGGATGACCACGGAGGAAACAATTAGATCACATAGAGAATGTGCTTAAAAAGGCCACCGACTGAAATGTGAAAAATAAAAGAGTATGTATCGAAAGATTTAAAAATATAAACGAAACTAGAGAGGTTTGCCAGGATCGTACAAATGCGCGATCGATAGTCTCTGCCTACCCCAATAGGAACTAACGGCATGAAATAATGAATTTTAGGATAAGATCTTGTATACTTAAAACGATTATTTTTTGAACGTTGAATAAAATATTTTTATCAAAAAACAAAATGTGATAAAAAACGCATATTTTATTGTAAGACATAAGACATAAAAGTTCATGCCGTTTATCCCCGAAGGGGTTGGCAGAGGTACCAATACTTCTGAACTCACATGGCAAGCGACATCTAGTTTCCAGAGAAGGTACTCACGTTTTGCTTAGACAGTGTACTCACGTGATAGGGGGCAGGCCTATCGCCGTTTTGTACGAATACACTGTCACATGACTAAGTACAACTCAGCCATGTGGGTTTCCTCACGATGTTTTCCCCCACCGTTAACAACCATGATAAATTAACATTTATCATATTTTATTGTATTTTTAAATTTTCAATAAAATGTCAATGGAATCCAATAAAATGTATGTAAATACGTTTAAAAAATTACTCAATCATCTTCTGCAAAAAATTTTTTTTTCATATGTATGAAACATTCAACATTACACAAAAAGCTACTATTGTTTTTTATGAGAAAAACTGTATCATTATGGTGGATTGTAGCTTCAGACAGCTGTCAAGAGAACTCTTAAAAACGCTTAAAATACCGATTCGGCGAATCATTCGTTCATCATGATGCTGAAAAAAATCGTTAATTTGCAGAATACCCAATACGTAAATGTGCTTTGACTATAAACACTATAGACAGAGGGATGTTACGTCATCCGTTTTAAAAAGAGAAGCCCTCTTTTAAGTTCTTATATGTTAAAAAGAGACACAAATCTTTATTGTCATCTCTATCGCGTAACCCGTTTTGTTGATGTCACACTTTTAAATTGTGACAACAAAGCGTAGACTTGTGAGCGATTTTGGTTTTCTTTTGATTTTGAGAAAGATTTTATTCATTTGTATATTGTTATTGTGACAAAAGAGACTCCATTAGTTAAGTTATTATTTAGTGAGGTATGGTTGGGTGTAGCGTGCTTGGCTGCGGAAGCCGCAGCGAAAAACACATCGAAGGATTGACTTTCCACAAGTGAGTGAGTTTTTTAATGTTTTTCTGTATTGCGCGATCAGAAAATAAGTGATTCAAATGTTAATTACGTTGAACTAGATTACTAGCATTTTCTATAGTTATTTTGAGCATTTTTTATAAATAAAAATATGCAGTATCTCAGTGTTGCCATAATTCACGTTTTCATCCTACCCTGTTGTTAGGGTAAAATTTTTAAATTAGTAAACTGATGTTATTGAGTTAGTATATTATGAATTTCGTCGCGCTATAACGACGCTGAATGATTTCCAATTGTTACCTACGGAATTAGTAAGTTATAAATTTGTTATATTTATTTAATTTCTTCGTATTCATTACAGTTTTCCTAAAGACCCGAATCTACGAGAAAAATGGATTGCGGCCACTGGAAGATGCAATTGGAAACCAACCAAAGTTTTGAGGCATACTATAAAATTGAAAGGCACCTCGTTTTTGTCCAAAGAAAAAAGCTTTGGCTGAAATGGTCGCAGTTGTTTTGAAAAAGAATTTAGGTAAAAGAATATTTCCGACATTAAACGACCACATCAGAGCCACCTTCGAAAACCACCTTGTGCTATTAATAAAGGCTATAGCTTTAAAATACTTAGATGTACGAATACATCATCTTATGAAAAATGTGACTGAAATAGACGAAAGAATTCGAAATTTTCACACGAAACTGATTTTGTTTAAAGGTCAATAGTAAATAATGCAATAAAACTCATGTATAAAATAGCGCTGTCTTTTATTTTTCAAAATACAAACATAGACCCCACTATACCCATGACCCGTATCATATTTACATAACTTGCACTTATGGAACAGCTGATTTTTTTTGTCCAGTAACAAGGTTAGTCCCGTGCAAAAATTTATTCGTAATCATGGGAAGATTCATCCCTGAAAGTTAGTACAATGCTTCAGATTTCACGGTGTATTAAACATCAGTATAAATGGTAAAATTAAACAAAAAAGATTGTATAATACTAGGAGCAAGTATGTATAATTATATGATTGCAGGAAATAATATAGTAAACAGTAAACCTTTAATTAAACAATAAATTGACGTAATCAATTTTAAATTAAAAAGTAGCTTTTAGAATGGTGATTGATTATAGTATTTTGGGGTAATTGGCCTGGACCTCGCTTTTTTAACATACCCTTTTTATATTATAAATCGATAAAGGACATCAAACTAAACCACTTTGCCCATGGAATGCCTATCTAAAATATTGTAATTTTCAAAATAAAATAATAATTAAAAAGTGTCGTACCTAGTTCAAACTGAGAATGTATAGAATGAGATTCCTTGCTTCAGTGAAAATAAGAAATAAAAAAAAACATTTGATCTATGGTGTAAACAAAATCATAACTCTTTTCGGTATTTTCCAGTTCAATCGCTCGCTTACCGGTTTATTTTCATGATATTATTTTTCAACGACGATCAATAGAACTGGAAAATACCGAAAGAAGTAATATTTTTGTTTACAGAGCGAATAGCATAGATCAAATGTTTTTTTTTATTTCTTATTTTCACTGAAGCAAGGAATCTCATTTTATACATTCTCAGTTTGAACTAGGTACGACAATTTTTAATTATTATTTTATTTTGAAAATTACAATATTTTAGATAGGCATTCCATGGGCAAAGTTGTTTAGTTTGATATCCTTTATCGATTTATAATATAAAAAGGGTATGTTATAAAAGCGAGGTCTAGGCCAATTGTTTTCTACTGATCGCAACATTACAGGGAAAAATATTGCTATCTAAAAGAGGTACGCTCCCGTTGTATTATGACTCTGTCTATACTGTTTATAGTCAAAGGTAAATGTGTCAAAAAGTGACGTAAAATGGCCTTGTAGAATAGCAAATAAGATCTTAGCTGTCTCTCTATTGTGACAGTGACACAAATGTCATCTGTCAATTTTGCTTCGAGAATGCCAAAACCACAATTTTGATGTCGTGTAGAATTGGGCCCCAGGTGTTTTACCGATGAAAGGAAAAACGTTTACTGGATGCGTGTGTCCAAATGTAGTTAAATTAAGCATAGTCTTGCATGGAGTTAACTAAGGTAGGTAGAAGCTGTACGGTACGGTACCGCATCTTGTGAAGGTTATTTTTGTTGAGGATGACCCCAAATTAATCATAGGACAATAAGGTATGACTAACTCCCCTTCTGCAGGTATCTCGACGGTGTCACTCCGTATTGGAAGTAATAAAAACTTCATACATCCCTGTAAATTCTTCGAGGGACAACTTAGACGTTCCGAATTCCGAAAGGAAACATTATTTTAGATCTATGTCTATTGTTTTTGCATCATATTGTAGCAAATTTATAATCGTCCAAACATCGATTCGATTATTAAATTTTTCGACGCTTGCGCTAGAAATCACAAAATTAAAGTGTTCAGCAAAGTTTGCCCCTTACGGCAGGCCCATTGCCATTTTCCACGAACACACTGCAAAATGATCAAGTATTACTTAGCCGTGTAGGTTTTCTCAAGTGACGACGTGATATCGTCCAATGGGTAGAACACCCGTCCGTAAACAGACAGGCATGAGTTCAAATCTCGGGTCAGGCCAACACCAATATAATTTGATTGTTTTTGTTCATGAAAACCTCATGTGGGGATTATTACTAATAAATAAAGGAAAGAAAAATTTCGACCCCGGTGGGGATCAAACCGTCGAAGAGCGGCGAAATTTTTCTTTCCTTTATTTGTTAGTAATGGGATTATTACACATGAGGTTTTCATGAACAAAAACATTCAAATAATGTGATAGTTAGGCGTTCTCAACATTTGCATTCTATCTGAAAAGGTAGGCAAGTGGCCTTCCAAATTTGTAAAAAAGTGTAAAACAAACAAAGGGTACAAGAATTTCGCACTGGAAACCATTGACACTGTAGCTCAATTGGCAGAGCGACGGGGGGGGGCGTATTTCCGAGGTCAAGGGTTCAATCCCGGCCGTTGTCAAAATTTTTCTTTACTTTATTTATCCTTTATTTTATCTTATTTTATCCTTTATTATATCCTACCCCAATTTGTCTGTTCTTAAGTCATATGTGTGGTTAATTTATCATGGTTGTTAACGCTGACATGGCCAAGTTGTACTTAGCCATGTGACAGTGTATTCGTACAAAACGGCGATAGGCCTGTCTCCTTTTACGTGAGTACACTGTTTAAGCGTTAATGTGGGTACCTACTTTAGACACTAGGCGGCGCTGTCACGTTGTTCATAATTATTGGTACCTCTCCCAACCCCTTCGGGGATCATCTAGTCCGTTCTGTCCTACCGTTTGTTATACCGGTATGACAGACCGGACGAAAATAGTCCGTTCTGTTCGACTACGCTGTCGAACAGAACTGACTACAAAAAAGTGTCCGGTTTGTTATACCGGTGAGTTTGACAGGTAAATAGTGTTCTGCTACACAATAAATATTCTTGTGACTGGCGGGACTTGGGAATTTTCACGAGTGAGAAATCATCAAGAGATAAAAAAACATAGGTTTTTTACCAGAAATATTGGAATATTGCAAAGATTTTGAAATGTTTCCCTCCAACCAACTGAATCTGCACAACTTAAAACAGACTAACCACTATTTTTCATGCCTGGCGGGACTTGTGAAATTTTCGAGAGTGTAAAAACATCAGTAGAAAGAAAAACTTAGAATAATTTCTATTACTGATGTATTTACACTCTCGAAAATTTCACAAGTCCCGCCAGGCATTAAAAATACATACAAAGTCTTTTTACCCCTTTATGTTTAAAACATGGTAGAAATTTATGAACTATAAGTATAAGTTAAGTTTAGAAAATAATTTACTTTTCGGACCTTGGTTCAACAATCTCTTGTCTAACAAACCGGACACTTTTTTCGTAGTCCGTTCTGTTCAACAGCGTAGTCGAACAGAACGGACTATTTTTGTCCGGTCTGTCATACCGGTATAACAAACGGTAGGACAGAACGGACTAGACGTTCGGGGATAAACGACGAGAAGTTTCCCTCGCCTTTAATAACCGTGATAATTTTGGCCACACAAATTTCTTCTTAGGTTAAATAAAACCAAGGATAGTTTAATAAGTGTTTTATTTGATGAAAATTGTAATTCATAAACTTTATAATACAATAAAATTATTTACATTGCAACGTCACATTCTCAGCAACTCACGCCAAATAAATGTTTCTCATATTATTTACAAAGGCGACGCGTGTTTTGTGAATTAACTATTATTTATATTTGTCTTACATACATATTTATCTAACCTAATGATGTCGCATAGCGGGTTTTTAATTGGCTCTTGGATTTAGTGCTAATTTACAAACTATACATTACACTAATTCTTTCGTTACATGACTCCATATTCACTTACGCTATTCTTTGATGTATTATGTATACGATTCTCTATACTTATATATTAATTATTTATCAGAACGTAGAAAAGATTAGCTTCGCAATGTGTAAGACTGGTGTTCATATATTCTTGAAAAGGAGTTAATATTTGAAACGAATTTGAATTAATATAAATTAAATTTTGTTCATGATGAAGGCAGAACTTGGAGTTTCTAGTGTTAAAAAATGTGATAGATATTAAAAAAATAATTGAAGAACTAAATTGTCAACTTTGAATCATAATGTAACCAAGCCCGGATAAAATCTTGGATTGTAAACATTTATCTCACTAATGTCTTTTCGTGCCTTTACTATATAACTACTTATAAATTTATGATAATTTATTACAAAATTCTTATTTGATTAGATTACTTATCTGACTTTTAATAATAAACTCTAAGTGTTTTCTTTAAATCATAATTCAACGCTTCATAAATTTATTTACTTAAACACAACATTTCAACAGAAAAGTCTAACACCTTTTGCTTTTCGACTAGATTTTTTTAAATCTTTAACATAACTGCCTTCTAATTTAGAATAAGTTCTTAAATTTTAATAATAATATATCTATAACTTTAAAACACAACATCATTCAACATACTTTATAAACCTATATATAAATTATATCACAATAAACCAAAATCACTTATAATTATAAGGTAAAATATAGGGTGTCTCAGTAAGAGTGCACTTTTTCATTTTAAAATAAAAACAAGTATTTTATTACAGAGTTGTGATATTTTTATTGTATTGGAAAGAAGACATGTTCCGATTAAGTATGACATGAAATATCTGGCAAATGACCTTTTCATGAAATTTTCCATGACTTTTGCACAGAGATGTTGCTGTATCTCACGAATAATGCGTTGGTTTTCCGATTTGAGCTCAGGCACTGTTTCGGGTTTATTCGCATACACCCCTGGTTTTACAAAACCCTAAAAAAAAATTGTACCGCGTTAAATCCCACCATTTTGGTGGCCAGTTGACAAAAAAAAATCGTGAGAGCGATTTGCCGGCTTTTCCGTGGTCAATCAGCAGAGCTTTTGATCTAGCTGCGTCTTGTACGCTCGAAGGTGGAAGTCTTTAGTCAAAATTCCTTGCATAGTGCTTCGTAAAATTTGAAATTGTTGAGAACGACGCCGAATTGATGTTTTCGGGTTTGTCGTTTACTGCAGCATTTTTTTTAAAAGACTGACCAGTACGTTGACGCTTAGGATTCTCATCATCCATAATCGAACCAGTTTCTTCGATTTTTTTTACCAGTTTTTTTTTTATTTTGTTGACGCATTAGGTGTTTGCAAAGTTTGCGAGCGGTTTCAGTGTAACTTTCCCTATTTTTGTAATGAGCTTACACAATCATTACGCGTTGTTTTTTAAAATTTCGCTTAATTATTTATAATCGGAATAAGCAAAGGTCACAGCTGTTATAGTTGCCACTTGCATGAGAAAAACAAATATTCCAATTTTAAAAAGTCTCTTACTGAGACACCATTTACAAGTGAAAATAAAAAAATAGACTTGATTCTTAACAGGAAAACAATTAATCACGTATGTGTGTACAATTAGTTATGCATATACTATGGGTAAAAAAAAATTACATTTTGTGAAAAGAAATTAATTTTTACAAGATAACAGATTTAAGTTCTTTTTTTAAACAAATAACCTTAACGCAATATTTATTTAGATAATAGTTATACAATGTTTAGGAATTTGGAGTAAGTAAAATCGAAATAATATTTTATACAAAGATATGATTTGTATGTTGCCGTCATTGCTAAAATTTATATTAAGTTCATTGTGTGTATTGCAAAATAAAATGATAAGTTTTAAGATGCAAAGTATGTTTTCGAACAGACAAAAAATAGCCATGCTATCAAAACTTTGATTGAATCAAGACCTAATTCTCATTGAAGTTCTAATATTAAACAATACCATATATTTAGTACAGCATCATTAACTAAAATCATAAATTATAATAATTGTAGGTATATAAAACAATTCTTGATGTTGGTCATATTTCGAAATCGTATCATATTTTTTGTACGAACATCAAGTTATTTAAATATTTTCCCTTTAACATTAGCGCATATATATTTAGTGTAAAATGTTTATTAATTTTAATTTTAAAAATAGTTGGTATAGCGTATATATTTGTGTATCTTATAAAGCGAATGATATGTTATATTTATCTTATCAAATATAGCATTTAATTATGGTTTTAACTTTGTAAACATGAAAATTCCAATGAAGAACACCATTTTTACTTTCCTATAGTCGGCAAACTGCAAGTTTCGATATATATATTCACGTTTAATTGAATAAAGTACGAGTACCTACTCGAATTGTAAATATTCGCAGTTGAAACTCACAGATCACCTACAAATTTCAGTAAAATCATCAGAATGAAGTTAGGAACGCTAACATATGTAACATATTGAGATTTAATGAGAGGTTTTCTTTTTGAGAAATAAAAAAACAACATAGTTTCCCAGAGCTCTGTAGATGGCGTTGATGTAACTACGTTACTTACTTTAATTTTTTCTTCGTGGCCTCAATCGTGTTGCCACAATAATTTCGCCAATGTCAACTTTAAAAACATGTGTCACATCACCATAGAGTAACTTTTTGGCGAGTTAAAACTACAAAAAGAATGTTAAATATAAATACCGTCTTTGTTTATTTACTTTTAAGCTATCTTGGCCTAAACTGATATTTATTTAGACTGTCAAATCAGAACGTTTTTATGTACGTTCCGTTTTACGATATCATTCTATCCAAGTGTGAAAAACGGTGTGACGTTCCGTTCCTACCAGTAACATAGCAAGTCTGGCGCCATCTATCCTGAGAACAGGGAAGAAGAAAAAAAGAAAAAAGGAAAACCCCTCATTGTAAGCAAGGCAAATAGTTGTAGTTACATTCAGGTACAAATAAGGCATATAAAACATATTTTTTACAAGCACAGCCGAGATGTGTATCGCATAATACTTATTTTCTTAATTATTTGGTAAAACATATTTTCAAAAACTGTTGCTTTGTTGGTCCGCTTAATTAACAAGCAAAAGGCATTTCGATTTATTTTAGGGAATTACTCGCACTAAATTATATCTTATTAACTATGAATAAATTTAATTTTTATGCTTGATTGCTGAAGGCTTTAAGTATTTCCAAATTTAATAATATTCATGCAATAATATTTTTGATAAATTTAATCCTTGATTGGTGTAAAAAGCATTGATTTTAATATTATTATTTACCAGTCAGTTTAAAATAAAAATTAGTAATAAAATCACAAATAATATTTTTTAATAATTTTGCATGATATATATCAAAAGTTCAAAATTAAAGCACTTTTTACTCACTTTTGCAGGTGACAATTATATATCTGCTTTTTTGATACTGAGGGTTTATTTTAAGATATCAGGCATACTCTTGGAAAAACCTTCTGAAAAAATATTGGGTTTACTTTGTTTGTGTCTTTTAGTAATTATTTTCATAAATATACACTTAAATACTTCTCAAGTTCTTTTAGTTTTAATTATTATAATCAATGTTTATCAAAATATGTGGATAGCAAGTCATAAAAATGTTTCCTTCCAAGAGATTAAACTAATTAATCAATTATTAAAATTTAAACAGTGTTAACGACAAACAACAACAACGAACGTTTTTAGCATAGTCCATTGTCGATAAGTACTGTTTATACGTGAGAAAATTAAAAATTTTTGTCCGTGTTTTTTATATGTATCTGAATGATTAATTTTGAATGTTGTGCAGGTGTATATCTATGTAGTAAAATTTTAATGGGAATATCAAAACTAAATCATCAAAAAATACATAACAAGGCATTTCATGGTAAAATAATAATTTCAATTTTTCTTTTTGATTAATATAAACTTTTTATGCATTTAAAATTAAATATGATTTGCAAAGTCTGAATTATTATAGTTTTTCCCAAAACTTCAACATAGAAATTAACATGTTTTTTTAAACATAGACTAGTATATTATAAGTAGAATATACCTATTGGAAATATGACAAGAAATCTTTAAAGCACCCACATTCGAGCAATTACAGCCAATCTATGAACAATTTATGGAAATATCACAAAGTGGGCGTGTTTTTAAAATATAACAACTATATCTAATCGTGTCAAATCTAAAACATTAGTGTATAATATCTTCATATTCAAACCTAGAAATATATTCCAATTGGCCCTGGAATATTTAAAATACTAGCGACAAATTATGTGGAATATTTTTGGATGCCATTTACTTCAGTTAAATCTTCTGCCAAAGATTGATCCCTTTTCTTGTTTGAAAAAACACTCCTGTAGCTTAGTATCTACTTATGATATACACATACTCTTAAGACCCGTAGAACAACTTGCCATGTTTAATATATACATAAAAAATTTCCTCTATTTTTTTTATTATCCTTGCAAATATACTGCAATGTTCAATGTTAATTAAGCATTGCACATTTGCTTAAGATCATATGGTAGTGTCCACACTTGTGATAATAAAAAAATATTTAGGCAGTATTAAGAGAAGGCTTTGTAGTGAATGAAGAAAAATATGAGGAATACGGCGTAGGCAGACGGGAACGTAATTCTGGCAATGACGTCAATAGTCTTAGCAACTCGAATCGGATGCGGCGGTTCCTTTTTACGGACCTGGACGAAACATGGCTGAAAAAGATTAATTTGCATTTTCATGAACTAAATATAATGGCCTCTAAATGAATGATTTAACCAATAAATTATGTACGCACATACATATACACAAACTCTCAAGATAGACATCGTTACTCCCTTTAACCACAGGCGACATAGCTAGCTATTTTTTGACCGCATAATCCACTGGGTATGAGAAAAAGACGCATTATAGATGTATTGTTCATTGATATTTGAATATAGTTTTTTAAAAAGCCCCAATTCCCTTTATTGTCTATTATGACACTGACATTTCAGCTATTAAAAGCTGTTTAACTCAGCATTGTTATCATCATCATAGTGTGTAAATTACATGATACGAGGGGCATGCCAAAAGAAACTAGATACTCAAAAAATATAAAATTTATTCTGTATTACAAGTATCGATCTTTTCAAAGTATTCACCCTGAGCACGTATTCACTTTTCCATACGTCTGAACCAATTGGAAAATACCTGTGACCACTAAAATTATAGGCAACCAGCGCATCTTCTTTGCTTTCAAACCTCTTCCCCTTTAGTTTTTCTTTGATTTTTGGAAACAAGTAAAATTCACAAGGCGCTAGGTCAGGGGAATATGGCGGGTGAGGGAGAATTGACACATTTTCGAGGTGAAAAAGTCTAGTGTTCTGGCAAACGTGTGCGGCGCCGCATTGTCGTGGTGCCAGAGAAGGTGCCGAATTCCTGACATTGGTCGCTTGTCACACCAAGCTGATAAAACTGTTGGAGCACAAACTATCACATACCATTCGGAGTTCATCGTTCTTTCATTCTCTCAACTTCTATTGGCATGCCCCTCGTAGTGCTTTAAATTTTGTTTCTTGGAATGAGAACTAAAACGATTTATAGACAATGTCATCAAATATCTACCTCGGTGACCCCTCCGTTATTGGCAGTATGCGTACAAGCACCGGGAGGCCCTCCTGCACACGCTGTACAAGTTACTAAGTCAGAAGCACCAGTAGAATCCCTCATTTTATCTCCCTGGGAAATCAAGTTTTAAGTTATTGAACTGACAGGGTGTGGTGTAGGTCTTAAAAAAATTCTTCAAACGACATGCCACGGTAATTTTTTTGTTAACTGTATGTATAAATTATTGGTCTTATCAAATATTTTAAGGAATATCGCACAAAAACAATCCTAGTTTCAGTCAGTCAGTCAGTAATTGTTACAATATATTATGTTAATTGCTATAATTCTGAGGGTTTTTTTATTTTTTAACCAATTGATAAAATAGGTACTAAAGTAGTAATCTCGTCTTATCATATTCTTATCTTATATTATTTTACAGACAATACTCAACACTTTGTTTCTTTTTGTGTTTTGTGTATGGACTATCATAAAAATCCCAATAATTTCATTCAAAAAAAAACATAATAATACTGAAAATTATTCACATAAAGCGTACTTACTGGCTACGATGTTCCAAGCAGCGTTAAAATAAAATCATGCGTTAATTGTTCATGACACAAAAATGTAGTTTGGATGGGACAAAATGCTTGAGATGATGAATCTTGACTTACTGCTCCACTTGTTTCTGGCTGTGGGGTATCTGACTTGGCCCATTGGATGAAAGCCATCGCCTCCTAACAATAGTTTAATATTGCCAATTTATTTACTGCTACTATTAACAACATTGGGCTGAATCTATAATGTTTTACGCATAAAGCATTTAGTCAGTAAAATAATCTAAAACTTACTGCATTACATAAGCTTTATACAAATCAAATTAGAGTCAATTATTGTTATTACTATACTTTAAGTACTTTGAAAGAGTTGTGTTAATCATTAAGCCTAATTGTTTGGTGTGTCAGTGATAATGTGTGCCTTTCAAATGTGTGTATAAATAATGTATCTTCTACAAAACTGCATCAAAAAGCATTCAGTTATTAATCATCAAAATAGTCATCATTGAACGTTATCTATGCTAATTATTTCACTAAAATCATGCTTTAACTTCAACAGTTGCACACGTGCCATGATGGAAACTGATAAATATTACTGTCATATTTCTTTCAACTCGCATTCGAGTGATGTGACATAACTAAAAAACGAACTAATATTCGAAATACTTCAGTAAATATTTTATAAAGTGCCAATGAATGCGGCGAACGGTTCTTACCAAGGGAGTGGCCAGAATAATGCCAATTCTGCTTAAGACTGCTGGCAGTCGCTGTGAACACATCACACACAAATTTGTTCACTCGTGAAACATGAACTACCAACGTGCAATCGTGGACTTAGACTATTATGATGTGGCCATAGTTTCAAATAAATTTAGCATCATATTTTTTTATAAGAACGACAAAAAAACAACAATTTATTCTAAAATCTTTGCAATGTTTTGAACAAGTTTTTGTAAAATGACATCAAAAACATAAAGAAAATGTGTAAATTAATTTTGATTGCTTGAAATGATGAAATGTTAATGAGTTGCTTGCAATGATACCACAGTTTAACCTAATTAATAAGTATATTCCAGAAGGCCATCACAAAATAGTCGTAAATCTAATAAAAATTAGTCTATAATTAAAAAAAAACATGCAGAAATTAAACTTTATGAGTGAACATGCAAACAAAGAATAAGTTATACAAACTAACATGCCATTTTAATGAAACAAGAAAACATTGCAAAGATCAAGAATAATACCTATATTAAGTGCTTCACTAAAATAACACACAGAAGGAACTAAAATCTGTGTACGTCTATATACATAAATAATAATATCTAAATATCTTTAATATTCTTAAATATTGAAAGTATATCAACATTTTTGAAAATGTTCTCAAAACTAACTTTTGAATGTTTTGTGTTTCTCTGACTTAAATTTAAAATTATATTGAATTGGAGTAAATTAATTTATCACATGAATATTTACCTGGGTTACGGGATTTTCCCCTGGCCTGTACACTACATTGTGTAAAGGTCGTTTTCTTCCGACATAATTAACGCAGACAAACTCGAGGAGTGATGCATAGATGAAACACATACAGACTCCATCCCAAACATTCATTGCAGTAAGGTTAGAGACGACAGGCAGTGTAGACCGAAATCCGTTAGATGTTGTGAAAAAATTCAACATAGTTGTTACACCTGTATGCACAAAAAAGATCGTTAGTTCTCTTAGCAATAAACTATTCTGTTTTTAAGATCATTTTAAAATTCACATCAAGAAAGAATCATTTTAAAATTTCAATTGTTTAAAAGAAAATTGCATGCATAAGCGGTATAAAGTCAAAAAATGATTTCACTAGTTTTAAGTGAAACTATTAAAAAATGAAGAATTTTGTTGCACAAATTCAGTCGTTTGGTCAGAGCCTGGACTACTTCATTTGTTTTTTGTATCTTCAAAATATGGTCATAGTTCATTTTCATTTTTTTCATTTTCATTTGAAGTCCATTGTTGTAATACTAATATTAATAAATTTCTTCGCTTAATTCCGCTAAATATCTATATTATTATTATATTATATATTGCTATGGATTTCCGCAAAGTAACCCCTGATTCAATCCAATGTCCATTGTTGTGTTAAAAACTCACGGACACTTGTTTAATCTATTTAAATATAAATATCATAATAAAAATTTAATAACTAACAACCATTACGGTAATCCGGACTCGGACCGACAACAAAATTACTAAAGCGTTAATGAATAAGTCAAAGAATTTTGTTTCTTATTAAAAATGTATACGATTTATTATTCATAAATTAAATGAAATAAAAACGAACCTATCATGACTCTAGCAGGTACAGCATTCCATTCCAGCCAAAAAGTAATAAAAGATGAAGTGACCAAAATAATGCCCGGAATAAAAACAGTAGTGAAGTAAAATGATCTATCCCGAGTAAATATAAGATCCACTTTCAGACAGCTATAATTACCTAGAACGCAAAGCAAAATAATAGCATTATAAATAAAACATAGGCTGAGCGATTAATGATGGAAAATAGTCCAAGATGAGTTACATGATCCTAAAGAAAGAAAAGATAGCTTTTGATTTATACAGCCCATAACTGCTACAAATATAAACATTACACAATTCAGAGCCAAATCATGTCTGCCCGATGGCTGTTTACCTATCATGGAACGGGCTGGCACAGCGTTCCATTCCAACCAGAAAGTGATGAAGGAAGATGTCACTAGTATTATCCCGGGAATAAAAACAGTTGTAAAGTAGAAGGCTCTATCTCTTGTGAAGATCAAATCCACTTTGAGGCAGCTGTAGTTACCTGAAGTCATTTGTGTGAAAAATATTTTGGGTCAGCAACGTGTTTTATTCTGAAATACTTAATTACTTATTATGAAAAACTTACTTAAATATCTACGAAATTGGGTTAATTTATAAATCATTCTGGAATGGACATTGAATTCCAAATAACTTCGTTTCAGTGGTCTTGACTTAACTAATATCTATTACTTTAAAAATAACTACATAATATGCCATTTCATAAATGTATGAGTAATGCGTGTTAGGTTTATTAAAAGCTATGTGTATTTTTTAAACTAAATGTATTTTGATATATCACAACGTGCAGATATATGATATTCATGCATGTGTTGAAATGATCTAATGAATATAACTGTATGTCTGTCATTAATTGAAATCAACAGCTGATAATACACATGTTTTTTTTGTATTTTCTATATATTTTTCATATTAACAACAACGCATTCACTCACACATAAGCGGCAAAATGTCAAACAATCACCAGACTTGTATTGAGCTGGTAAAATATCAAGTACCTTGCTCCTCAAATCGTCTCTGGCAAAGATTACATGTCAGCTCTTCATCGTCTTCATAAAGTGATCTACCCTCAGCTGCTTGCAAAGATTTTAATAACAAACTTATTGTGGTGTGTTTTTTATTTGATAACATCACACCTTTAACTAGTCAAACTATATCCGTGCAAAATATATTAAGTATCATCTAAGTAACTGATTTAAAATTTTGAAAAGAAAACAGGCAGTCTCTTCCTACAACATCTATTTTGTCTAACTAATCTAAACTATGCAAGCATTCTAGTGGTTAAATTGTAATCATTCCATTATTTTAAAACATTAAAATGTATGAACCTTCAAATGAAACCAAGACCAAGCTGAAAAGAGTTAATCAGAATTTCAATATTAGAAACGATATTTAGGTGCAGAGTACGAGAACTGAAATTGTGCGTTTTGTTAATGATGGGAAATCTTCACGGTTTTTTCTTTTGTAAGGGAAAGCTAAGCTGTAGGCTGTAGGTATTAATATTACTGCAAATGAATCAGTAGGCGCTGTCACCAATATTTAAGTATAAGTTTTACCTCTCCAACTAGCTTTAATAGGACATGGAATAGTTTGGTTCTGGATAAGATATGCGTTGAGCGTGGTCAGAGACGGTGACTTCCGTAGCGTGTCCTCGTCGTTCTTCCACACATATGTAATAGCTGATGACTCATAAGATACTGAAAGACAATACATTTTAGATAGATCATTATAGAAATTTTTTTTGCATATTTTATGTACCTTTTGTGAACCTTGTACAATCTAATGATTCTTAAAAAATCGGTTTTTATATGAGCATATAGTAGGCGACTAAAATTATAAGAATATAATAAATGAAAAATCTTGTAGCAGCTGTTTCAATTCAATTAGAATCTATTTTGTAAAATACTGCAAAGTCTTAATTCTGAGTAAAATTCTAGAAAAGAACTATTCAACCCGAGCCACAGTTTTCTATGCAATATAAGACGCGATTGAGAATAATTTATTAACCTTTCTCTTTCATCTATTTTGTGTATAAAAAGTGTACTTACTACTTTCTAAGGCAAATGAACACAGTGGATCATCAAAAGGAAATATGTTGAGCCGCCCTTGACAGGACAAGATTAGGTGTCTTCTCATCAAGTAGTTGATAGTTCCATTACGGTATATGCGCAATGCAAAATGCATCGGTATGATGGGATCCTGAAATATTATGAAAAATATGTCACGGAATGCTTCTAATCTTTTTGAAGTTTTTAAAATAAAAATGGCAAGTGATTTAAAGCTCACTCAAAGCGTTATCCAACCCTCCTAATATTTCTACAAAGCATATTATGAACTTCAAGTAACATTGTGTGTAGTTATAAATACCCTTGTATGTTGTGAATCTGATTGCTCCTTTAAAGGAAAGCATGGCAGAAATAATCAGTATTTTAAAAGTGAAACTATTGTGATGAATTTTACTTCATCTATAAGTGCCGTAATGTAATTAGCAAATGTGTTATTGAAAAAATAATTTTGTACAATTTTAAATTTACTTTATTTTCAATAAATTTTTATTTAGTTTTTGAAACTTACCACAGATTTAAGACACATTTTGGTGTTTAATAAAATTATCTTACCAATTACCGGATGATCTTATTCCAAAACACATAAATACATCGTTTAGTTTACGCCAATAATTAACGAGCAAAATAAAACAACCGAATCTGAAGATAAGATGATCGATATTTCTGTAAGGTACTGACCTTGAAGTCACCATGCATGATGAAGTAGGTGTCAGGAAGCCAGATATCCTCATGATGGTGGATGGCGTTGAGGAAGTCGTAATGGGACTGGTTCGAGTATCGCAGTCGTGGATCATACCATTGTTGCTGCAGAAGAAACTCCACTTCATATTTCTGTAAAGTAAAATGAAATAAATAAAATAAAACTGTTATTCCATTGTATATTTCAAACATTTTGTTTCTGGAAATCATTTTATATAATATTTTTCCTCTTTTTTTTTTCTTTGTTTTATAGATACATTTTTATATTGTTCTAGCTTAATGTACATCCATACGAGGGGCATGCCAAAATAAACTAGATACTCAAAAATTATAAAATTTATTCTTTATTACAAGTATCGATCCTTTCAAAGTATTCACCCTGAGCACGTATACACTTTTCCAGACGTCTGAACCAATTGGAAAATACCTGTGACCACTCTTCTTTAGATACCTCAGAAATCTCGAAATTATAGGCAACCAGCGCATCTTCTTTGCTTTCAAACCTCTTCCCCTTTAGATTTTCTTTGATTTTTGGAAACAAGTAAAAATCACAAGGCGCTAGGTCAGGGGAATATGGCGGGTGAGGGAGAATTGACACATTTTTCGAGTTGAAAAAGTTTGGTGTTCTGGCAGACGTGTGCGGCGCTCGGGAACAAGCATACTCACCAAAAGTAGAAGACAAAAGTTTAAAACATTCTTGAGGCTTTAAACCTTATTTAAAGTCATAATAAATCATAGTGCGAAAATCACGTCGACTGAGTTCCATTGTTGCAAGTGAATTCCCGCCAGATTCACGGAAAAGTGATGCTCATTCAAATAAAAAATAAATAAAAGAAGTGTGTTCTACATACATATACTCACGGCTATAAATCCCTTGAAGGGGTAGTCAGAGCTAAGGAGTTAAATTCCTCAGCCACATTTGGAAATTTTAGTGGGGAAATGATGCTAAAATAAAGGTTGTTGGTGATGGGTCTCCAACCGCATCGCCCAAAAATCCAATAAAAAGCCCCAATACCCTTAGTCGCCTCTTACGACACCCGTGGGTAGAAAGGGGTAGCAACATTCTTAGCCGGCACTACAAAGTGTGTTCTATATTCAAATATGTCAATAAAATACCAGCCTATAAGATGGTGTATAGCTTGCCAGTGTCAATAAAATGAGAAAAGAGTATCTAACATCTATTGGCATGCCCCTCGTACATACATTATACTCACGGCTATAAATCCCTAGATAGGGTAGCCAAAGCTAAGGAATTAGAAATTCCTCAGCCTCTTTTTGAAAGTTAAGTGGGGAAAAAATGGTAAAATAAAGGTTGTTGATGAAGGGTCTCCAACCTCATCGCCCAAAAGTCCCTTAAAAACCCCAACACCGTTAGTCGCTTCTTATGTACACCCACCGGAAGAAATGGGATAGTGCTATTCTGAGCCGACACTACACAGCTTAATGTTATTTAATAAAATTTCATTGTTGATGTTCTAAAATGCTAAAACTCGATATAAAACTGAAGTATTTCGTCAGTCCGATAAAGCGCCAAGCCTTGTCCTTTTTCGTAGTATTAAAATGTATACATTTATGTAGCATACAAATGTAAAAACTTATAAAATATATTGTGTTTTACATACTAAAACTTTTTTAGTATTGAGGTTTGCTTAATGACCAATAATTAATATCGAATTTAGTATTTTATTAGCGCTGTGAAATTTTCTGAGTCTTTAAAGTTACTGGGCTGATTCGCAATTATTGGATCGTTTAATCATTATTATTGACTACTCAAAATAATCAGACAAAAATCTACACTTAATATTTATTTCAAGGGTTTTATTTAAATTGTCAATACACATAATTTTTCACTTCTTGCAAACACAGCTGTAACCTTTTATGTACCCGCTTGTGTTCCAATTTTTTTAAAGCCATTTTTTAGACATGATTGAGCAACTAACACTTAAACATCTAAATTTTCATTGTATATTAATGTTGATAATACTAGATGCATGTTTCCGGGATAAAGTATGCCTGTGACATATTATTAATAGGATTTATACCTATTCTAACATTGAATGATATTCCTCGGAGATTTTGTAAAAAGAACTATATCACTTTTAACAGAGCAATTTGTAAAAAATCCGAGATAAATAATAGTCCAAATATCAATTCAGTGATTATGCTACCCTCGTGGCAATTTTGAACAAGATCCGTCATTCTGTTTTTATGTTATGTGTGAACATTCATACAGACCGTCAATTCTTTTCAAACACTGCAAATTATAGTTTTTGTATCTAGAATATTTCATATTCAATCCGATTGTTTGAAAATATTATATATTCAGTTTTGACCCACGTACAGTTTAGGTAAAGATGGATAAAAGATAGATTATTCAAAACAAGAAAAGTATATTTTGTACTTACAAGACTAGACTCATCGGGCGATGCCAAACTTAGCAGTAGTACACTAACGTTTACTGTGAGAACTCCTGAAATGAAAAGAGACACAAAAAAATAAGATTTAATAGCTTCTAACCTTTATCAAAACAAGATGAGAAAAGTTATTAAACTGCCAACTCGTATTAGGCCATATATGGGCTGTGATGATAGCCAATTATATCCGGATTTAAGAATACGTAGTGCCATTCTACAGTGGATTTAGGTGCAATACATATAGTGTGTGCAAAGCTTCTCTGTTTCATCTATATTTTTATTTTCATGCATAATAAACAAATGTTATGTTTTTAATAATTATTAAATAAAGGTGGAATAAAAACTTAAAATTATTGTTACAAAACTGAACTGCAAATAAGCAAAAGTTTATATCATGGTCCAGATTTTGTTTTGGAGAAAATCAATAATTTATAGGATAATATCAATTTGTTTTTGTTTGTGAAAAGAGAATAAATATGAAAAAAAAAATCTTACGAATTTACAAGCTTACAAAAAAGTTTATTAATAAAATTTAATCTGAATTATAATTTAGTTTTCAAAAAATAATATCAGAACAAAACGAGTGTAAGCTACAAAAATACATCCAAGTAAAGCGAAAATAAAAAGGGATTACATAAAGGTGCTAAAATACGACACAGCTAACACTTAGTGAGTAAAAGTTCTCTTTTCAGAAACAAAAACAAACGAACCGCGGTTGTGAGAGCGCGGCCGCAGAGACGACAGCCCGACTCTGTTTTGAGCTAGAGAGTCGTTGGGAGATGTTAGACCACAACAGAAATCTGGATCTGGAAGTATTAATATTACATAAATAATACAGTAAATCTTTAGAAAGATCTATCAATAAGTGTAAAATAATATTGGTAATAGTTAATATTGCCCTTAGACCTTTATACATCTGTTTAGTGGTCAAGTCATAATTATAAAAGGACCACAAATATTTATTATGCCTATATTATTCCAAAAACAATAATGTAAGTGCTTTATTTTCAAATTTGAGAGTTTTATTGTGAATTTATTCATAATTTATCATTAATTATGGCAATGTAATAGAAAAATATGTGAATAGAGTTGTTCCTGCATAATTGCTCTCGGATTGTAATAAATAAACAGGTGATACTTCTATTATGCTTGTGAAATATTTTCACACTGTTAGAGCAGACCAGTTATTAAAGAAAAAATCGATAAAATTTTAGTTTTTTACTTTTTTAGGTTATTGTCCACCACTAAGCTGTGTAGTGTCTTAGAATAGCACTACCCCATTTCTTCCGGTGGGTGTACGTAAGAGGCGACTAACGGACTTGGGGCTTATTAAGGGATTTCTGGGCGATGCGGTTAGAGAACCATCACCAACAACCTTTGTACTACCATCTTTTCCCCACTCAACTTCCAAAAGTGGCTGAGGAATTTGTTATTTCTCAGCTCTGGCTACCCCTTTTAGGGATTTATAACCGTGAGTATATGTAATGTCCACCACTATTGAAACTTATTACAGTGATATGTTCCTAAATTATAGAATATATGGTGTGTAGTGTCGGTTTAGATAGCTGAGTAGTGTTGCTTTAGAATGGCATCGGGTATCGGATTTAATAGGTTGATGTGGCTTGCTGGAGACCCATCACCAACGATAATTTACATTTACTTTCTTTATCCCAATTAACGTCTAACAGTGGCTGTTCCAATTTGAGATTGATAGCCATGGGTATATGAATGTATCTTGTGTAGGTATTTGTTTTATTATTGTGAGATTGTAGACGAAACCAATAAAAAAAATTAGCTAATATAGTAAATAAAATGTATCAATCAAAATTAACTGCAACTGATATTGAAAATTTTACATAATGATTGTAGTGTATCTAGAGCTAGCTCTCAATTATAAAATTCAGTAGCAAGAACAAGAAAAAAACTAAGTATTAAAGGAATGACATAGAAAAATAACGTACCATCAACTGGAGGTAGCAGTCTTTTATCATAGCGCGTGTTTTTCAGAAGATTGTCTAATATTTCTTTGTCGGACTTCCCAGCCGCGAAACTGAAAAATAGAAATACAATGATTAATTAATGAATATACCTAAGTATGCAGTGAGGGAGACGAGTTTGAGGCAGTAAATCTGATAATAAAATGATTTATAAGTCGCGGATTTAAAAGGAAAGATACAACTAAAGGATGCAACAATTATCCATAGAGAATGGCCAACGATACCACCGTAGTTGTTGTTGGTTTCATCGACTGGAAAACGCCAACATTAATATTTTTCTACATATTTCAAAATGACAAAATTCGAATACTCGTTGCGTGTGAGCGAGATAGAATTAAATGTTAATATAGGTAGAAGAGATCCCACCAAAAACATTCTGTAAAAAACTAGCCAAGTCTCGATAAAGCTGCATGTTTATCTCTAAAAAGTAATGAAATCTCTAAAATAAGTGGCGCCAAGTCTGAGGTTCCTTACTGCGATTTATATATTATTATAGTTAATTTTACGTGACTTGGCCGTTTTGGAAATTTCAG
This sequence comes from Bedellia somnulentella, assembly GCA_963576735.1. Classification (NCBI taxonomy): domain Eukaryota; kingdom Metazoa; phylum Arthropoda; class Insecta; order Lepidoptera; family Bedelliidae; genus Bedellia; species Bedellia somnulentella. The sequence goes on along the minus strand of OY755177.1, from coordinate 12,765,367 downwards.
CGTTTTAATCCTATCCAGAGGTTCTCGAATGGGGGCCCTGAAAATGCGGCAAAACGGTTCCAGAAAAGAATGGTACGGCAGTTATTGCTTCGTGCTCGACTTGGCGGGGGCACTGCCGTGCCCCCAGATACGGATGCCAATTATTTATATATTATTGTCGGTGTGAAGAGTGGACCTTCAGAGTTAGGTCTATCAGTCACTCTTAGAAGTAGAGTGTGATAAGATTGTAAAACAAAGGGTTATTGGTAATGGTTTTTTTTGTTACATCACGCAGCTATCACTTAAAAAGCCATCTTTAGCCGTCTCATAGACGTCCACGGTTAGAAATGATTTAGTAACCAAATATGACGTTTATGAATGTGTAAGCTAAGGGAAAACATCATGAAAGTCCCGCATCTCTGTGTTCATAACTTCATGTTACCTGCAGTAAGATGTAAGTGACATTACAAACTTTTATATTATACAGTGATAAGACTGCCACGTATCTCATATAAAGAACATAAAATGCGCTCTAAATGCACCTGCTGACTATATGTCTTATGATATTTTGCAAAGTCGTCATAAACTATAGGACACTAAGTAAACTTGAGCAACTACTTTATTCCGCAAAATTAATAATGTTGTAACGAAGTATTTGCAAACAAAAGAAGTTTCTAAATTAATTACTTGGATGAACACACGAGCACTGGCTGTGTAGAATATGTTATCAAGCTCTGAAGTTATGGAAGTGGAACTAGGTCAGTCATAAACTTGATAAATGAACTGAAAGCTTACATTACTACTGGTTTTAAGATTATTGGATCAACAACTTCATGAAAGCTCAAGTTTGGGTTCGCGGTTGAAGTAGTTTAATTTGATTTCGTGAATATCTGATAATATTAGAAATGTAAAGCGAGTCGAGTTTATCCATTTACACAAAAACACAACTTCGATAATAAGTAAACACTATACGACTAAATCTCCGTAAAATGTATACAAAATAAAATAAAACAATCAACTTCATTTATTCGTGGAATGAAGTTTTCAGTAGAATAAACCATCCAATAAGCAATTTTATTGGATTTTCAAAGTAATACGATGGCTCTGTCAATATCAAAATGCGACAGAGAGATTAAAGTTTAATATTGATATTGACATTTCTCTAAGGCAGCCTGTGTAATAAATGGGAAAGACCAGAATTAGATCGTATTTAACAGTTCGATGCTCTTTATTCAACCGTTATTTAAGCCTGAACGGTTATACATCACCCAGGCTGTCTTTAAAAGACATAAAAGAGAACCTTACTTCAGTTTATTTTACCGTCGACAAGAATAGACAGTTATATCACCAAAAAAAGTTCTTTGACCCCTTAGCCACATTTAGCAAACAGAAATGAGGTTGTAAATAAAGAGCTAAAACTGCGTAACCAGATACCCAGCATGAACAATCGCTTTGCCATTCTTTACAAAGAAGAAAGAAATTGGGGATAATTATTCATGGTAGTTTACCAATCAAATCTCTAATCATTACAATAATAGTTTACAGCAAAGAAGATTTCTTTTACTTTGACCACAGTCAAAGCCACAAAAAATAATGGTAAGTGAGGAGTAAGATGGTAGAAAAAAAGGCCATGCACATATCAATGAACAATTACGAAACGTGAGAGTTTTACAAGGATCGTACTTAGTAGCGAGCGATAGTATTGAATTGGTAGATTAGTACCGGTTGTTCTAGGGTTTTGCAAGCTAAGTCAAATGTTTATTTAATTGGGGTAACATCAAGCCGTAGTAGGCTCTACTTTTATGATAGAATTTGCTAAAGTCTACCAACATATTTTATGTGTATGATGGTCTGAATTGGAAATTATAAACTTTATCTATAGTCATGGTTTGCTTACCAGAATGGATAGAGAGAGCTGAGTAAACAATATATGAACTACTCTTGAAAATTTAAAGCGAAAAAGTGGTCAAACAATCTCTGGTGATACATCGCATGCCGCATCCAGTTTTCAATTCAATTGCTCTAAATTGCTCGTTTCTTGCGAATCTTCTGAGCTTTTGGTACCATTTAAAGTAATTGTAACTTATTCTTACACCTTCTAATATTTTAATAGTGAAGTAGATTTTAAATATACAAAATGATACTTACATATCTGACGTCAGAGCGGAGACACTGCTGAGCATGAGTATGATGGCCAAGGCGCGTGCCACCACGCATGACCAACCCATATTAGGACATCTGGAATTATCATTAAAAAGAGTTATGGTTTTGGTCTAAGGTTTTTTTTGCGAGATAATGTAATAAAAAATAGCTGTTGAATAATTGGATTTTTATCACAATTTTAAATCTTTTACTAACGAATTACAAACAAAAAAATACATCCAGTATATAACGTTTGTTGTTTATAGTTAAACTTGAAATAAAGCGTCTATAGCTCTGAGCACAAACTTCAGACGCTAAGAGAAACAGATTGAATTAATGTACGTACATACAAATATTTATTCACAGCTATAAATCCCAAGAAAAGGGAGCCAGAGCTGCAGAATATAAAATTTCTCAGTCACATTTGAAAGTAGAGAGGGGGAAAAAATTATGATATAAAAAGTTGCTGTTGATGGGTCACTGAATGCATTGCCCAAAAATCACCTTAGTCGTTTTAGGAACAAAACGGGAAGAAATGGGGTAGTGCTATTCTATTCTGCCAATACTACACAGTTTCTTGTAATGTACTTAAGATTATTTTGCAAGGTTGATTTCAACGAGGAAAAACATTTTGAGGAAATCCACATGATTGAGTTTTACTTGGTCAGGTGTAAGTGTATTTGTCTAAGCGGTGATAGGACTCTCTCATGTTACGTGTTTACACTGTTTAAATTAAAATGGGTTTGCTGAGCACGAGTGACTCTGTGGTTCATGACGCTCAGAAGAATTTATACTTGCGCCACGCTTTACGTAAAGATTACGACTGAGTAAATGATATTTATACGGATATAGCAAAATATACTTAAAATGACTATTTTCATTACAACAATACATTTAATTTCACATAATACTTTATGATTTTAATTCACATAAGATTTTATTTAATTTTTTTTTTTCAAACTCTATAAGTACTAAATTTATACATACATATACTCACAGCTATAAATCCCTAGAAGGGGTAGCCACAGCTACAGAATATAAAAATACTTAGGCACAAAATCAACCTCATCGCAAAAATCACTTAAAAAGTCCCAATACCCTTGGTGAGGCAGTGCTATTCTGAGCCGACATTGAGCTACTACATTCATTGAATAATTTAATACGAAAAAATAATATAAACCAACAGTTGTGTACAAAATGGACTATACAATACATACATACATACATATACTCACGGCTATAATTCCCTGGAAGGGGTAGCTAGAGCTAAGGAATCAGAAATTCCTCAGCCACTTTTGGAAAGTTAAGTGGTGAAAAGATAATATGATAAGGTTGTTGGTGATGGGTCTCCAATCCCATCGCCCAATGTTCCCTTAAAAGCCCCAATATCGTTAGTCGCCTCTTACGTAAACCCGCCGGCAGAAATGGGGTAGCGCTATTCTAAGCCGGCGCTACACAGCTATACTGTACTATACAATAGGCCTGTAGAAAGTATGTGTAGATGTACAGACTAAGATAAGCCTTTCGACGATTTTAGGTCAAGAGCGCAAGGACTCGAGCATGTTTGAAAAGACTAATGAGTGTGTACTAGTTACGCCTTTCCAAAACGAAATGAATACGAGAAAAAATGAAAGATATTTTTAGACTTTTTTATAATACAAGTATAACTTTAGAACTGTTTATGATAACCATAGGTATGTATGAAAAGATTAATAGATGTAGACGAAGCTAGAGTGGTTTGCTAGGATCGTACGAAGTGGCGATCGATAGTCTCTGTCTACCCCAATGGGAATAGACGGCGTGAGTATAGAGATGAATGTATAGTTTCTAAATTTAAGGCTAACTTATATTGTGAGATTTTCCATTTGAAAGTGTTAAAGATAACGATATACGTTAAAGAAATGTAAAAGAGTTAGTGATTTTAAACCACGACCTTTGTAGTTAAAAGAACAAGTGTGCCCTCACTACAGGGTGCCATTAGAGTTTATGTTAACTTGCATAAAAACTTTTGTAATTATTTAATTAAGGGCATACATACATACATACATATACTCACGGCTATATTTCCCTAGAAGGGGTAACCAGAGCTAAGGAATTATAAATTCCTCAGCCACTTTTGGAAGTTGAGTGGGGAAAAGATGGTAAGAATAAAGGTTTTTGGTGATGGGTCTCCAACCGCATCGCCCAAAAATCCAATAAAAAGCCCCAATACCCTTAGTCGCCTCTTACGACACCCGTGGGTAGAAAGGGGTAGCGACATTCTAAGCCGGCACTACACGGCAATTAAGGGCGTCCCCGGAAAAATAGGTTGATATTGATTGTTTGGAAATTCTATCAAATCTGATTTGATGATATTGATATGACATGAATAAAATATATGTTGGTGATTAGTTCATGGTGTTAAAATTTGATGTTTAACATTTTAATAATCTGTAGAAAAATATACATACATACATACATATACTCACGCCATTAGTTCCCATTGGGGTAGGCAGAGACTATTGATCGCCACTTCGCACGATCCTGACAAACCTCTGTAGCTTCGTTTACATCCATCAATCTTTTCATACATGCTCTTTTATTCTTCATACTTCGGACGCCAGCCTTTTTGAGCACACTCTCAATTTGGTCCAAGTGTGTTCTCCGTGGTCGTCCTCTACTAACATTACCATCAGTAGAAAAATATGATGAAAAAAATTGAATTGGAACATGCTTTGTTTTCATAAAAACCGTATAGGCTCCACTGGCATAACATACATGTGAACTCATTATGTGTCTATATACGCGTAGCTTTAAGATCTGTAACTTTGATGTTTACCTTTTCATTTAAACATTATAGTTATTCAATAAATTAAATAAACTTCATTTATCCTGCGTGCGCGTTTTTTCCGTCACTGTCACTCTCAGTAAATTTGACGTAAGAGTGAGCGCAATAGCTGCAAAATGCGGGGAGGCCCTTAAGAATAACGATTTTAGTAATTAAAACATTTAACTATATACATAACATAACATAAAGTTCACGCCGTTTATCCCCGAAGGGGTAAGCAGAGGTACCAATACTTCTGAACATCACGTGACAGCGCCCAGTGTTCAAAGTTTTGCTTAGACACTGTACTCACGTGATAGGGGCCTATCGCCGTTTTGTACGAATACACTGTCACATGGCTAAGCACAACTCGGCCATGTGGGTTTCCTCACGATGTTTTCTTTCCCTCACCGTTAACAACCATGATAAATTAACCACACATATGACTTTAGAAAAGAAAAATTGGTGTAGGCGCGACCCGGGATTTGAACTCACGCCTGTCTGTTAACAGGCGGGTTTTCTACCCATTGGACTATCACGTCGATTGAACAAAATTTAATCATATACACTAAAACTATTATACTGTTTTCGTAAATTGTTTGCCGGCATAACTAAATTTGGTATAACTTATACTAAGCATAATATTACAAATAATATAAATCTTTAAAAAAAACCGTGATAGCTCAGAGGGTAGAACACCGCTGATAACGCAGACGATGAGGGTTCAAATCCCGGGTCGGGCCTACACCAATTTGTATTTTCTAATTGCATATATGTGGTATTTATCAGGGTTGTTAACGGTGAAAGATAACACCGCGAGGAAACCCACATGGCCGCATACTAACTCATGTGACAGTGTATTCGTAGTAAAAGGCGATAGGCCTGCCCACTGTCATGTGAGTACACTGTCCAAACAAAACGTGGGTACTCTGAACACCAGGTGACAATGTGCCTCTGCAAACCCCTTCGGGGATATACGGCGTAAACGTTTGGGCAATAATTATGGAAACATCTCATTTTTCATCACAAAATGTGTTCAATGCGGAGTTTATGTAAATAAAGGTTGATGGTTGGCTTGATGTATGGAAATTATAATTCACTTATGTTATTAACCCTGTGCATTGCTAAGAGACATGTTAATTTAATAGGTCTTGACTAAACACAACATTATAAAATCCATTTAAATTGCGCAATCCGTGTATGATTCACATAAAAAGAGCTGTAATTAACAACTTAACTTTCGCGAGGTGCATTTGACGAAGGAAACTTGGCGTGTCCCAAGGACAATGTTTTTTTCTGGTGTAAATTATTTTATGTGACCCAGTTTGAAATGTTATGACGTCGGTAGGAACACGCAAGGTTTGGAACCAATGATTTGTGGTTAACTAAATTGTTACATGTTCCAGTAAAAGTATAACAATTAAAACTGAACATATTTTATACTTTAATGGTAGTGGCGAGTAACCTTACTTTTTTGGATTGTGGACGATATTGCAAGTATTTTTTTAATCATTAGATTTACGGTATACTTTGATATTGTAAGTATAAACTTGTAAGTGCATTAAATCAAATATATCTATTCAAAGTTCATCCCATAGTTGGTTGTATCTTTCATCTTACGAAGACACACATAAAACACTCGTCTATTCATTATTTAGATGAGTATTTTATGTTCCATAAAAAGTGGATCCTCCCCCTTGGTTTGTTGATAAAGGTTGCTATAGGCATACAATATGTTTTCAATAAAAAATACATACATATCTAACAAATCAGAATTAAAATGTTAACAAAAGTTTATTTGCTCTTTGGCAGAACCATGATTAAACAAAAGTTAAACAAGAATAATTATTACATTTGTAAATAAAAATGAGGTTATTTTAGAGAAATACATTTTTGCTATGAGTGAAAATTATTCAGTTTAAAATGTAATGATGATGATTATGAACAGAAGGTTCAAACAAATATTAGCTATTCTCAGTTCAGCCATAACCTTACTGTTTGTACAAAATTTAATACTACTCGATAGCGCAATTTTCGTAAAACGGGATTCAATATTTTTGTTCAATAATCCAACAAATAAAATCTTATAACGACCCATATAAAGTGCAATGTTATTTAAAGAAATGTTCCCTTAAGACTATAACTCTCGTAAAAGCTTAGATTTTTGAACTGATATCAAGAAGTATCCATTACAAATACCACCGCACCCAAAGCACTTAGAGAACAAAGAAGAAATCTCGTTGGGATAGAAATACGTACTTTCATTTCGCTGCACATTTTCAAGTGCAGATACCACTATGTTATCGGGAGCGGGATTTCCTAGTAAAGCGATGCGCTTTGTATCTTGCTTCTGGTTTCCCAATACTTATTTTAGAACAGTGATTGAGAATTTCCAAGGGAACTTTACTTTTCAAAATGTTTTTTTATTCTAATATTTGAGCTTGGTAACTCGTAAAGTTATTTAATAATATTCATTTTGCTTCAGTAAGTGGTTTTTTTAAAACGTTAGTTATAAATATTTGGATGTGATAAAGTTTATGTTAGTTTATTCTTTACTTCCAAAAGAGTGTTTGGTATAATATTTTTTGTCTATGTTATGTAGGATGTTGTTTATCAAACCATATTTATTTTTATACAACAAATCGTTTTAAAGAAATAATATCCGTGATGACACGAACTAATAATAAAAAACAGATAATTAAACTTAGTTGAATAATTTCTATATTCTTTTTTAAAGATTGTGTATCTTTAATAAAGTAAACAAAGGTCATGTATCTTTAAAACGTCATTATCAAAATTATTTATAATCATATTTTTTTGTAAGTACCGTTAATGAGTAATAAAGGATAGTAAGGCCGTTTATAATACAATCTAACATGCATTCTTGTTTAGCAGGAAATATTTCTCAAGCTTTAATCAAGGATTCCAGGTAAGCTCGTGCAACTAGGGGCATACCTTTCTTACAGAATGTTGCCTGCATGTGACGGTCAGCCGGCAAGCGCGCGTTCCACCTCAGCTATTGCCATCTTACTGCAGCGACTGAAAAATTAAATAAGTTTCTTATTAATATGTAAGCAGGTTTGCGAGGAACATAAACTTAATGTAAGTTGAGTATTGTTGCCGCAGTTTTGTAAGTATGATTGTAAGTGGCAAGTTTATTCCAGTTGGTGAAAACTTTTGTTTGTTTCATTAAAAGTCAGCTTAGAATAGCAATGTCTTACCATTTTCCATAGCTCTCGATGAAACGATATTTTTACGTGGATTTTCAATTGATTACAAGGCAAAGCTGCAGGGCACTTATAGCCTACTTTTCTTTATATAGCCTTCTAATCCTTAAAAATAGCCAACTAACATTTAATTTGTTTTTTTTTTGGTTTGAAAGAAAAAGTATCTAATAAGATTATAGAATATAAGAAACGTGATGCTATTACTGCAAGCCATGTACAACAGCAGGCCCATCCCCGTTTGGTACGAATACACTGTGACACGACTAAGTAAAACCTATTTTTACTTCACAATGTTTTCCGACTAAACTTTCAAAAGAGGCTGATAAATTGCTTATTTCGAATATCTAGCTATCCCGTTTTAAACTCAAAAGCCCTATCTAGGTGTATATAAATAGATATCTGCTAAAAGCGTGTTATATATATCCAACGTTAAACTTGTTTCTGAAAAACCGGCCAAGTGCGAGTCGGATCGCGCACTAAGGGTTCCGTACTATCATATATATAAAAAATCCCGTTTGTGTGAAAATCATGGGAGCCAAATTAGGTAAGTAATTTGATTTATGACGTTTAAAAATAGAACTACGGGCTAGATCTCATTCAAACCAATTTTCGTTAGTAGTTTGTATAGTAATACACATCATATATTTTTTTCAGTATTATCATGCCCATATTTTAGAAGTTACGGGGGGGGGGACACACATTTTAGCACTTTGAAAAAGTCTCTCGCGCAAACTATTCAGTTTTGAAAAAAATGATATAAGAAACCTCAACATCATTTTTAAATACCTTTTGATAAATACCCCACACGTATAGATTTGATGAAAAAAAAAATTTTGAGTTTCAGTTCTATGTATGGGGAACCCTAAAAATTTTGGTTTTTTTTTCAGATTTTATTTTAAAATCTTAATGCGGTTTACAGAATACATCTACGCACCAATTTCCAATAATGTAGTTTATATAGTTTCGGAATAAACTGGCTGTGACATACGGACGGACGGACGGACGGACGGACAGACAGACAGACATGACGAATCTATAAGGGTCCCGTTTTTGCCATTTGGCTACGGAACCCTAATAAAAAAGTAACCTCATTTCCTTATAGACTGTCTGAGGAGATTATGTAAATGAGATGCAAAATACGTACGCGTCTTACTTTTGTTTTCATATTTACATCACATGCACGATATTTGCTATGAAAAAGGAATTACGGCATTTAAAAATTTCTCCCGTTTTCTTAGGTTTAAATATTTTTTGTATTGAATAAATCAATAGCTTTTTGCAGAAAGGTTTAGATTCAAATGCAAGCGTTTTTTTAAGGCATGAGCTGTTTTAAGCAATATATTATTTATACACTTTAACAACACTTCAGGCTAAAATTGGGAAGTTTCAACATCAGATTATATTTATCATCAAATGCCATACTTTCCAATATAAATAAAAATTCATGATAGTATTGTTATATTTTCAATAAATTTAATATATTGCTTTCATCTCAATCTAAGACTGTGAAAAATAAAAGGACTACATATTGAAACCATTTATTAATACAACAATCTATTTCTATTAAATTTTGTCTCAAAAACAATTTGTGAAGTAGCTGACGTTCTTGTATTAAGTAACTCTGGATTATGAATTTAAGAGGAGGAAATGAATTCCACTTGTAATATTTACTCATGGCTATTTATTTTTATCCACACGTATATAGAATATAAGAAACAAAATTAGAAACGTGACGCTATTACTGCAAGCCGTGTACAACAGCAGGCCCATCGCCGTTTGGTACGAATACACTGTGACACGACTAAGTACAACTTATTTTTACTTCACAATATTTTCCCACTAAACTTTCAAAAGAGGCTGATAAATCGCTTATTTCGAATATCTGGCTATCCCGTTTTAAACTCAAAAGCCCTATCTAGGTGTATATAAATAGATATCTGCTAAAAGCGTGTTATATTTATCCAACGTTAAACTTGTTTCTGAATAAAAAAGTAACCTCATTTCCTTATAGACTGTCTGAGGAGATTATGTAAATGAGATGCAAAATACGTACGCGTCTTACTTTTGTTTTCATATTTACATCACATGCACGATATTTGCTATGAAAAAATACTTACGGCATTTAAACATTTCTCCCGTTTTCTTAAGTTTAAATATTTTTTGTATTGAATAAATCAATAGCTTTTTGCAGAAAGGTTTAGATTCAAATGTTCAATCAGGGTTACACCAATTTGCGTTTTTTTAAGGCATGAGCTGTTTTAAGCAATATATTATTTATACTCTTTAACAACACTTCAGGCTAAAATTGGGAAGTTTGAACATCAGATTATATTCATCATCAAATGCCATACTTTCCAATATAATTCAATTCATGCAAATATTGTTATATTTTCAATAAATTTAACATATTGCATTCATCTCAATCTAAGACTGTAAAAAATAAAAGGACTACATATTGAAACCATTTATTAATACAACAAACTATTTCTATTAAATTTTGTCTCAAAAACAATTTGTGAAGTAGCCGACGTTGTTGTATTTATGTTAAGTAACTCTGGATTATGAATTTAAGAGGAGGAAATGAATTCCACTTGTAATATTTCTTCAAGGCTATTTATTTTTATTCACACGTGACATATAAAGATTTTATAAAGATATAAGACTGCCTCTGTTGTCTCGCGGCTAAGCGCTTGGTTTGAAGTACGGAGGTCTCGGGTTGGATCCTGGGGGTTGGTAACCTTACAAATTTAGTTTGTAAGATTTAACCCAGTTTTGAAGGATATTGCAGGCTTGAATCACCTGATGATTGAATCACTGGACTAAGACCAAATCACCCTACATAGGGTAGGCTCGAGCCCCTTGGTGGGGGCATATATGGGCTGTGAGATGATATAAAGATTAGGGAGCATCAAATTTCAAACTTGGTGGTTCACCTTATCAACCTATTAATTAATAAGCCTTTGTACTCTCTTCTGCGTCTACAAAAGCCATGTTTTTTTTATGTAGTGTTATTCTAAGCCAACTCTACCCTGAACGTTAAATTTTCAAAGAAACAATACAAATACGTGTCAAATGTAAAATCTTGTTACTTTTTAAATCATTTCATCAAACGTTTCAAGTATCATCACAAGTTCAAAGCGGTGACGATTTCATTTAAATCCTTAAAGCTTTGTTCCGCTTTCATGTAATTTATACTGACAACAAGGCTTTGAGGGAGAAGAGAAACCGATGTGATGGTTTTAGTAATACGATTTCCGATTTAAAGGCATTTTTGAGTTCTTTCTTTCCTACTAATACTTGTATTGCCTAATTTATTTTGAAATAGGAAAACCATTAATGACGAAGAACTGGTTTCCACTTTTAAGAATATATTATGTTTATGCACACCTTTATTAAGATTTAATGTTTCATATTTTTTGATAAATGGAAGCAGCGAATTCTACTTTTATCAATTTCACTACTACAACCACTAAATATTTTTCTTTTAAAGCGAAAAATGGCTGACCGGCTTGAAAAAAGGTCACAAAATTTCGGCTTTTTATTAAAATAGTAATAATTAAATTAATGTAATGATAAAGTTTATTGGTAGATTTTAGCATAATAAATAAAATTTTGAATTCCTAAACCTTTAAACCAAAACCTGTCGATTTGTTTGCACTAATTGCAAAATACATCGTCCATCTGACCTTTGGCAACGGCTAAACAAATAACAGTTCCGTAACAAGGCAGTTTTGCATCTTGGTACGAAAACGGACTATATAATGCAAGCGGATGAAGTAGGCTTTGCCGTCCAATGAAACCCGGAAGCGCCGCCCCGGGATACGAGAAACAACTTCCGGTGTGCCCGCACTAATCTCATAAATACGCCCGTTTGCATACCGAATCAGATTATTTTACAGCTTGCATAATTTGTTAAATTAGTTTTTACTTTATTTATATATAATCGGTAATGTGTAAGTTTGTGAAAATTAAAGATTAAATGGAATGCTGTTTTAGATTTAAGTTTTTAAATTCTGTTTAAATTATTCTGTGTTATTTTGAGTTAAAATACCACAAAAGAAAATTCTTAAAAATTTTATCTTTCTATATTATCAGCTTTAGTACCACAATAACAGTATTTGCATTTAGTTAACTGATTTTACAAATATTAATTTAAAAAACAAAGTTAACGTTTTTATCTGATTGGAATACAATTGTAAATAAAAACATTATTCAATGAAATAAATTCTGTTTTCGGTAAATTTATTTTCAACTGCACAACGGGCAATAACACTTTCAATTCATAATTCAGTATAGCCTGCTCCGCAAAGTTGTTTTAACTTGTAGCCTTCGTGTTATTTCGTAGTAGTTTCGGAGCTGCTACGAGTTTCACAGTAAATTTGTAGCGTTGCCGTTGTCTGTTTTTGCTACGAATTTAGCAATGGACGATACGGCCAGCCCCGGGCGTTGCACAGATAGTATAATGTTTTTATGACGAGCTAATTTTTCCGTTATTTTGTTAAATGTAAAACAATATTTATAGCGGTTTCTCTGAATATTAAATTCAATGAAAGATTAACTTTAAGTGCAGAAATTTGCCTTGAGAATTCTGACATCGTTGTAATTACATTAGCGTTACAAGCAATCGACTAATGTTTAAAAAAAATAGGATTGCTCGTTACTGCAGTATAAAGGTGCAGGCTATTATTAGAATACCATGCGGATACTTTGTTATAATTTCCTTTGATCGCACCGCCGCCAGCGTGCCGCCTGCCCGTCCTGAGTCCTTGAGCGCCTAGCTTATTTTAGCTTTCTGTTACCAAGCAGTCACGGAGGCCTTGTTAAACATGCTATTCGTGATATATATTCTACGAGCAAATATATTGTGTCAGGTATCGAAAGTAAATGTAGTTCATGTTGCGAGAAAGAAATACGACAAAAAATCCAGTTAATGAAGCTCTTTTGTTTAACCTCTCAAAAACAAGTCATTAGACTTCTTTATTATGTTACAAGATTTAATTCCGCAAGCAGCAAGAAGTTGTGACGCGTCTTGCAAATGTTACAAAACCGTTGACAGTCAAAACCTCTGGCTGTCCGATTTTAAGACTATAGCTTATCGATGTTTAGTAGGTCCTCATTTTCTCTCATCATTTCAGTAAAGACTATAGTGACAAAGAAGTTAAATAAATATAGTAAATTACAAAGTCAATAAAATAAGTGGGTCTAAAAATGTTGCAGCTTCACTCAATCAACTCGTGATGAAACTTGGCACTCATCCCGAAAAGACAGCTATCATTCTTTACTTTTTAAATTTCAGTCACATTTTCTCATCAGACTTTTGGCATGAAAAGGAAAATCAACTTCGTTATGTAATTGAAGTGATCAAGCTAATAAACGTCAGAAAAGTTTTATTTTACTCTCTAGTGAGAGCGTCACTTTGAAAGGCTTTGTGTGAATAATTAACCATTTTGTGACCAATATTTAAAAATAGGCTGCTTTTGTGGTGTCGCGGTTAAGTGCTTGGCTTCAAGTACGGAGGTCTCGGGTTCGATCTCCGGGGGATTGTATCCCGGCTACTATTACGGTAGTAGTCGTTAGTCTGCCAACCCGCAATTGGCCAGCGTGGTGGACTATGGCCAAATGGCCCTATATAGGGTAGGCTCGAGCCCCTTGGTGGGTACAAATATGGGTTGTTAGGAATGCTATGGCGCTGGGCGGTTGTCTTGATAAACATTGTCTCATCATCTAACATCACACGATGCACGATATGCATATTACCTTGATTTGTCTTAGTTTTTGATCAAGTTATTTATGAATTCCTATGGAGATAGCTCAGGTTAGAAAGAAATGTAAACCAAACAAGAAACTGGATAAAAATTATATCGGGGTTCAAGAGGTAAAATTTGTTACTACTATACTAAGCTACGAGAAACGTGTAAAATATTTATACTTAACTTACAATTCCGTGTCAATTTCCATTTAACATATTTGTTTGGTGTAAATGTACTAAAACTAATTTCTGCTTATGTACCTCTATATTTTTATCAAATAAAGATATATTATCAACGATGTTCTCACAATGTAGATGAATCTCGTTGCCGTAGGGGTGAATTGCAGCAGGTGCAAAAATCTTATTCTGAAACGCGGACTGCTTCAAAAGTATTATTAAGTTGGCTAGGAAGCCAAATAGTATATCCAGGTAGCTATTGGTCCATGCAATATAAATATATTATATGTAATTCAGCTGCACTACCAAAGTCATATGTGTCTTTTTCGTATAGTTTTGTTTATATCAAGTGTTCACTGTTCTACAAACTATTATAACAAAATAGTAACTGTAAATTTGAAAGATCATAATAGCAAAGTAATTGCAATAATGCCACCCTTTTACGAATAGTTCTTGAAACCCCTTTTTTATAATTTATCACTCGTATACCAAAAAGAAAATCAAAATCACCAAAGCCTATAAAATCGCAAAAACTTTCAAATTTGCCTTACTAAATTTTGATACTGATTACAATATTGGATTGAATCAGGCGTTACTTTGCGGAAATCCATAGCAATACTAATATTAATAAGTTTCTTCGCTTCGCTTCGCTTAGTACTAATTACAATGTTAAAATCCAGTGCATACATAAATATATGTACTCATGGCCATAAATCCCTTCTTATTATTTTTCCAAAAAACGCTAGCCAGAGCTTTAGAGCTAGAAACTCGTCAGCCACATTTAGAAGTTGATAGGGAACAAGATGGTAGAAATCAAGTATAGTTGGCCTTCAACTGCATCGCCCAAAAACCACTAAAAAGCCGTTTACGACACCCGTGAGTAGAAAGAGGTAGTGACATTCTAAGCCGGCACTACTTGTCAGCCTTGAGGTTATAATAAAATAAAGACACATCATAACAATATCAAAACGAAATCATCTATTTAAAGCAATACGTGATACAAAATAGCGTAATTTGAATCTGTATAATGTTTGCACTGGAATTTGCAATAAAGATCACTTATCTATGCAAATGTATTTTCCAACCAGAAGGCAATTAGCTGAATAAATAATACATAAAGTCGCCACTATTAGTACAACGAGAGTCACATTTTTAAAGTGCATAATGTTACTACCGCTAAATAAAATTCTTTTTAAAATATCTACTTTCAAAATCTAATTTTACATATTTATTTACTGATTAAAATGACACAATTGACTAGTCAGAGTTTCAGAATAAATAATTTTTAGCTGCCCATGGAAGTTTAGAGGGGAGAAAATTGTGAAAATAAAGATTGATAAATGGGTTTTCTTTCAACAACGCACAACTATCACTTATAAAACACTGATATCCTTAGTTGCCTCGAACAAGACCCATGGACATAAATTGTTCATTGCTATTTGCATTGAAGCTAAGTCTAACGGCACTTGATCTTTAATAATAGCTATTGATAAAGTTATTCACATTATTATTCAATATAATGAATTCAATATATGCTGTAACTATCAAATATGAAAAATTCTGAATGCATGACGTGCTTTTTTATGGATCGAGACTGACAACTAGAATGCATATATCAAGAATATGCATAATAAATATGTATTTAGTCCTGCTATACACAAATAAAAAACGACTAAAAGAAGTGTCATTTAAAATAGTCAGACACTCTAATTGATTAGAAAAATATACTTTTAAATAACACTTGGAATTGTGACAGATTTATAAAATTGATTTAAAATATGCATATGATGATACGATTATTTAAACTTTATATTTATCAATTAAATTTTTTCTCTGCGTTAATTTCCGTTGAATACACTTTTGAACCCGACTTGAATAACTCTGCCATTGGATCTAAAAATATCTTACCGTTATATCCAAACGTTTAAAATTAAAAATGTATCGTATTATTTTTATTTTTAAGAACGTTCAACATCATTATTGCTTATAATAAAAAAGGAGACAAGTGCGAGTTGAACTCGCGTGAAGAGGGTTCCGTACGATGTTACCTATCATGTTTTTAGGGTTGTAAGTTGGTACGCACAATATTGAGTGTTTTACCATGTTATTTTAATATCATGGACTTCTTATAGGTTTTCCTATAATCTATAAGGAGAAAACTAATTTCTGTATTTTTTTCAAAATTTTAGGTTTAGTAGTTTCGGAGATAAGGGGGGGGGGGAATGGTCAATTTTCGTCTATTTTCTTGAATAACTTGGAAATTATTTATTTTTAAATGACAATAAAATATATTTAAGATCTTCTCAACAAGACCTTTCATTTAATATGCCACACGATGCAGTTTTCAGATATATTTTTCAATTTTCCCCTTCCCCTCCAAAAATGACCCCCCTTATACAGATTTCATCTGCTCACGTCACACCTCTGTGTTTGCGTCACAGGAATTGATATGTGTACCAAATTTCAACTTTATCGGTCTAACAGATTCGGAGATAATTGACTGTAAGCGACGGGCGGACAGACACACGAGTGATCCTATAAGGGTTCCGTTTTTGTATTCAGACGTACGGAACCCTAAAAAGTGGGAAATACCTAACAACTTAAAATATTGAACTTCTTTGTCGCTACTTCTGTCTTTTAACTTCTATAAAAATGTAAAAAAATGGGGTAGTGCTATTCTAACCCGACCCTACACAGCTAGAGAAATACTTACATATATAAACTTAAACACTTTCGCCCGATTTCTGAATTGAGTATTCAAGCTGTGAACGACTTAAGTATCGTTTTGTCTCATTCAGTTGTTAAGATTTCAATGCGACAGAACGATACTTAAGTTGTTCTCAGCTGGAATACTCAATTCAGAAATCGGCCGTTTAGCTTGAAAAAGCTAAGAATTTAAAGTGATATATTAGTCTCTTATTTATTTTATCACGCCACGCTGCATTTCAAACGCAAAATAGTGTAACCACTTTATTTCTAAAAACACAAATAGTTAGAACATGGGATTCAACGGCAATAGTAAATAGGACCCAACGGCAATACAACAGCTTGGGATTACAAGGATGATATTAATACCTGTTACGTATCTGTGTATCGAACGTGTAAACTGCAAGCCTGGTCATTTATCTAAATCAATCAGTGTGGGATAACTACTGTGTCGGTTACTTGACTCGTGACATTGTCGCTTCAGTTAACAACTCGAAACTCTAATGTTCACACCGTACTCGTATATATCGAACTGCAATCTATAGCGGACCCGCTGAGGGTCTCTGTCATGCAATGAAAATAAATATGTTTTTAATATCATCCTCACAACTTGTATACTTTTTCTATAGCTAAGAACATTAGCCAAATTAAAGTAAGATAATAATAATAATCAGTCGAATTGGTCGAGCAGTTTCCGAGTTTTGCTCTTAGTAACATCACGAGTTATTGTCATCTGCTGTTCAGAGTACCCAAGTTTTGCTTGGACAGTGTACCCACTTGCTTTGGGGCAGGCACATTGCCGTTTTGTACAAATACACTGTCACATGACTATGCACAATTTAGTCGTTTGGATTTCCTCCTTTATATTAACCACACATATGACTTCAAAAAAGACACATTGGTATAGGCCCGACCCGGGATTTGAAACCACGCCTGTCTTCTTATAGGCCGTGTTCCAATGAACTATCACGGCTGCTTTAATAAACATAAAACATAAACATACATAAACGTTCACGCCGTTTATCCCCGAAGGGGTTGGCAGAGGTACCAATACTCCTGAACTCACATGGCAAGCGCCATCTAGTTTCCAGAGAAGGTACCCACGTTTTGCTTAGACAGTGTACTCACGTGATAGGGGGCAGGCCTATCGCCGTTTTGTACGAATACACTGTCACATGACTAAGTATAACTCAGCCATGTGGGTTTCCTCACGATGTTTTCCCTCACCGTTAGCAACCATGATAAATTAACCACACATATGACTTTAGAAAAGACAAATCGGTGTAGGCCCGTCCCAGGATTGGAACTCACGCCCTTCTGTTTTTCGGGCGGGTGTTCTACCCACTGGACTATCATGTAGCTTAATAAACAGTTTTCTGTTATTGTTAAAATTTGTTTCTATAATCTTTAACATTATGATGCATAGAATTTAAAATACCTTTGCGTTAAAGCGATGCTTGTTGCCTTCGGTTTGGCTCTGAAACAATATAAATAAGGTTAATGCGTTAATGCTAATAACTTTACAGACTATTATCTTATTTTTTGCTGTGTAGTGTTGGCTTAGAATAGCACTACCCCATTTCTTCCGATGGGTGTACGTAAGAGGCGACTAACGGTATTGGGGGCTTTTAAGGGATTTTTGGGCGATTGCGGTTGGAGACCCATCACTTACAACCTTTATTTTACCATCTTTTCCCCCCACAACTTTACAAAAGTGGCTGAAAAATTTCTAATTCCTTAGCTCTGGCTACCCCTTCTAGGGATTTATAGCCGTGAGTATATGTATGTATGTATCTTAATTTGTTATTTTTGATATGATTTTCTGGCAATGCAAAAAGGAGGTTCTCCAAACAATTACTTGGAAATAAAAAAACATCACAAATTTTACAAAATCTACATCTCATAAAAAGTAGTAATGGCAGCAAAATATCTACAATATTTCATTTACATACAGCTTAATCTATCCTATTATTATCCTAAGCAAACTTTAGTTAAAATACAACTAAAACTACAAGCACACATTGACAAATATATTCATAATAAACATAAACATAAACGTTCACGCCGCATATCCCTGAAGGCGTTGGCAGAGGTACTAATACTTCTGAACATCACGTGACTTTGTCACCTGGTGTTCAGAGTACCCACGTTTTGCATGGACAGTGTACTTACGTGATAGGGGGCAGGCCTATCGCCGTTTTGTACCAATACACTGTCACATGACTAAGTACAACTCAGCCATGTGGGTTTCCTCACGATGTTTTCCCTCACCGTTAACAACCATGATAAATTAACCACACATCCGTCATTAGAAAAGACAAATTGGTGTAGGCCCGACCCAGGATTTGAACACTAGTCGTTTGCGCGATAACCGAGTGTTCTACCCACTGGGCTATCACGGTTGCTAAATAAATAAAATATATTCAGCATAATAAAAACCATTACCGACCCTCATCAACTTTTATCGGAGAAATATATTGGAAAGCTGTGTTTCATAAAATAAATGTCACGAGTGTTTAGTTTCATATCACGAAATATTGCGCAAACATCTTTATTAGTTGGCAGATCCAATATAAACTTAGTGTCGGCTTACATTACCGAAAACACCGGAAGCCGCAAATGAGGAGTAACAGCGTGGCTCTATAAGGCTGTGTGAAATATTAATAGCCGAGTTTCCGGGTCGGCCGCACAGGCTTTTAACACATCGCCCTAAGGTGTAATATACATGAGCGAATGGGCTAAACATAGAATATTCAGTTTGAACTATGTTGGTTTTGCTTTTCACCGCTTTCATGGCGTACCTTTTTAGTTTCGAAAACTAGAATTAGAAATACGATTCTAATGGGTTTTATTAGTAAGGACCACAATTAGTTATATTTAAGTCTGAGTTCAACATAAATGCAAAGTAGCTAAACTTTATTTCTGAACGATTTTTTTGCCGTGTAGTGCCGGCTTAGAATGTCGCTACCCCTTTCTACCCACGGGTGTCGTAAGAGGCGACTAAGGGTATTGGGGCTTTTTATGGGATTTTTGGGCGATGCGGTTGGAGACCCATCACCAAAAACCTTTATTTTTACCATCTTTTCCCCACTTAACTTCCAAAAGTGGCTGAGGAATTTATAATTCCTTAGCTCTGGTTACCCCTTCTAGGGAAATATAGCCGTGAGTATATGTATGTATGTATGTATGATTTTTTTTTAAATACCTGCTTCAAAATGATTTAAGTCTACTTCGAAAGCACCTAAGACAAAAAAACTGTCAAGATGTATTTATTTGTTTTACCGTGTAGTTTTAGTTGCGCCCGTAAATATTACTTTATTTTCGTCGTTAAAGAAAATAGTGACTATAGTTTATATGACTTAAAAAAATAAAACAAAATACGCAATGACCGACGTATGTGATAAGTAGTGATAGGATACGAATTTTTCATTTGTATTCAACTACTCTTATAGCCAACCACCTATACATAGGACTTTAAATGGTATTCAAGATTTTCGTTTCGCATACAATGTTAAATTAGACATCCGATTGTCAAAAGGGAAACTATGAAAATATATACATTCGAAAGCTTTAAAATCGATTGTATTACAAATATATGAGAGTAGGTAAAATACACATGGTGACCTTAAAATATAAACATAAAACATAAACGTTCACGCCGAATATCCCCGAAGGGGTTGGCATAGGTACTAATACTTCTGAACATCACGTGACTGTCACCTGGTGTTCAGAGTATCCACGTTCTGTATGGACAGTGTACTCGAGTGATAGCTCTATCGCCGTTTTGAACAAATACACTGTCACATTACTAAGTACAACTCAGCCATGTGGGTTTTCTCACTATACTTTTCCTCACCGTTAACAACCATGATAAATTAACCACACATATGTCTTTAGAAAAGACAAATTAGTGTAGGCCCGACTCGAGATTTGAACACTAGTCGTTTGCACGATAACCGGTGGTGCTCTACCCATTAAGCTATCATAATTGTGAATAAAACAAGCTTTTGAAATAACTCCCGATAAAGTTTGCCACATGGAGTTGATATTCACTTGAAAAATAATAAAAGATCCAGGTTTTCTCAAGATTAGGTTTCTTAAAGAAATAAATAAGTCAGTCTTAATTATATTAAGATTTAGTTTGAACCTTGCCACGCAGTAAAATAACATTTTGAAGTAGGTAACTATTTTTCCAAAAGATTTGGAAAAAAATAAGTAACCAGTAAAAACAGGAGCAGTAGTAAAAGTTTATTTACAAAAGTAAAGTAACCATCGACGAAAATAGCGAGGATGTCAATGATTCAAGATATCGAGGAACTTATTTGTTTTATGAGAAATAAAATACCTTATGTACGCCCTCTTGAAGTTGGTTCTCGTATTGAAAAATGCTTTATTCCCAGCGATGAGATTTAAAAGATAAATTTACCTTATTTTTCTTGACGTCCGAAGCCAGAAAGTTTCAACAGTATTACAATTTATACACTGTTGAATGAAAACAGGATTCTTCATATTGATTGAAAAGCCTTAGGGAAATCTCACTTCCACACTTTGATATACCGTATGTACGAGTGTGAAGAGATTTCAAGATATTATATAATAATAACATTGGGAATTGAGTTGCCAAATTACATGATGGCCTAATGGAATTATGACAAAGTCTTAAATTTTTACAATTTCTTCTACATAAAAGGTTCTTAACAAGCCTTATAAGGTCGTCTTTTTCATGGTCATTTTCTTGATCACCAATGCCTCATTCTTCTTACTAAAGCCTTAAAATTGCCGTCCTAATCCTTTCGAACAGTTCTGTAGCAACAACTCCTGTAGTTTTCCTTAGACAGAGAACTCACGCGATAGGCCTCCTACCGCCGTGTCACATTACTAAGACAACTAAGCCATGTGGGATTTCTAAGGATATTTTCCTTCATGATAAACAAGCATAATAATTTAATCACACAAATAATGTCATTTTTTGTATATACATATTATAAGGTGAAATAACACCAAGTCATATCACAGAGTCAAGCCATTTACCGTCTTATAACATATTATAGTACCTATCTTATGACATGCCGCTATTGTTTAACCTACTCTGAGCAATATCATCCCAGTTTCACTGAAACGCTCAATTCTAAAGACACAGCAACAAACAAAGGATGCTTTGTTAAGACATTATACTGTTCCCGGAGATGGAGCTAATGACTTTTTAAATATTAATTACATCGTTAGTATGAATAAAAATGTTTTAAACATTTCAAGTTTAATGCTTTAATACGAAGACAACTGATGTCTTCGTTTGATATTTATGCAATAGTATAATGTTTTTTTATGGAAACCAGTGAATTCATTTTTAAACTTTCTATTTTATTTATATACATATACAATAACATACCATGAATCCGAATATCCCTGAACGGTTGGGCATAGGTACTAATACTTCTGAACATCTCGTGACTTTGTCATCTGGTGTTCAGAGAACCCACGTTTTGCATGGACAGTGTACTTACCAAGGATACTCTACACTACGGATGGGCCCTGTTGTACTAAATCTAAATAACGTTATGCAAATAATAATCATGTCGCAACAGAAATATTCTATATGCCGTTTTCTCTTTCTAACCTTCCGAGTTTAATCTCTTGAAAAAGAAAACAATACATGTTTACTTCTTGTTGTTTATAGCAAAATTTCGTCAAGACGTTACGATTTTGATAGCGCGTACATAGATCGGCCATCTTAGTCGCCATTTGATCTGTCAAGTTGCTTTGTAAACAAAAGTGTTGATTGTGTTTATTGTGTTTTGGACATTGATTAATCAAGTTTTGGACCATAAAATTACGTGGGAATATTTTTTGTCTTTACAGTAGTATAATACTTAAAAAAAATATATAATAACTAGGACTTCAATGCAAGTGTGCAATTGAAAAAAAGAGCTGAGCGATATGTTCGACTCGACTGAACTATCTTTATTGCAAATTATTGTTCCTTAAAGAAAGACATTCAATTCAACATTTGTTTAACAAAAATCAAATGTCTTTTTTATATTGTAAACCAGAACTACAATTTATGTACGCTCTAGAATATTCAGGTTTGTAGTCAAATATTATTTCGATTAATTGATTAGATTAGTATCTATCTATTAGTTTATATCGGTCAAGCAGTTCAGGGGGAGTAGCGTTCCGAAGAAGCGGCGGAAGTGAGCGTATGAGTTTCTCTATGGTAAGTCTATGGAAAAGTTTTTGGCAATTTCTTCTAGATGTTAGAAAAAGTTCTAATTTTTTTTTCACTAAAACCTGTAGGTACTTTGTGGCTATCGGCCTGTGAAATGATCTGTCAAGCGGTTCCGGAGGAGTAGCGTTCCATGGAAACGGCTAACCCGTGTATAATAAATAAATAAATATAATACTTCATTGAGATAAATTATATTTCATACAAAAAGACGTATAAGCATTACGTGTAATATATTAGTTGGCTAAATGTTGGCTTTACTCATAAAACTACAAAATTTATATAACTAACCCAAGTATCAAAAACAACATATAATTCAGAAAATATTTACAGAAAACGGCCGATTTCTAAACATAACAGTTGAATGTTTGGAGTGGCACACCTTGGAGGTTTAACCGCACCGAAATGATACTCTACCTTCTACTGAAGCCGTCAAATGAAACCGGTCACGCGATGTGAAAATTTTGCTAGTACTAGTGAACCAGTGAGCTAGAATATTTTACTAGGACTACAATGCAAATTGCGATTTAAATTAATTGAGCTGAGCAAGTTAGGTGAACCTCAGTCTTCTTACTATCTGTGCAGTCGGTCTTAATCTTTAAGCTACGCTCTAAATAAGAAACCATTACCTTTTTCCATTAACTACAACGCTAAAATAGTAATCGGCTATTATTTCTCAATAGTAGGTCCGATCGCGACATGCGGTCCCTTTCGAAACTAAGCAATGTCCACTTGATCACTGGGCAAATTTGGTTTATATCGGTCGAGCCGTTCCAGAGAATTTCGATCACATAGAAGTAGCCAACTCGCGTCTAGACTACTAGACAATCTTAATAAACATACATACATATACTAACGGCTGCAAATCCCTAGAAGGGGTAGCCAGAGCTAAGGAACTAAAAGTTCGAGCCGACACTACACAGCTTTCTAAGCCGACACTACACAGCTATAATCTTAATAGAAATATACCATAATTTAAATTTATATGACCTACATACATATACTCACGGCTATAAATCCCTAAATGGGGTAGCCAGAGCTAAAAGAATTAGAAATTCCTCAGCCACTTTTGGAAAGTTAAGTGGGGAAAAGATGGTAAAATAAAGATTGTTGGTGATGGGTCTCCAACACCATCGCCCAAAAATGCCTTAAAAGCGCCCATAACGTTAGTCACTTCTTACGTATAACCTCTGGAAGAAATTGAGTAGTGCTATTTTTAGCCGACACTACATAGCTGAATTTATATGAGAATATAAAATACAAACAAAAACAGTACAACTGTGAAAGACTATAAGTTAACCTTTTTAATACATTTAAATCTACATTTTGTGAAAATATTTCCAAGTCTTTTCACCTTTATACGTTTTTCGTATGATGAAAATATTTGAACCATCAAACCGATCACCAATATGTTTAAAACACTATTAAATAAATAAATATAAACATGACTATCATTTTGGTCGGTTAACGGTGAAAAATGGAAGACGAGCCATAGATTTTCCAAAAGAGACTACGAGAAGGACCACGGGCAATAAGTCTAAAATTCAAGTACTATCAGCCGATAACAAAATGGCATGCACGCTAAACCTTCAGACGTAGGTAACTAGAGAGAATATGTTATGATCATTTCAAAGTCAATAATATCGATTATAATTTATATTTTTGATTCAACACTGGCTAAACAAAATCTTTCATATTTACATACATACATAATCACACGATTTAAGTCCCAACAAATCACTTCACAAATATGAAAAAAAGGATAACTCTTACTAGTCATAAAATAAAACACAAAGTTCCCGCTTAGATAAAATCTGCTTTAAAACCGGTCAGTGGAAAAGAAATAGTTTTTTTTACTCCTAATCCTATAGGATATATTACAAAATTTATGTTAATAGCAAATAGAAGTCAAACACATAAAATTTAGAGCAGGCCATTGTTTCAATAACAAAACTCATATACTAGTTATTAAAAGTTTAGGAATAGGAAGTTATTAGTTTCTTCGTTAACAATTAAAATGACTTAGTACAATTTAGCTAATGATCTTAAACGACATAAATTTCGTGGCCATGAACCGAAGTTGTCTATTTTCGGATTTTAACCTATTTAAGAATTATTATGGAATATTGGATCGTGGTTTTTTTGTGAAGCAATAACCTTTCGTCAAATGGTAATGTGACACAAAATACCATTTATTATTTTATACAGATTATATACCCCATAAATTTTTAATTTGATTAAAATCCATAGCATGCAAAAATGATTCTAAATTCACTAAGAATATCATTTTTTTAACTTTAATACAATCCACAATAATTAGACCAACCCATTCCCTCTCATCTTCCAACAATGTCTGAGTTTTTTTTAATTTCTGAATCTCTGCCCATCTCATTTTGAAACTTTATAGCCGTGAGTATTGATATATTGATACAGGTAACATAATAACAAAATTTATTGAAGTATAATAGTGTCTTGCTATGTAGTGTCGGCTTAGAATAGCACTACCCCATTTCTTCCGGTGGGTGTACGTAAGAGGCGACTAACGGTATTGGGGCTTTTAGGGGATTTTTGGGCGATGCGGTTGGACACCCATCACCAACAACCTTTATTTCACCATCTTATCCCCACGCAACTTCCAAAAGTGGCTGAGGAATTTTTAATTCCTTAGCTCTGGCTACCCCTTCTAGGGATTTATAGCCGTGAGTATATGTACGTATGTATGTATGTATGTATAATATAAATCCGCGACCCGCTGACCTAGTGAGGGTTGACAGGAATAATAACTACCGTTATAGCAACCTGAACAAAACGGTCTATTTCAAAAAAGTGAAAATAGAAGGCAATTCAATTATATTTCAAAAAAACCTTTTGAAAATATGATGACTTATTTTAAATTTGTATAACAAAACCCGTGTAAATTGAAACATAGCCTTGAATTCTTAATTTAATATTAAACCATTACTGCTACAACAGCCTAGCTAAAAATAAATTTAGCGTGTAAAAGTAAATTAAATGACTTAAGCTAATCGCTTAATGTACCAACTCAATTTGTACGGATGCTTTTGGACTATACCCAGAATGTAAGCTAACCGTTCCGGGCTTATTTTCACAGATAAAGGTCGTTTTACACAAGTCAGTGACCCGGTTCCGAGAGACGTGTTGGCGGCGCCGAGTCTACCGGCCTTTGCACCCTATTGATCCAGATAGATTTAAAATCGGGATGAATATAAAGCGTAGCGTCGGCTTAGAATAGCACTTACCTATTTCTTACCGTAAGTATAGTAAATGGGGATTTAGGGTATTGGAGGTTTTAAAGAAATAGTTTGGCAATGCGGTTAAAGAGCCATCACCAACAACACTTTACAATCCCTACCAATCTCAATCTTCAAAAGTAGCTGCAAAAATATGTGTATGTATATAAAGTCCAATAAAGAAGATTTAATAATGTTATCTTTCTTGTAAAAATTTAATCAAACGTAAGCCGTAGCTAATCCTCTCAATTGTTCTTTCGTTATGAGAACAGCCAAAGTGAATTTGCAAGTTAGTTGATATATCTGCGACAAACTTTACGATTAGCTGAGAGCTTTCTTATATTGTTGGTTAATGTTTTTATCGTGTTGTGAAAAAGACATATATATTTGCCGTGTAGTGCCGGCTTAGAATAGCATTACCCCATTTCTTATTGTGGGTGTTCAGTGTTGAGGCAGCGGAGACCCATCACCAAAACCTTTGTTTTACAATCTTATCCTAACATAACTTCCAAAAGTGGCTGTGATCTTTTTTATTCATAAACTCGGGCTACGCCTTCTAAGGCTTTATAGCCTTGAGTATATGTCTGTATGTAAGTATTTATTAAGAAAACTTAGTTAGCTAAACAGAAAATTGATTTTTTCAACTGCAGCAGCAAAAAAAAATATTTTTGTTAATGTTAGTATGTTTGAAATATACTTTTTGGTACGTATAGAAAACATTAGGGTTTCACTTTTACAATGGATGTGTTATATTCATGTTCGTTCATTAGCAACACATCAATCAAGTTGGGCGAAGTATATTCTGACATCCTGTTACAAGTAAAAATATTTCAGTGTATGTAACACAGTGAAAATGGTACAAAAGTAATAGTAATTTATGTTTCAAGTAATATACGCGAATTTGTAATTAGATTAATCTTGTTTATGAATGTGTGATAAATATATCGTCTTCAAGTTACCTATACTGAAAGTATAAATTTTAAAACGGAGTACTCAGTGCTTTAGAATTCCCAATAAAATTTGCTTCTAACAGGTATCGTAAGAAAAGACGTAAGTTTTTTAAGGCTTTCAAGTGATTAATAAATAAAGAATAAATAAAGGAAAGAAAAATTTCGACACAGGCGGGAATCGAACCCGCGACCTCCGGTATACGCCCCCGTCGCTCTGCTATTGAGTTACCGTGTCAATGGCTGCCAGTGCGAAATTCTTCTACCCTTTGTTTCTTTTTACACTTTTAAGTAGTGTTTGCGTTCCCTACCTCCCGCCTGTGTCGAAATTTTTCTTTCCTTTATTTATTCTTTATTTATATTAGTAATAATCCCCACATGAGGTTTTCATGAACAAAAACATTCAAACTTTCAAGTGATTGTTGGCCAAAGGCGTAAGAATTATTGTTGGCCTTATTGGCTCGAGGCTAATAACCACTCATCGTTTATTTTCCCATATTATTCATACTAAAATTCTGATGAATTTATTATTCGAAAGTTCTAACAACAACTTTTTGGGATTTAAAGCTGTTAGTATATGTCTCAAGACTCAAAAAATAATTCAAACGTTCACACCGTTCCCCGAATATGAACGGGCATTCTGAACAAAACATGATAGTGTCACCTTGTATTCAGAAAACCCACGTTTTGCTTGAATAGTGTACTAATGATTCTGTACAAAAACACTGGTACATCACTAAGTACAATTAACTTAGCCATAACAAACTCACATCAGTTTCCTCACGATTTATTCCCTCAAAGTTGGTAGAGTATATGTATAACGGTATATTAACCAAAAAATCGATGTAACCACAGTCAGACTTTTTTTTAAGATTATTAATTTTTAACTAAGGACGAGATAAGATCGGCCCTGGAAAGCTTAAAAACAGCAAAACTCCGGGTGATGACGGGGTAACGACAGAGCTTCTAAGGGCAGGAGGTACACCTGTACTGAGAGCCCTGGAAGATCTGTTTAACAACGTCATCTACAGTGGAACTATTCCGGAGGCGTGGAGCGAGAGCGTCGTGGTCTTGTTCTTCAAAAAAGGAGATAAAACCCTTCTCAAGAACTACAGACCGATCGCGCTCTTGAGCCACGTATATAAGCTGTTCTCACGGGTCATCTCGAATCGTCTTGCCCAAAGGTTCGACGAGTTCCAGCCCGTGGAGCAGGCTGGGTTTCGAAAAGGCTTTAGCACCTTAGACCACATCCACACACTACGGCAGATTATACAGAAAACCGAAGAAGAGTATAATCAGCCGCTGTGTCTAGCATTCGTGGACTATGAAAAAGCCTTCGACTCCATCGAAACCTGGGCTGTTCTACAATCATTACAGCGTTGCCGAATCGACTGGCGCTACATTGAGGTGTTGAGACACTTGTACAATGCTGCGACCATGACCGTCCAAGTACAGGATCAAAAGACGGAACCCATCCAACTGCAGCGAGGGGTGAGACAGGGGATGTCATATCCCCGAAACTGTTCACGAATGCGTTGGAGGACGTCTTCAAGATGATGAACTGGAACGGAAAAGGTATATGTGTCAACGGCGAGTACATCTCACACCTCAGGTTTGCGGACGACATAGTCGTTATGGCAGAAACGCTGGAGGATCTCGACGGGATGATAAGTAGCCTAAACTCAGCCTCTCGGCGAGTGGGGCTTGGCATGAACTTGGACAAGACGAAAATCATGTTCAATCATCTTGTTCAGCCAAGACCAGTTCTTGTCGAGGGAGCAGAGCTCGAAGTTGTGCCGGGGTACGTCTACCTAGGTCAGACGCTACGACTCGGTAGAAACAACTTCGACAAAGAGGCTGCAAGACGCATCCAGCTGGGCTGGGCTGCTTTTGGAAAACTTCGGCATATCTTCTCCTCGGCCATCCCACAATGTCTGAAGACTAAGGTTTTCAACTAGTGCGTCCTGCCAGTGTTAACGTATGGTGCGGAAACGTGGACACTCACGGCTGGACTAGTCCACCAATTCAAAGTCACTCAAAGAGCGATGGAGCGAGCTATGCTCGGCATCACTCTGTTGGATCGCATCAGAAATGACGTGATCCGACAGAGAACTAAAGTAGCCGACGTAGCTCATCGGATCAGCAAGTTGAAGTGGCAGTGGGCTGGTCACATCTTCCGAAGAACCGATAACCGATGGGGAAGACGAGTTCTTGAGTGGAGACCACGCACTGGCAGACGCAGTGTGGGGCGCCCTCCAGCCCGCTGGACCGACGACCTAAAGCAGGTGGCCGGGAGTGGTTGGATGAGGCTGGCCGAGGATAGGAAGAGGTGGCGCGCCATGGGAGATGCCTATGTCCAGCAGTGGACGAGTGTGGGCTGATGATGAATTTTTAACTTGAATGTATGGTTACTTCAGATATTTATTTAACAAAATTAATATCCTAATTCTAAACAATTTTTTTTCCTACAAACATATACCTGTACTTTAATCATTTAAATCCCTAAAATACGTTTTTAAATTCTAAACGGTATACTAATGGCAAAACTTCTCGCTGTATTTTCTCAAGCCAAAGTGGCTTGAGTGCCCTCAAGTGAGGTGTTAGAGAGCTCCTACTTGGCAGCCCTTTGTCATACTTTACCCGTCTCGTTAAAAGTTTTGCAATAACATCCTAAGGTACTTTAAAGAACTTTTTATAGAAGAAATCCTAAAACAAAATATTACATTCATTGGTTCATAAAAAGTCGCTTAAGCAGTATCATAAATGTATTATGAATAAATAAACCACTAAACTAATAATATTTCTTCGAAGTACGGAAACAACTTACCTATTTTAATTATTTTATCTAAAAACCTTCAAAAATATAATCACGGCTATTAACCTCTAAAAGGGGTAGCCAGAGATTCAGAATGCGAAATTCCTCAGCCACTTTTGGAAGTCAAGTGGGGAAAGGATTGTAAATAAAGGTTTTTGGTGATGGGTCCTTAACCGCCTGACCCAAAATTCACTTAAAAAGCCTCACTACCAGTACCAATTAGTCGCCCCTAACGAACCTACGGGCAGTAATGGGTTGTGCTATTCTAAGCTGACACTACACAGCTTATACATATCCTTATTTGAGATTCCGTTAAATATATTAATACTGCGCACCAACCATGGGCGACAGGAATGAAAATTATATTAATATGAGCGTGATTAATTATGTTGAAAATTGTATTAGGATAAACCAAACAGGTAGAATATCACAAGCATAAAATTGCTAGCATTTTCTGTCATAGACTAAAATTACCTTTAAAGAATTCATGACTTTGAAATTAAACCACAACACGGCAAAGATGGTGATAAAAACATTAAATTTTCTATTAAATATTTTGTTATTTTGCAATTCTGAAACACTCAATTTTTAAGTATACAATTCGTTTCATTAACTTTTTTCCCGCATCGTTTCCGTTCGTTCGTTGTAAACTACTTTCAATATCAGTAGAGAGCCATGTAAATGCATGAGTACGAGTGATTGAATCAGTAAAATTAAATATGTACATTTTATTAATGTACTCTTTTTAAAACGGATACCAAACCTAGAATAAGTTCTTCTCTAGAGGTTTGCCATTACTGTACAAATTGGCTAACGATAGTAGCCTTGAGAATATGTATGTTTGTAGTAAATAAATTGAAAACCTTTGTATTAATGTTGAGTTATAAATCAAACCTAAACAGTTAAATATACCTGGCCTCGCTCTATAAAGAAAAGACAGTTGGCAATGGCTAAGTGAGGGTTAAATAGATGAAGCTAATGTAGGTATCCTGTTGCCTCGTTTTATTCAGGTTACGTTGAAAAGAACTCAAAGTAGAATGGTAATTCACTGCACGAACATATTTCATTTCGTCTAAAAGCTGGGAGTATTTCGCTTTTACACGGTCGGAGGTCGCAAATTGCTTCTAAAAACCTCGTTTCTAAGTCGATTTCATATTTTGAATTTCTATTTTTGGGTATTTGATGCAAGTAGGTACTAATGTTGCTAGCGGTGTATATTTTGCTTTGATTTACGGCTTGCTATATTTTGCCATGTTCAACCTTAATAAAACTATTTTATGCGCTATTAATTCCCTTAGGAGTGGATAGAGAGTATCGATCGATAGTTTGGCGTGATTCACAAAAATCTCTGTTTCTGCCCTCATTTTTCTTCATGCCCTTTTATTCTTCTCGTTTTTGACTCCTGCTTTTGTGAGAACCATTTCAATGTATTCTTTAAATGTCTTGCGTGGCCGTTTTTACTAACATTGCCATTTACATTAGCTCTACATATCTTTTTCGCCACTTTACACGACCTATCCACCTTAATGCTTCTTCCGCATAATTTTCACACCACATCGTTCATAATCACTCAATTAGTGAGTCGCACTAACGTATACGAAATCAACTTCTGAAGGACCTATTTTCCACTGCATTTCCTCTATTTTCCTATTTCTTTGTCATAGCTAACATTCATATCAAAATATCACCAATGGAACTAGAATTGCACTACATTATACACTCTTAATTTGCTTAACGTAAACAAAAAAAAAGATAGATATTTGGGTAATATTAGAAGGAAAATTAAAGTAGCTTCCTTTGTGGCATGTAGAAACGCGTAGATAACATCTACTAAAACCCCAAAAACTGACTGATAGCAGCTGTATCAAAAAAACTTTTTGTCTGTCCTTCGCTTCCCGTTTTAACCTTTTTCTTAATGCGCAAACCCCTTCAGGTGAAACCGCTGCGTTTCCTACTAAATTATTCAAACAAAAAAGAGTGGTCAACAATATTCGGCAAAGATTTCGTGTCTAGAAAACAAATGTGATACAGTGAGGTCGGACGCAAGATGAAACCTCAACGGAGCAATCCATCACGTAGACGTTATCTTGTTTGTCACGTTAGAACTAATACAAGCCAAGTATCCAATCTCGCTCAATTGTCGTGAGATTGTTATGTCAAGTTTTATTTATTGTGATTATTATTATGTCGTATATGGTAAAGTCATTTTTGTAGGTTTAAATGATAATTAATATAAAAGAATTGTTATGTGCGAATTCTTCTTCTTTGTCAATTCAAAGCAAAATTTACCAATTATTTTCAATATGTTTAAGTTGAGTTTCAATACCAAAAATATAGGTCATATTGTTAAAAGACAAAGGCAAAGGCAACATTTTTCAAAACTATATTGTAGGCCAAACCTGATTGCTGATACTACAAGATAATTAAAATTTCATTGTCAACCGTATTATCCCATAATTCCTATATAGTTTATTTAAATAAACTATAGTATTTAATTGTCAATCGATTAATATGTTCTGTTGGTATTAATAGTTTAAAATAATAGTACTCATCCATCCAGTATCCATGAGTAGTTTTACCAAATCACAAAAAACATTGAGGCCTAAATCAAGGATTAAACGACCACTATCGAAATATCCAATCCTATAGTATAATATTTAAACAGGAAGAGCTTTAAGTCGGCATTATTACACTTCAATTAGTGTAACCGACAAGCTTGAAACTGGTTTTGTTTCTCTTTGATCAGTCAAACGTCGCGGCGGTAAAGGCTCTGCTTCGCCAACTGTAAAATCTGTCAACAATCGGAACTAAACGTGAACTGTTCCTGCTATTGTTTGTTTGAAAGGCATTGGTTCTTCGTTTCCTATATTAACGGTTTGACTGATTTGATTAACTTCATAAATAGTATATGTCTTATGATAGAAATAATAAAGATATGATTATTTGGATTGGCTTTATAAACAGTAGATTAGTTTTTAGTAGTCTTATGATAGAGACAGTAGGAAAATATGGAAAATCAAGAGTTTTGCTCGAGTACCGTTATTTTTTAATTAACTTTTATTATCTTTATCACTAGTCACCCTTTATGAAATTCATCGTGGTTATTAACATCCTATAGCAATCCTAAATTGCTTAGCTTTCTAATTGCGAAAGATTCAGTATTTCTGGAGATAAGCCTTTTTAATCAAACAAAGTTTCAAACTTGACTGTTTCTTAATATTTTCATAGATATAGTAATATTGCTGATTGATTCAAAAAGGCAGGCATCCGAAGTATGAAGAATAAAAGACCATGTATGAGGTGAATGATGGATGTAAACGAATCTAGGGAGGTTTTTTAAGGTTCCTACAAAGTGACAATAGATATTCTCTGCCTACCCCGTGACTAAAGGCGTGAGTCTGTATGTATTGCTGATTGGTTGTCAACCATATTAACCAGTTATCACTTCAAAGCTACAGATTCCTCGGGCACTTAAAAAGAATAATGACGAGACGTAGAAAACGAATGGCAGTGCTATTAAACCAACGCTGCTGAAATTTCTCTATATCACTAATGTCTTGGAAACACTCAGGATGAAACCCTAGATGTAGAGATTGTACTCGTAAAATATTCTTTTTTCTTATGATTAAGTTTTCCGTTTTTCTCCTAGTAAACCCTTAAAATTGGTTATCTTGAAGTTTTTGTATTATACTTTAAAAATTTGTAGGCTTAGAATAGCACTACCCCATTGCTTCCCGAGTTACTGGGGCTTTTTCAAGTGCTTGTTTTTTACAATCTTTATTTACAAAAACCTTTAATTTACAATCTTTTCTCAACTCAACTTCCGAAATAAGTTGAGGAATTTCTAATTGTTAAGCTCTGGTTTCCCTTTTATTGAGATAATAGCCATGGCTATATGTATGTATGTACTTTTAAAAATGCATACATATTTTAACATCATAAGTCCGCATTGGTGTAGGTAAATACTATATAATTTAAATCTTTTTGTTCATGAAAACCTCATTATTAGTAATAATCCCCACATGAGGTTTTCATGAACAAAAATATTTAAATTATGTGATAGTTAGGCGTTTCCAACATTTGCATTCTATCTGAAAAGGCAGACAAGTGGCCTTCTGAATTAGTAAAAATTCGGAGGTAGGAAACGCAAACACTACTTAAACGTGTAAAATAAATAAAGGATAGAAGAATTTCGCGCTGGCAGCCATTGACACGGTAGCTCAATTGGCAGAGCGACGGGGGCGTATACCCGAGGTCGCGGGTTCGATTCCCGCCTGTGTCGAGATTTTTCTTTCCTTTATTTATTCTTTATTTATAATTAAATACTATATAGTTCCCCAAATTGTACAATCCTGAAAGACCTTTCATGCTTCATTTACATTCATCAATGTTTTCATACGTGTCCTTTAAGGCTTATGTGTGTATTTGTTTTCTCTGAAGTATGACTATTTTGTTGGTCCATTTTTATTTTACTTAACCTGGAGTTCCATTCATTAAAGCAGTAACGTTATGAATCTAGGCCAAGTTCGAAACACCCCAATCACTATGAAAGAACATAGAGCTTAGTGTCTGCGGAAATATACAATCGAAACATGTATGTTTAGTGGGTACTACACGATATGTTACAAAGAATAAGAAAGCAAGTGAACTTAGTTAACTAACTTAGACTTAATTCGTTTATCACACTACAAATACACTGGCTACTGTTTTATTTCCACCATGTCGTGTAATACCCGCTTATTTCTAACAACTGATAAAGTTTATATTTTTCGCAAACCTTTCTTTAATCTCAAAAAATGTATGGATTGAATTAGGGTACATTGGAAAGTACAAGATATAGCTAAACGCATATTGTACCATTAGACCTTTGATTGTTTTATTTAAAGTTAATTGATCAATGGCGTTTACCAAGCAAACTATAAAATTGTGTCAATAACGATATATATTTTATATATAATAGCTAATTATTTATTGTATTAAATAAAACGCTTGGTTTAAAAATCATAGGATCAACAAACTAAAACGTTAGAGTTAATATGAACAGAAAAGTATTCGTGGCCGTCCACTCGAGCGAGGTACTGAAAATCGATTATTTGTTTGTGGGTCGAACGGTGAGGTCATTTAGTAGTCATGCCACCGGCTTGATTTGCGTTCTATTATTATAATCCAATGTTAATATTACAATGAATTGATAAAATTTCTACTCTTGATGTTTCAGCTTTTATAAAACATAACATAACATAAACGTTCACGCCGTTTATCCCCGAAGGGGTTGGCAGAGGTACCAATACTCCTGAACTCACATGGCAAGCGCTATCTAGTTTCCAGAGAAGGTACCCACGTTTTGCTTAGACAGTGTACTCACGTGATAGGGGGCAGGCCTATCGCCGTTTTGTACGAATACACTGTCACATGACTAAGTACAACTCAGCCATGTGCGTTTCCTCACGATGTTTTCCCTCACCGTTAGCAACCATGATAAATTAACCACACATATGACTTTAGAAAAGACAAATTGGTGTAGGCCCATCTCAGGATTGGAACTCACGCCCTTCTGTTTTTCGGGCGGGTGTTCTACCCACTGGACTATCATGTCGTCGTCAGCTTTTATCTATTGTTAATTTTGTGCTGTGTTTTACTATCATTGTTTTGTTGATGGGCTGAATTTTGTTAATAGTTTACCAATATATTTTTAAGTGATTGTTAATTAACCGTACTATTTTGGTACCAGAACTGACTATTTGGATATTTATGTAATTAGTTACCCATTTTATAACTTTCCAAATAAAGATTTAAAAAACCGTGATGATGTTATGCTCAGATGTTATTAAAAAAAAATATTTGCAAAGGACGCAAACTATTCAAAAGAAATGTGCGTTTCTATTTTACAACGTGAAAAACAATCTTTAAATTATTAAAAAAAAACAGAAAAATAATTTTTTTGGCAAAAAATTTACAATCATTAAGTAACAAAAAAAAACTTAACTTAAATTAAACTTAACTTAAACCAATCTTAAGTTTATCGCATAATCAAATACCAAGTTCTCCTCCTCCAGTAATATGAGTACCTATAAAAATGTATCAAATCAAACACTGAAATGGCTACCATACAAAATTTACATTTTTATTCTGCAATGGTTAACACCAAAGCTTTTACGAGATTTTCAATGTGATTTAAACATTTTATTACGTACCAGCGAAGTGCTAATGAAAGAAAAAAAAGTGAATGGTTTCAAAAGACATAACATAACATAATAAACATAAACGTTCACGCCGTTTATCCCCGAAGGGGTTGGCAGAGGTACCAATACTCCTGAACTCACATGGCAAGCGCCATCTAGTTTCCAGAGAAGGTACCCACGTTTTGCTTAGACAGTGTACTCACGTGATAGCGGGCAGGCCTATCGCCGTTTTGTACGAATACACTGTCACATGACTAAGTACAACTCAGCCATGTGGGTTTCCTCACGATGTTTTCCCTTACCGTTAGCAACCATGATAAATAAACCACACATATGACTTTAGAAAAGACAAATTGGTGTAGGCCCGTCCCAGGATTGGAACTCACGCCCTTCTGTTTTTCGGGCGGGTGTTCTACCCACTGGACTATCATGTCAAAAGACATAAAAATATATAATTTGATTACTTTGAAGTTGTTATGAAGAAACAAGAACAACGTTGGAAACTTTTATATTATATTTGTAAACTAGCCAATATCACTGATAATATAACACTATCCAATATCTACCGAAAAAAATTGGCACCTTTAACACTTTGCTTTCCCCGTCAGCCAAAAATGGTAGATGATGAAAATATGATTCTTATTTATTCCCAGCTCAAAATGTTATTCAAGTAAACCAATGGATATGTTTTCATGATTAAAATTAGCATCGCATTTTATCTCGCGCCTTCTTATCTTTTAATTTAAATATAAAACTAACTATTCGCCTCAATCATTCACAACATAGTGGATTTATAAAATTACCTAGTAGACCCAGTTTCTCCAGTCCTGCTCATCCCTAATGAAATAAGCATGATAATAACTAGCCTAGTCTTTCTCGATAAATGGACTATCAAACAAAGAAATTCCTACCAAATCAAACCAGAAGTTTCTGAGATTAGCGCGTTTAATCAAACAAACAGTTTAGCTATATAAGATAAGTGTAGAAAAAAACAAACATTTGCGAATGAAATAACGCCGTCATTACAATAAAACATAGTTAAAATGATCATTAAGCTAAGTGTATTCCACCAGCATCCGTCTCTTATGCAATTAACTCGCATATTCTCGGGTAATCGTGAAATTCTCTGTAAAATATAGCCCTAGCTCTTACATCGCTTACATGAATCATTTCAACATGAGCGTATGAATTTTGTATTCCCTGAAACGAGAGTATGCTCATTATTTTTAGCAGAAGAAAAACGATTTTCATTTTAGAATCTACTCTAACTTTCCTACCTCAGGACTATAATAATGAAAAAGGTAATTAGAGATTCCTTATAAAATAAACTCAAACATAATTTAGAAGCTTAGCTGTTTAGTGTCGGCGTAGAATAGCACTACCCCATTTCTTCCCATGGGTAAGAGAGCGGAGAGAGCGGCTATAATTTAGAAGCTTAGCTGTTGAGTGTCGGCGTAGAATAGCACTACCCCATTTCTTCCCATGGGTAAGAGAGCGGAGAGAGCGGCTATAATTTAGAAGCTTAGCTGTTGAGTTTCGGCGTAGAATAGCACTACCCCATTTCTTCCCATGGGTAAGAGGGCGGAGAGATCAGCTAATGGTATTGGGGATTTCAAAGTGATTTTTGGGCGGTGCGGTTGGAGACCCGTCGCCAAAATACTTCAGACAGTGACTGAGGAATTTCTTATTCCGAAGCTTTGGCTATCCTTTTTTTGGAGTTAGAGCCGTGAGTATATAATGAATATATGTATGCACAATTAAAACAAGAAATAGAAAAGGTGGCAAGTGAAAGTGTAAGCTAAATAAGTTTGAATTAGCTAATCGACATATAAGTTTACTTGCTTTTACGTAACTTTTTTGACCATATCGTGTAATGCACTTAAGAGTGAAAAGATAATGAGAATGATATCATTGGTAATGGGTTCTCAAACAAAACACTCATCAATCGCTCATAAAGTTCCCTCGTGTGACAAAGGTAGTGCTGTTATTATTCTCAGCTAATATTAATGACAATAATTTTAGAAAAAGCATATGCTAAAATTTTATTTATACGTACTTTTTTTATTACATAATATTTGAAAATTATCAAAAGTTTTCGTACGACAATTTAACTCGAACTATTCTTTTCGCCGTGTAGTGCCGACTTAGAATGTTTCTACCCCTTTGTAACCACGGGTGTCGTAAGAGGCGACTAAGGGTATGGGGCTTTTTTAAGTGGTTTTTGGGCGATACGATTGGAAACCCATCACCAACGATACTTTCTTTCTATAATCTTCCTAATGTGGCTTTTTGGGATAAATGGCCGTAAGTTTATGTATGTATGTATTATTTTTTTATCAGCTCATCTTTCCACATGTGCTCAAATAACGTGTAGAGTACAAACCTATTCATATAGGGATGACTGTGGTCTGTGGCATTTGATTTTGAACCCCGGCGGAGATACCTGATACGTCTAACATTATGATAGTTCCTTCCTTTGGATAGAACATTATGGATGCTATTATAGTATAGGTTCCAAGGCCTACGATAGTAGTCTTTACCCCGCCATCCCGCATTAGGACAGCTTGGTAAATGTTTACCAATAATCCCATTTAACTTCGATAAACTGGGACTGGGAACATTAATGGGTTGTGATGTTACATATACTTCTTAATCTATCGTACATTTGAATGTACAATAATCTTTAAGAAAGGTAAAGCAATTGGCATTATTAGTAGGAGATTCTTAAGCTAACAGCAGTAAATTGATGTGATTCAGGCTCTGAACACAGGCTTTAATATAAATCAATGCCTCTGCTCTGCGGTTGCTCTCAATTGGCTGTCATTTTGAGTTATTTGGCTTTGAGTACATCTGCTAGTTCGAGCTCATTAGATATGTACATTTGACATGCTGTTTGTCTATGCCAGTACAGACAGATAGCATACTGTCTGATTTGGAATAACACTAAGGTAATAAGGGTATGGGGCTTTTTAAGTGGTTTTTGGGCGATGCGGTTGGAGACCCATCACCAGAGATACTTTATTTCTACCATCTCCTCCCCTATTAAGCATAATATATTACCAATTCTACTGGTGCAAATTGTTATGTATTTTGAAAAATTAGCTATCCTCCTTTTCTATGATAAATCTAAATTTGTTTTTAATTCAAAAATATAAATAATTACTTTTAATCTAAAATTATTAATTGCACATAAGTGGTCCGTATACTTGTGTTTGGATAAATAAATAGTTAATCTATACTTATAATAAATCTGTAGAGAGGTCAATTCTGTACATGAAATATATTTTCAAAATAACTATCAGGGGGTGATAAGATAAGCGATCCATACTGATGCCTAAAATGTAATCAGTAAAATTTTTGTCTGTCTGTCTGTCGGTTTGTATGTTCCTTATGGAAACAAAAACTACTAAACAGATTTTAACGAAACTTGGCACAGTTATTCTTCATACTCCTGGGCAGGTTATAGTATACTTTTTGGCAGAGAAGTCAAGGGGAATTTTGGGAATTTTTGGAAAAACGGGAGAAGATACTCCATTTTTTAAACTTTCGTCGCGTGTGCAGCCTTATTGGTTAAAGTTACATAGAAATCATGTACAACGGAAACATTCCTCATAAAATTGTCTATAAAATATACTGCAACAGAATATGTCTATCTTTTATGGTTGACTCATAATGACACGTGTAACTACACAATAGCTTAGCAGTTCGGAGCATTCTGATTATATTTGTTTACTCTTACGTCTATAATACTCTCACTCATACCTAATTATAAAAAGTTAACATTATTACCTATTTATAATAAAAAAAAATCATAGAAATCGGCAGAGAAACACAGAAATTATACTTGAAATAAGCCATCGCGCCCGTGAACAATACCAAATCCTTACTAATTTACATACTACATACTAGATGGCGTCAGTAGTTGCATCCTACATCGCGGGATGGTTTCCCATTTTTTAGATTGTTATAAATTATTTATAGCGTTTTACTCAACTTCAACTCAACCTGAATATTTGCTTAATAGCGGAGATATTGAACCGTTCATTAAAGCGCTAAATATTGCAAAGCTTGAGCAGTGATTGTAGAAACCTCGGATATTTAAAAACCAACGCTACCCGTGCGAAGCTGGGCCGATCCACTAGTCTATCTATCTATCTTCTATACTATAATAAGACTGTACTGGGGTTAAAACTGTACATTTAAGAAAAAAAATAAAAACCAGTGGAATATGTTTTATTTTAGATACTGAAGCCAAATTTGCCAGTTTTGAAAAAAATGACTGTCTGTCTGTCTTTCTGTCCGTCTGTATGTCCGGTCATAACGTTAAGTCTACCGGACCGATTTTGATCAAATTTGGCATGAACGTCGATTATACACCTGGCCGAAATATAGGATATCATTTATCGCGGATTTCGCAAGGGTTCCCACAGGAGCATCAAGAGACCATAACCTTTTAGCGCAATGGGGTGAATAGAAACATTCCAAAGCAAATCGCTACTAAGGTATATATTGTATACTAGATGGCGCGAGTAGTTGCTTCCTACATCGTGGTATGATTTCTTATTTTCTTTGTTATAAATACTTCAGTTCAGACTAAGCTTTTGTGACAGATCAAAGACTGTCGGGTCAGCTAGTAGTTAATATAAATAGTTTTCAGTGCAACAGAGAACATTATGATGAGCCCGTCCCCCAGAGGGAACCGATAGGGGTTATGATTAAACTGAACCATATAAAGTATTAGAGCATATGAAATAAATACAGTACTCGTATCATGTTTTGTATATCTACAATCTAAGTCTCGGCTCTCCTTGACATGAAGTTGTATTATCTCTTCACAACTTACGAACGACGAGTGCTTGCAGTCACGCAACCCATAACTTTCTACAATAAATCAGGACTACGTAAACTGTGATACAAGAGGAAAATGTATAAATCTGCTGCTGTGGGAATCCAAAAATATATTTATCTGTATACACATGTACACTGTTATATTTTTGACAACTAATCTACAAGTATGTATTAGTTTTGTTTGCATATATACGTTATTAAAAACTCGGTGAAACGTAAGTCACCGCGTGAGTAAAGTGTATACCAGAACATGTAATACTAAGTGGTAAAATAAGTAACAAATAATAATTAAAATTAAAATTGGGAATTTATTTTATTCATTTAACTTTAAAAGGGAGGACTCGTTTAATTAGTTGCCGTGTAGTGCCGGCTTAGAATGTCATGACCCCTTTCTTCCTATGGGTGTTGTAAGAAGCGAATAAGGGAATGGGGTTTTTTAAGTTGTTTTTGGGTGATGCAGTTGGAGACCCATCACCAACGATACTTTATTTCTACCATCTCCTCCCCTATCACCTTTCAAATGTGGTTGAGGAGATTCTAGTTTTGAAGCTCTGGCTACCTCTTTTTGGGATTTATAGTTGTGGTTATATATATGTATGTATGACTCA
This sequence comes from Bedellia somnulentella, assembly GCA_963576735.1. Lineage (NCBI taxonomy): Eukaryota > Metazoa > Arthropoda > Insecta > Lepidoptera > Bedelliidae > Bedellia > Bedellia somnulentella. The sequence continues at coordinate 12,723,707 of OY755177.1, read as the reverse complement.
CTCAATGTTGTTAGACTTCCTTACCAAAAAGGTAAAACGGGGCGCTGTTTATAGAAACTCTCTGCTTACAGCCTGAAACATTGACTTAACAAACCTGCAACCTTTGTCTAAGAATCAGTTTCCCATATATCAAACTAAACATTTGTAACAGAAGGAAAATAATCGTGTAATACTAAATGTAGGTTATATCGCAAACTTGCCAAGTTCAAAGCTTTGTGTTATCCCGGTTAATGTATCTATTGAAGCATAAAGTAGTCTAACATATCTAGAGTCTCTCAGGGGACATAGAGCACTGTTATGAGTAGAGATACTGAATAATATATAGCACAAAGTTTCACCGTTTTACTAAATTGTCGCAGACGATATTCTATGGGTACATATTTTAAACTGTTGAACATTATACAGAAGATGCACAGTTCAAAGATGGAATGTTTGAGCGTGATGTCTTTTGGTCAGATATAAATTATCCTCTGCGTCCCTGGTAAACCTCTGGCACTTTGTGTTTATTTTTACTACTTTTATTGAAGGTTCTAATATTAATGTACAACTGATTTCGTAAACTTAAGCCGAAATTCAACGTTCAAGCCGTAAATCCCCGACGGGGTTGCAAAGATACCAAAGCTTTTGAACATCCCGTTAAATTCTGATCACTTGATCTTCAGAGTACTCAAGTTTTATTTGGACAGCGCAGTGACATAATAGGTTACAGGCCTATCAATATTTTATAAGTATTTTGAAATGTGGGCATCCTCATGGTGCATTACCCCCACCGTTAAAAAACATATGTTTTAAGGAAATTCGCAATGGTGTGGATTTGCCTCAGAAACTTAAACAGACATCTCCTGCATAAGAAGCAGTATAGTCCAACTATACTACTAGTATAAGTAATATTGAAATTGTATCGTGTAGTGTCGGCTTAGAAGAACTCTACCTCATTTCTACCCGCGGTTGATCGTAAGAGGCGACGGGTATAGAGGCTTCTTAAGTGATTTTTGGGCGATGTGGTTGGAAGACCCGTCACCAAAAACATTTACTTATTATTTCCATCTTTTCCCTAATCAACTCCCAAAAGTGGCTGAGGAATTTCTCGTTCGAAAGCTCTGGCTACCCCGTTAAGGGATTTATAGCCGTGAGTATATTTATGTATGTAATATTGAAATTATAGGTACTAAACAAGTAACGGAGTATGTATCAATATACTTTCATTGTGTAATAAATCAAACTACGTCCATTATTTGTATGCTTCAAAGGAAACTTGATTTGTGAAATAAACATATTTTTAGGGTTACTGCTGCGAAAATCTCTCCAGGGATTTCGTTCACGGCACGTTATCTCAAGCGCCCTCTTACACCTGATGACGTAGTTGGCCTCGTTTTCTCTCACTATTTACTGCCTAAAACCTTTTGAAGAAATATTTTTTCTTTGCTAACTTCTGTACCGCGAACTTATATCTATTTATACTACAATTTTCGGTGAGTGTCGCATAAGGCAACTTAAAGTATTGGGGCTTTTTAAGTTAATGTTGGCTGGGGACCAATCATTAACCATCCTATTCTTAAAATATTTTTCATATGCTACCACCTAAACAGGATTAGCTCTTATAGAAATTGTTACCGTTAGTTTGTGAACGTTTATTATTTTCTTCAACATAATCACCATGGATATGTTAAATGCTCTAAGAATGGATGTAACACTCCCTCAAATATTTCCTCACTTATCAGATACTCTCATCAATCTTTAAAAGGTTGCGAAACTCAAGTTGCAATGGGTTCGGTCCTTTGAAGGTTCTGAATGGTGACCCTATATTGGCCAAAGTTCAGTTCGGACTTTTCGAAGGCAATGAAATAAACGAAAAAAACGGATATAGCAAAATTACAACAGATGCTACAGTAGCTATAAAATACTGATCTACTAAAGCTGACTTTATCGTGAATATCTTTTTATGATAAAATAAATCGAATAAAATTTTGTTCCACTGCTTGCTATTCTATTGGATGTAATTTTCTAGTGGGATAAAAACGTATCGCTGTAAACTAAATAATTTTGTCACTCATAAAACACAGTAAAAACTAAGTTAATAATGATTTTATTATGACTTTAAATATGATTTTCAACATAATGTAAACGTTTATTTTTGCTCAACATAATAATATTGGAAATGAGTGTTCCTTGTTTGATATGTGTACTTTAAGACTTTCAATTGATCAATTGAGTATTTGACAAGCAATCGTATTTTATTATTTTGTCCTTTTTTCTAAACCATTAATGACAAGACCAACTTGGCTGTCTTGGTCTTGCTACTAGGATGCTCTTCATGGCCGAGTCTGACTTACCTGGCCATTTTCGAAAGTTGAGAGAGCAATCGTTGTGGAGTAAAGAATTGTGCTTAAAATATATTAATAATACCGTAAAAAACCCCATTAGTTATAGTTGTTTCGTAGAACTTTTTCAATACGAATAACATACGATTTAGTATCGGTCTAAGCAGGGCCGCGCCGCCCTTATGTGCGAAGTGTGCGGCGCACACAGGCGTCAGGACTATAGGGGCGCCGCGCCCGCGCCACCTAAATTATTTTTGTTACCTACCTACCTTGATATCTAAAAGATTTAGAAGTGTAGGTAGAATAGGTCCAACATACGCCTTGTAAACAACAAAACATCTATTACGCTAATTAAATACTCGGGCCACAGACGGAGGGTGAAAAAGGAAACTAGATTAACTTTTATTGAATTTATTAATTAAATGTTATATTTCTAAGACCTAAACCTAACTAAGCTAAGCGCGAATGCGTTCGATGTTAGAATCACACTGCTCTTCACTTGATTTATTAATTTAAACTTACATTTCTAATTCCTAAACCTAACTATCCTAAGCGCGAATGCGTCCGATGTTAGAACTACACTCTTACTGAACCGCCTATCTTACTCATAACTATCTATATTTAAGCCTTACAATCTAGGTCACAGTTTAGGTGGCGTGATCTGGATATTACCGACCGAAGAGTCGGAGCTGACTAGAGGCGCTGATGCTGCATTTCCGCGAATGAGGCTATGTGTCGGCACCGTACATAACACGCTCATTGAACAAGTCTCTCAATATTTAATGTTTATTATTATTCACGTTTAAGGTTTCATTTTACGCTTAGGGTTTTATTTTACATTACTTATGAGCTCAAAGTTAAAACGGCGGCAGTTCTTTTGAGCCGTAGAGGCGTCGAGTTTGTATTAGTATGTATTAGTGAGTTTGTGTTGTGTACGCAACCCGATGCGATGCGTGCGATATAATGAACGAGATAGCCAAGACAAAACAAAACAATTGAACAATCATTTGATTGCAATTGTGTGTTGATTTTTTATAATAAATAGTTAAGAAAGATTTGGTCTGGTTACGAGAATCTTATCAGGAAAAGAAAACAAGAAGAAGAACGTAATAAAAATGCAACTAAAATAAGTAAATAGTTTACGGCTCAACCATCCATTTGGACACCATCATAAGAGACAGAAAGCAGTCAGGTCATCGATGTGTTATTGTTGTGTGTATGTGTGTGTTTTTAAATCTGATAAAAAAACGCTTCAAGTAGTGGTCGGTATGATTTTTTATGCAATATTCTACACAAATAAATATAAGTTCTGATTAAGATATAAAACAAAAAACTAATTTTGAATAGAAAAAAATTATTTTTGGTAGGGAACCCTAAAAAGAGGCGCTTCAGAGGTTCCGCACACAGGCGCTGCCTGGGGTTGGCGCGGCCCTGGGTCTAAGCTGGCAATATGGCCTTAGGCCTTAATTTATTATTTTACAAATGAAATATTTGTATGATTAAATTCCTAAATTCTTGTATTTATTTGAAATTTAAAAGACAAAAACATATTTTTACGTTGCATGCCAACAAAAAAAACATGTGACCTCTTTTTCTCAAGGCAGCTTGGGGCAGCTTTTTAGCGTACTTTCTTTCCGCCTTTCCAACATAGGGGTAATTTTCCTCACCGCAATTACGCGTCGCACGATGTAAGCAACATGTAAACTTTACATCGTTTTTGGTGCAATGTTTATCCTTATCTTTATTGTGCTACCTTTTTTATCGTACCTACTACCCTATTCTCTTAAATGATTTTACTATTTTTTAATCAATATAATCTGTCTAAGTAAGTAATCAAGCTACTTAAAACACACACAGATATGGATAAATCTACATTTTATTAAATTTGTTTTCTTGTCATAAGCTATGTCATATTTCATACAAGTATCATAGACCCAAAATCCCAAACCTCATACGAAATTGAAATAAAACAAACTACAAAATATAATCACAACACTGAGCTTCAGGGTTCACCATATTACATAAATAAAGCCGTACCTACACCGCAATGGTCGTATTCCGGACAGTTGAAATAACCGTAGCATGTTGTGTTTTTTGTCAGATCAAATTAACAGAGCGGACCGCAGCCTCTCGAGCTCTCCAATATAAATAAAACGACAGTACACCGACCCGTGAAAGGAGAAATGGCCTTTGTAAATAAAACCTATTGCTTTTTTCACTGATGTTTGTAATAAAAGATGTGTATGTTTGATGTGTAGAGTTATTCTATTGTGTTTGTAGCGCGAAGAATGTTGTTTTGTGTGTGTCACGTAGAATTGTGGGCAAGATAAAATTATATTAGAAGTACTCGTTGCTTTTAGGATGACAAAAGCCCCTTGAATCATTTTTTTTTATAAACTATAAAAACACGTTAGGTTTGAACGCTTTAACCATTGTCAATATCGTCAAAAAAGTGCAGAGTTTCGATAGAATAACTAAATAAAATGACCTAGTGTGGATGGTAATGTTAGTAGAGAACGACCACGGAGAACACACTTGAACCAAATTGCGAATGTGTTTAAAAAGGCAGGCGTCCGAAGTATGAAGAATAAAAGAGTATGTAAGAAAATATTGATGGATGTAAACCAGCCAGCAGATTGCCAGGATCGTACGAAGAACAAAAACTTTAAAGATGTTTTCTATTCATTTTACTGCCGAAGTCACTCATCTATCAGCGGTCGCCCTTATTCAATTCCAAACGTAGATATTTATTGAAATTATACTTTTATTTCACTGAGCATTGTCTCAACATTGCGACCCATCTCACATAGCCCTAATAATATGAAGTAGTAAAAATAATAGAGATCCCAAACTGCGTCAGTATTCATGAACTGAACCCTCAAAAGGAATATACTATCACATAATAAAGTCGTTGGCTGCTTCTTCATTATTCTTGCAGAATCATAAAATAAATCAGACAACTTACCATTGATTTGTCGCTCATGATCTACATATTATCAACTTCCAAATGTGACCGATGGGTTTCTAGCTCTAAAGCTCTGGCTACCCTTTTTTGAGATCTATGGCCGTGAGTATGTATATATATATATATATATATGTATGTATGTATCTACATAATAACTATTAGTTCGAAGACCAAATTGAAAACGGACTTACAAAAGCTAATGTCTAAATGAGAATAACAAAATAGCATGTATAGGAGTTAAGTAAAGGGAAAGTAGTGAGTTTTGTCAGAATCGTGCAAAGTGCTGATCGATATTTCATACCTACCCTAATAGGAATAAAAGTTTGAGTATTAAAAAAATAACTCACACGGATTGGTCTATATTGTTTGTTCCTTTTTGGGATTTATGGCCGTGAGTATATGAATATGTGTATGTTGACAAAGACATTGGTGGGAAGAAGCATGTTAGTGCTAAGACGACACTTCATAGCTAATAAATTTATTAATATCGGTAACCATATACCAAAGCTAAAGCCACAGAATTTGGGAGTTAAGCTAGTGTGGATACGTTTGTAATCGGAAATGCTTGGCAATAACAAACCGCAACCAAAAATAGATCAATATAAAAATACTCGATATCTTTTTAAGCTTTTTCTAATCTTATGCAAACAAACAAAACATGCGTAAAAATAAGGATCTTTATGCTCTTTACGGTCCTAACCTCTTTCTCAATCTTTTACGGAAACTTAAAGAAAAGAAGCGGAATGTAGGTCAGCGTACTAGTATCGATTCTATTATTACGGAGCAGGTACAAAAACACCGCATACACTGCGAATACGTTAAAGATTAAGAAATGAAAAAAACACGTGTAGCTTATATTATAACCAATTACAGACAAAACGGAAGCTAAAGTAGACTTTCGGTAGCGTAATTTTTATTGCAGAATTGATTATGTCTTAATGAATATGTAATAATTTACAACTATCTAATGATACGGTTGCGTAATTGTCATAAAAATATTTTGAACTGTGTAATATGACTAATATAAATATAAGACGCATATAAATCTGTATATACTTTTTATACTAATAGTATTGATTCACCTTTGAATATAGGATTAGGTATGACAAGGAGGCCCCTGGGCCAGCCATACATAAGCCGTATATTATGTTTTAACGAACATTTTGCTAAGTTATCTTTATGGCACATGTGGTATGCCTGTAAAATTTATGCTAAAACAGTAATACGGTTAAATATTCTGAGGTCTCAAAACGTTATTCTAATGCCTAGGAATACATTATATACAAAGTTTATAAAATTATGTAAGTGTAATTATATTTTAAGAAAGGTTTGCCAGTTTATTAGAAAATAATTAACTCCTCGTTCAATTTTAGCCGATAAATGAAGGCTTATTAGCAGCCTCTTTGCAGGAATAAGATCTTTCAATAAACAACATTATATAATTATGTAAATACAAACAGTAATATATTACAATGGTTTCCATATTTCTTTTACAAATACAGTTCCATCAATATAACGTAGCACGAAACCGAAATTGAATTCCCGTCAATGCCACAAACATTTGAACTTTGGCATTAGCGTGCAATATGGAGTCTCAGATATAATCTACATTTAAACGTATAATATGGTAACAACAAAGACAATAAAATGAAGCCGTGTTAATACCGCGGCTTGTACGAGATACAGTCGGTCACGGCCAGCACTGGCCAAGTTGGCAACGTACTCTATGTTAATTTTATCGATCTTCACACTAACATCTTATAATGTTATTTGATAACTACTACAGACTCATAGTTTGTATACAGACAGAGTTGTTTATCATATTCGTGAATATGCATTAGTTTGTTTTGATGAAATATGCTATGAGATGTAAGGGTTAATGTAAACTATCACAACTCATTAGTTAGTTGGCCTTAGATTAGAATCATATTTGGAATCTATAATTCAGTAAATGCAAAAAGTAAATGTAAGATTTCAACCTTCATGGGATCATGTATTTAATAGCAATTTACATTCCAAATGAGGTCTGAGATAAAACTTTTAAAGCAGTCTCTACTTTGTCAGCTAGCGGCGAAAGAAGTAAAATTAAAAAAAAGGTAAAGAAAAATAACCCAATTTTTGAACATATACCTAACTTGACTATATTTTAATTGATCTTATCAACCAAAGATTGTCTGGATAGTAGTGATTTAGTTATTAAATTACCAATTGAAACATCTTTTCCGTTACTTTATTTTTTGAACTTTATGTGATATGCAATCTCGAGTTATTATATTTTATTCTAAACACATGTATTATATAAGACTGTTTCATTCCAATTCGTTGTTAAAAATCTTTAAAAGTTACTGTGCCAATGACATTTTAGCAATTATTTATCTTTGTGTAATTTTCGGAATATTTAGACTAAAGAGCAAAAAGAGCTAAAAAATATTATTTGTAATAATATAGCTAACGTATTTATCAGCTTAAATTAAGTCTAGCTTACTTTTAATTACATAACTTCAAAACAAATGAGTATGATCTACAATTCATATTATTTTTATTTACAAACATTCATACATATAAACATATCACGGCCATAAATCCGTGGGGTAGCCAGAGCTTCAGAGCTGAAAACTCTGAAATAGTAGAAATAAAGTATCGATGGTGATGGGTTTCCAATCACATTTCCCGAAAACCACTTTAAAAAGCCCCATAGCCTTAGTCTCCTCTTACGATACCCGTGAGTAGAAAGGGATAATGACATTCGAAACCACTTTGGAGACAATGGGCATAACACGGCATTTTATTTGATTTAATTAATAGTTTAAACCTTGTTAGTTTATGATCCACCATGTTAACATTACTCTACGATAAAACAAATAGTTCAAGGGAAACTAATTGCTTTGTTAGGCAGTAACGATAAGATCATTTACCCTACTGTAATACTAACCTATTAATTACGGAACCCTACTCTGTAGATTTAAGCTATTTGCTTTCAATTTGTTATCTACAAAATATTAATAGTTATAATTTATTACATTAGAATGTAACTCGAGATTAAAATAAATAGAACTATGGGTTTAACTTTCCTCACAATTCGTTGCAAGATATGTGAAATAAACGGAAGAAATTACTTACCCTAAAAAATAAACCGTTACTTAGACAAGTGACAATTATCAAGATTATTTAGCAATCATTAATCGCTTGCTCATAATGGAAATGTAAGAAAGTCACCATCTTCTTGCATAGTTGGTATCGAATAAAAAATTTAGAATAATATTTAACTGAAATTGGGTTTACCTTGAACGTCACAATTTTGAAGCTCGCTCATAAAGTAATCTATCAGCTTGATGATAGAATTTCGCCCAAGATTATATCGTCTCAGCGTAATTGTGTCTCTCAACGTACCTAAAACTTTAGTATTAATATATAGATTAAAAAAATAAAACTAGAAATATTTGCAATTTAGGGACTTTTTATTATATTTTCGGGCGATACGGTTGGAGACCCATCACCTTTATTTTACCGCCTTTTCCCCACTCAACTTTCAAAAGTGGCTGAGGAATTTATAATTCCTTGGCTCTGGCTACCCCTTCTAGGGTTTTACAGCTGTGAGTATATGTATGTATGTATACATATAAAAATGTTACTGTTATCAATATATATATAAAAAAAACAAAATACAACCGACTTCTCATTCATGTGACAGAAACCTCATTTTTCATATAAAATTCGGAATTCAGTTAGTCTACGTAGCCTTACGTTCCCCTTCTAGAGAATAATAACCGTGAGTATATGTAGTGTGTATAGGGCAAGTGTAGCGAGTTCGTATAAACTAATGTATCAGATATGTACGATACGATGAAGGAGTTTGAATGAATATTCCGAACGCATTCCCAATAAGTTTTCGGGAAAGTATTAATATTATTTGCCTTGATTCTTCTTTAGAACTTGCTTCAAACATAAATAGTTAAATTTTTTCGAGTTAAGCATAATATCGTTCGTGTCATCCGTAAATTGGGAAGAACTCAAAATGAGGTAAAGATTCAGTAAATCGTATTTAAAACTAGCTGAACTGACAAACGTTGTTTTGCCATATATATTATATCTAGTCGATAAAATAAAACCTTATCACTTAGGAGCATAAAAATAGTAATGAATCTATTCTCAGACCTACCAAATGTGTATGCGAAATTACATTTAAATCGGTTTAGTCGTTTCAGAGGAGTTTGGTTACAAACAGTGTAACACGTGAGATTTATAAATTAGATGTATGTAATTGTAGAAACGTTACTCTTAGTAGAATTATTATAAATTAATTAAAATGTGACTACATGTTTCCAGCAGTAGTCAAATAAAAGTAGTTGGCAATCCCTTTTTAAAAAAATATATAAAAATGAGGTATTTAAACAATGAATGTATGATAAAGAATATAGTGAAGTCCACGTTATGTTATCCAAGTACTTTTTTATGTAAATACAAAGATAACAATACACCCTGATCTACTCGTGAGTCACCCAACGATAAAAAATATCTTTACGGCTCAACCATTAAATATGATACAGTTTATTTTTACGGGAACATGTAAAAAGAAAGATTTTTCTTTTGAAAATAGCTACCGATGTTTTGTCAAATATCAGGGATTTTTTTCGTAGTTCGGATAGTCAAGAATTATTGTGTAGTCTGCTAAACTTAAAAATAGAAAATATGAAAGAGCCCCCAACGACTGTACTCTATATCCGGAATGACAGAGACATACCAATTGCACATGCCTTTTTAGGAGTGGTTACTTTTTGTACAGACAGTGCATCCACTTACAAACAGTTCACTTACTTACTTACTTACTTATACTCACGCCCATTATTCCCATTGGGGTAGGCAGAGACTATCGATAAAAAATATCACGGACAGTTCACGGACCAACTAATCGGCTTTTTCTAGAATACACTTAGTACAACACGGACGTGTTGGCACACTTTAGTAAAGAAAGCATTTGTACCTGGAAAAACCCATTAGAGTAAACCCGATTCAGTATTCACACACATGCCTCCTGGATTATGAGGCAGTGCGGTTTACTAGCTGTCAAAATTGAATGACTAGTATAGGGGAGTATTTGTATTCTTATAAATATTTCAAACTTAAGTCTATTTCTAGTTTCTCATTCTTTTCATTCATTTTACTGATAACATTTACTAAATATTTAACGAACTATAACGCCATAATTTATAGTATTTATAACTATCGGGGTCTTTATATATTAGATGGCAAATAACTTGAAAAAAATAACTTGAATATTAGATTTGCCGATTGGTATTAATTACTTCTTACTCTAGAATAGACTCATAGAGATACCATATTTAATGCATTATTGGTGCACCTAATGCAGAGCACTTAAATAAATTATATTTTCATAACTTATTGGCCGCAATTTTGACAATTTTGCAAACCCACATACTCTACATTCACACATACGACACCACATTAGTTCCCCTTTTTATAGTCTTATTATAAAATTTGTTTATTAAGTTTTCCCGTGAATACTACGGAATAAATCATCGTAAAAGCATACTTTTACAGGTATCAAAAGTATTATAAGAAGTTAGTCTAAAAAAATATTATTTTATGTCCATAAATCTAAAGAATCATATGTAATAATATAGTATTCGCGGACAAAGCCGCGGGCGGAAAGCAAGTAACACATAAACATAATACGGGCACGTAACACGTCAATACGATTTAATTCTAAGTCAGCAGTTATTAGATTAGTTTTCCTCTTTTGGAAAACCAAAGAAATTCTGAATCAAAGGAAGAGCAAAAAATCCAATTTTCCTCTTTATTTCTTCGTGTACATTAATCTTGTGAAGCAAGTAACATGGAGTATATACCCAACATTTCTTCTTATTCACACGATGACAAAGATACATGACTCGAGTGACCGGCCACTTAATATATTATGCTTGTATACGAAAATAAGATCTTTAAAATATATATTAAACAGTGGTGAGAATAACTACAATTCATAATTTATTGTAATAGCGGTAATTGTAACAGACAGACTGCAAGCAATGACGCCGTAAATCAGTGAAAGGTTGGTAGAGCTACTAGTTAGTGTACTTAAAAAAAAATTTGAGCCTCATGAAATGGGCGAATAAACTTGTTTTTCTCTCTTTCTTTTTCTTCTGAATATCATTTGATTTTTAACCTGTTTTTTATTTACCCTGTTTACTGTTGTGATATGAAGCAAGGCTATAGCCGTTATTTGAAGAAATACAGTCACACGGCAAAAGTATAAGTCATGTAGTCTTCCGCACTTTAATACATACATTGATCGATGAACAACAATTATATGATTTCAGAAAATACACAGATTCATCAAAGACTAAGTCTTGGGTATGGATGGTTTATTTAAACTTGAAACAAGTCCTATCAAGAAACCAAAATTTAAATTTAGTCTTCGACCTTTGACTAAATACGGTTTAAGTAGGGTTGCGACAAACACAAGTTTGATCTGGCTAATATAGATGTAAGCCGCATTTCAAGCGGTAAATCGTAGAAATGTTTAACCATTCATATTAGTCCAATCCCTTACGCCATTTTCATTGGGGCAAGCAGTCACTTTTGATCGCCGTTTTTTATAAGATGGTAAAAGAATTTTTACGTTGTTTTGTGCAAAAAAATGGTAAATATTTTTTAAAATATATCTATGGAGCCAATGTAGATCGTGCTGTCAGAAAAAGACGACCACAGAAGGTCAGATTTAGAACAAATACTAAGAGAATATGCTTAAAAAGGCAAGCGTCTCTAGACAGGATACTTAATAGATTTTAAAACACGCGTTTTTCTTCCTTTGCATGTAAGAAAAAGGAATCCATCTCTCAAAACCTAGTATAAAAAATAGCGGTCGACAACGCGGTAATATCGATTTTGCCCCATTTCGACGACTGCACGATCTGAATTCGTTATGAACCTGTTTTAAATTAACTTGGTAGTATATTTGAAAATTTCATTAAGCATTGCGCCTTTGAGTTACTGAATCCAAATTGAGTGTTATATTTTAGTGAACATTAACTTAGGAATTCATTTCGGATGTTAGTTACTCTGTTACAGTTTTAGTTTTGTTTGCTTTAAGGTTGAATTAATAATGTTCTGGTTTGAAACTTTTGATTCCGCTAACTGTTTTTTAAAACAAGATATCCATAGTTGAAAGTTTAATTAGGCAATTAAATACTAACTTAGCAGATAATACGTATTTTTAGAAAATATAATTTTGTATACTACTTATAAAAACTTCTTTTGTTATTTGTGTTTCCAGTGATTACCCGATCTTAACTAAACAGAGACTTAATGAAAACGAGTATTCACGAACCGAAAATGTGCATTTAAAAAAATTATATAAACCGATACAAAATAATTAATTTTAAACCATCAAAACAAAATGGTGACTGATATTATCTTCCTCTACTTCCAAAACTGACTTAGCAATTTAGTTGCTATAGCTCTGGCTATACCTTACATACATTCATATACTGACGGCTATAAATCCCTAGAAGGGGTAGCCAGAGCTAAAGAATTAGAAATTCCTCAGCCACTTATGGAAATTTGAATGGGGAGAAGATGATAAAAATAAAGGTTGTTGGTGATGGGTCTCCAACCGCATCGCCCAAAAATCCCTTAATAGCCATACCGTTAGTCGCCTCTTACGTACGAAGAAATGGGGTAGTGCTATTCTGAGCCGACACTACACACCACTACACTGGCTATACCTTCTATGGATTTATAACCGTTAGTAAATGTAGGTATAGAATAGAATAGAATAACTCTTTATTGTACATCAAACACAAATTTACAAAAGAAATTATCATACTATATTTAAAAATAAATTTCTATGATTATGGAATATACATTTAACAGCAAGAGTAATAAACTTGACTTTGAGAATATCCTTTACTTCGCAGTGACATGAAATAATAATATATTCATTAGAGTAGCTTGGGACGAGAGAGCCTTATCAATGCAAGACTCGTTAACCCTTATTCAACATTCCTTTAGTAATATCATAGGGTATTATACTGATTTGCGTTATAATCATTTTTAATGGCAATTTAGCTATGGTTTGCAGAGGTTACACACTTGATATTTTATTCGTTCAAATAACCAAATTAATGTGAAATATGAATTCAATTTATGAAAAAAATTATATTTAGGAGTAAAAACACAGTAAAAAGATTGTAAAGCATATTTTCAATCAGACGGATATTTAGCGTTCTATAAATGGCGCATCGTTTATAGTATGTTAAACGACTTCACAGGTTATGGGATTTAATTAACTAGGGACATAAAAAAATTTGTTAACGAGCTGAAAACTATTAAAAAATCTTATGTATCTCCTATAATGTCTCTCTTTCTCTTTCTTTCTTACGAATATAAATACGTAGGGTCAAATAAAGTAGTGTTGGTGGTAGGTCTCTGCTCAACAGCTACATCGCCCAATAACCGCTTTTACTTGTACTGCACCCGTAGAAAAAATATGGAACCAAGTGCTATTCTAATCCAACACTTTCTAACTGTGTAGTGGCTTAAAATAGCATTCAAAACCATGAGACACGGATGTAATTTTATAGACAGATAAAACCGTGTCGTCGGTCGCATTGAAAAGATCATATTAGTTCTAACTGGTTGTATTCATATATTTTTTTATATGTCCGTAAGAAATAAAACAATATTTGGTGGATACTAAATTTTCTTTCCATCCTTGAATATATTCAAAACTAGCTTACTCAAGACGGTACCATTTGCTGTTTGCATACACGAGCAATTTCAATATGTTGGCAAGTGGAACACAATGTTGGGAGCCAAAGCTAAATTCAATGTACTACAACTTCAACACGAGCAGCATAATCATACAACAACATACGTACTACATTCTTTTCGCATTACGAACTTATAAATAAGTCATCCTCAATTTTAGGCAGGTAAAATTTACTATAGTTCAGAATGGAGTATTTCCGGTGTCAGTTTGCCAACTGAAAAAGCACTAGTATAGGTTTGGACACCTTGTTTTACAAATGTGGAAATATATATACATACATACATACATATACTCACTGTCATATAACCCAAAAAGGGGTGGCCACAGCTTCAGAGCTAGGAAATCCTTAGCCACATTTGGAAGTTGATAGGAGACAAGATGGTAGAGGCAAAATATCTTGATGACAAACATGGTAGAAATAAGATAGTGGAAATAAATATGTTACACATTTAGATCAGCATCCATTGCATAATATCATCATTTTAAATTTTCTACAATGATATTTGTATGTCATTTTTACTTAAAGGAGTAATTCACCGAGCACAAAATAAATTGCCATGAATAAACTTGGAAAACTCACCGTCTTATTCCACCTTTTCATGCTGAAAGTAGCCACTCAACATAAGAGTTGGTAAGCCCGTAAGCAAGAAAACCGGCCTAGAAATATTACATAAGTTCTTAATAGTTATTCAATGAAATTCCTCAAAATTTTGGTAAAAATATTGTTACTTGATCAGATGATTGTGTTGCAGACTAGCATTGATTAAAATTCACCTAGGCATTTGCTATAAATGGACACATTAGCGATAAGATACGTTTTATATTATATGCTTCGTGGATGTTTTTTATCGATATATAATCAAAAAAGTCTAATCTAACCGTACCAAAAAATAAATAGCATCTATAAAAATATTTAACTACTCAGCAAAGTAAGTTTTTGATGAGTTAAACAGTGTTATTGCTGTGCATCCAAGATTAAATCACTGAACGCATATTAATTTTCACATGTTATAAATTCTAAATTTAGGAGGCTACAACGTTTGGAGCTACCTATGGTGTTTTTGCATCATTTTTTTATGTATCTATTAGATTATATGCACATTATTACAGTTAAAAAGGATAGTTAGAATTCCAATTTCATTGAATCGATATCTCTTCCTCAATTTAGGCAGCTTATACGACATAGAAAAAAAGAGTATTTCCGGTGACAGATTGCCAACTGAATTGAACAAAGCATCAGGTGCGTGTGACAAGCTTTGTTTAACAAGCACAGAAATAAATGTTGTTGTGCTATTTTCACATAACATAACATAACAATAAGAATGTCACTCACTACCCCTTTCTACCCACGGGTTTAGTAAGAGGCAATTAAGGATGCGGGGCTTTTTTAAACGGCTACACCTTTTTGGGATTGATGGCCGCGAGTATATGTATGTGTCGTGGCCATATCGTAGATTTGAACACATCGTGAAATGATCGATCATTTCATGAAATGGTCACATTTCATGATGTGGCCAACTAAATTTGACCAGATCATAAAATCGTCAACGTTTCACGATTTTGTCATCCACGCTTGGCCAGATCGTAGAAATAGGGTAACCCTTTGAAATGCGATCCAAACTGTACAGTTTTTTAACATATTGCTCAGTTTTTTCGTAATTAGCAAAGTATTCGAGAACCTTTTCGTCGAAAACTCTTTTGTTATTACTTTCTTCCTCGCTTAATAACGAATTATTAATTTTTTTACTGAGAGAAATAACACTTTTGTCAGCGGCCGCCATCTTCACTCATAAACAAAGCGTTTTCAGCGCCTCTACCGGTAATTAATGTAACTTACGATATGACCAAATAATCTTAACCATTTCATGAAGAGGCCGCGCGTTTAGTTGGCCATATCGAGAAACGATTTCTTATCATTGACCTGCCCAAACCACATCACGATGTGGCCAATAAACAGTTGAACATTTCATGAAATACGACCATTTCATGAAATGATCGATCATTTCACGATGTGTTCAAATCTACGATATGGCCACGACATATGTATGGAATTTTTAAAAGCATCCGTTGCAAAGTCTCAACTTAACATTAAAAAAAAACATGAGTTTAATTAAGGAAATGAGCACGTTCTAATTCATAAATTTACATTTTAATGCACCACCTTTTTAGGAAAGGGAAATTATACATAATTAATGACCCGACCAGAGCTTGTAAAGGAAATGTATTTGTTGTTTTATTTTAATGTAAATAAGATGCTTTTACCAAAGGCCAAAGGAATTATAAATAAGCTGAATATTTATTGCAACGTTTAAAATTATTACAGAATTGCACAGCTGTCAACTATATTCCAATGATGTGTTTGCACAATCACAACTCAGACATTACTCATATTACAAATAAAAATAAATGACATCTTCTGCATTTCATTCAAATTTTGTATAATTATCATTCAGTCGGTTTAGACAGAATACAATATATATTATACAATACAGAATAATAGGGAGGATAACTTATAATCGACTGTGTTTTCTTATTTATTCAGCCGTGTAACCACTGCGGCTTTGGATAACTCTCTCTTATCTCTTTTCAAGGGCATTCTACGAAGCCATTAATGTTGCCATGATGTTGTCAGTCTCAATAACAATAACTTAAAACTTCTGAGACCGACGAATCGACTTCCTATTTAGGCGTCATAGCCATGAGTTTTTTTAAGTTTTATAGTTAATATAGCAAATTGATGATGACAAAGACCTACATCTCCCATAAAATGTATGTAAATGTGTGTAATGTGATGTATTTCAAAGTTCAATTTTGTCAAATGTTGGAAGATTCGCTAAACAACTTGATACCAACATACAAACAACAAGTTAAAGTTGCAACCGCGGTAAGTAACATAGTTTGGCCACTTGAACATTTCAAAGATTCCAGCAAACTGCCTTAATGTTGATGCATCAGCGTTTCAGCGACGAAAAGGGCCAAGACAAACTTTTCAAATATGCAAATGTGTTTAGTTAGGGTTGGCGCGTAAGCAAAATTACATTATATGGACCTCTCAGGCAAGTCATTCAAAATGTACGGGCTAATGTTTGCTTACGTTATGAAATTGGTTTACCGTTTTACTTTGTGTAACAAAGTGTGTTGAAAAATTCAATGGGAATTGTAAAAATGGTTTTGTTTAATATATTGCGAGATTATGAACAAGCTTTGTACTCGAAGGACCAGATTATATATTTTTTTGTACAGCTAACCAATATTTACTGATAATCAACTGATTATATGAATCTTAAAATAAATTAATGACTAGTTAATTGCTTTGTTATTTATTTATAAAAATGCTGTTTGATTTGTCATTAACGAACATCGAGAATAATTTAATATTAATGATATAAAAAACTAAGTAAAATAAAAAGTTCGAAAAGCTGCGAATTTGCGGACTCTTTAGATAAAGCAGAGAACTAAGGGAGACACTCACAGAATATACATTACAAAAGTTTTCATACTTATTATCTCATACATATAATTTTATTAATAAGTATACATACATACATACCTATAGAAATAGTATTTAAAAACAATGTAATAACACGCGATTAAAATATCCGAAAATCAATAGTTGTTTTAATTATACATAGGTGTACCTACATTTACTCACGGCTATAAATACCTAAAAGGGGTAACCAGAGCTTCAAAATCAGAAAATTCTTCAGTAGCTTTAGAAAGTTAGAGAACCCACAAATAAACTTTTTTTTATATTTTAGTAGATTCACTTTAAAAAAAACCTGAATCATTATTGTTTGTAAAAGCACTACAGTTTTCAATAACAAAACTTACAACACAAAAAATCTTTGTTCGTAGGGTAAACCGTAGATGGAAAACGAGTTGATAATCTGTTTCCAACTGAGAAGACTCGCCGGTAATCCATGTCAATAAGAAGATTATTGTAGGCTTACAGTAGCGGTTTCACGCTCATGAAATTGGTGTGTCGCCGAACAAAGCTGTCAGATAATTGGATTATGTCCGGAGTTGAGTGTAAGCTTATTTAGTAATATATTTATAATACGTGAATTGGCGGTATGAAATTTCACGCTTGAGGTGGTTGAGGCGCCATTTTGTTTTAACATCATGTGACGTTTTGACACCTGGTGTTCAAAGTACCGACCATGTACCATATTTCACGTATTATAGATGGACAATACTCAGAATAGCGGGACCAGAACAAAACACACTGGTGGTGAGTGGTGATTTTTTATGGCTTTTTTCTATTAAAATTTTGTGAACATTCACGTATTTATTATATTAATTTAAATACTCAACATTAAGAGTAAAATATATATCTATATCGATCCCGACCGATTTCAGCCACAGCGACTGGGATCCGAATATTGTGAGCGTCGTTCGAGATTTGACTGACATAGCCAATCTTTACAACAATATTGTTATAATTGACGGTCGCAGGTGGTCGGGCCTTGAGCTGACATCTCTTTGCATCAAGCTCATCACGTCTTTTCCTTTCAAACTTAAACACTCTAGCACGGCATGCAGTAATACCTCCAAGCGGGCCGGTCCCCTACCATTACCTCCCACTGGGATTGGTGAACGCTACAACGGATACCGAAGGAATTGGCCTCCTGATTTCCTCTTGCCATCCTATAGTTCAGAATAAAAGATGCGCTTAGCTACCCTGTCATGTGACATGCGGGAGACATGGCATGCCCACTGCAGCTATTACTGCATCAGGTAGGCCTCGAGTCCGTTAACATTTGCCCTTCGCGGGATGTCCATGGTGCGAAAACGATGAGACTGGCGAATTCTCATATTGTCACGTAGGCATTTAAGATGGAATTTATCCAAATTACGAATATGATTACGGTAAACATACCAAATGTTAGAGGCATTCAAGAGATTTGGCAGAACGATTGCCATGTACACACTATCCAGCTACTTTCGTAGTAAGATATTTCTCCCCATGTTTTGGCAAAAAAAGACGTAGTGTAATAAATAAAATAAATCATGTTCATTAACTCTTAATTACTTTCTTACCTCTTAATGAAATAGGTAAATAATAATTGCTGTGTAGTGTCGGCTTAAAATAGCACTACCCCATATCTTCCGGTGGGTGTAAGTAAGAGGCGACTAACGGTATTGGGGCTTTTAAGGGTTTTTTGGGCTATGATGTGGTTGGAGACCCATCACTAACAACCTTTATTTTACCATCTTTTCCCCATTCATCTTTTCAAAAGTGACTGAGGAATTTCTAATTCCTTGGCTCTGGCTACCCCTTCTAGGGATTTATAGCCGTGAGTATATGTATGTATGTAAATAATAATTGTTTTATTTGATTCATTGAATACATTTTTTAGTTTTCTTTTAGGTATATACTTATAAGCATCGTGTGACATGACACTTGCAATGATAATACAACATTTGAATAATACACTTATATGCTTCATTTACAAATGACAAATTATTTCCGATACATTCATAGACTAAGTATGCATTATATATGAGCGCAGTCCGCAGCCAGTTTTGGCCCGGCGGCGTTGACCGTCAATAGCATCGAGCCAATACACGTCGCAAATATATTTTTGATGTAGTATAAATAAACGAGCAAGAAGTGCATTTGTAGCCTTATGACCCTGGTTTGAAAACGATTTTATCAGTAAAACTAAATAATATATCTTAACTATAACTCAGAGTTAAAATTTTGATAATTATTCGATATACATACATAAAGTCATGACTATTGATTCTGTAAAGGGATCTCATGTAAAAATATGTAAAACTATTAATTAGAGCAGAAACACTTGTGACTCAAAAACCCTATCATAGAAAAAAATAATCATCCGAAAAATAAATGCCACTTTCATTCTTATTTTTTGTCTAATCCGAATTTTTCACTTACAGACGCAATAAGTTCAATTTTAGATGAAACAAATATGTTTCATTTTATATTCGTTGTATACCGATGTTGATCAAAGTGGTATTACTGTTCATTCTCAAGAAATAAGTGACTTAGTATATACGCACATAGTATATCTATCTATTGATATCGATAAATTCGTACAATCCTGACGAACCTGTCGAGCTTCGTCTGCATTAATCGTTCGTGCATGAAATGCATCCGTGTTCTATTATTTAGACTTCGGACGCCTGCCTTTATATGCTTATTCTGTATTTGATTTAAATGTGTCCTCCGTGGTCATCCTTCACTGACATTACTTTCTATGTAATAAAAATGTTTTATAGCTACGTCATTACGCTGAGTAAGGTGATGTTGAGATGCTATAATAAATTCTATATCCAGGAATTCTATACATCTCTTTCAGATAGCAACAATTATGTTGACAAAAGAAGCTGTCGAATTCTTATAATCAGACGTGACCTTGATGAAGGTACCAAAGTCTATTTGCCATATAAAAAAATTTTTTTTTAAATATATAACTTGTAATGTAACGACATGATTCACTCTCAAATAAAGCTAAGCATCCGAAATAACTAACCTATATTGTTGATTACTAATTTATAAATAATTTCTCGACTACTTTTTACACCTAGCAAAAAAACTTTAGCATTAATGAAATTAGAATATAAATAACAAGCTTTATGAGGGTGTTTCAAACTTTTACTTTGTTTAATTAAGCTATTCCTACTGGACCCGTGAACAAAGAAGCGAGTAAACTTTATTTTTTATAACCAAACTATGTTTTCTCCTTTTCACTTCAATAAAATTGTTCATTTGCAACCTCAACTTTGTTGTTTGAACTAACACTACTGTACAATCAATATTAGGAACTATATTTAACTTTGTATACTGTTGTAATACAGAGCGTTTCTGTAGAATTCAGATGAGAAGTTATGCACCTGGTGATATTTTAAATCGACCATATTTGCTTCTGATTGAGATCAACTCTTGTCACAATACCAGTAATTATGTTCATGATAAGTTTATTTTTTAAAGATTAACCTTTATATAGTTATTCGGTTTTGAGTATTCTTATCAGTTTGGCCACAGTTTAGAATAAAAAAGCTGATTCACTATTGTCTATTATTTTTACACCATCATCAGTACACTCGAAACTGACAACTACAATAAATTAACAGTAATTTACGTTTATGATATGTTGCATCTTTTATAAAACTTGATTTCCATTTCATTTGTTTCAAGTAAAAAAAAAATTACGTATAATCCGCAAAAAAATAATTACAATGAGCAGTATTTACGTTTTGTTGTAAAGTGTCAAGCTATTAGTAAAAAAGTTTTCACATTGCCGTCAAAATATTTAATGTGTATTTATTATTCATAAGGCTTAATGAGGCCTGTGACAGCTGTCGGAATTGGGTTGAGCGGTTCTGGCCTGATCCTGATTTATTTAATATTATGAAACACTTTCCTTTTTAAAATATTAAGAATGTAAAATTTCAGTTACATTATCCGACAAGTACTATTTTCTTGGAACTTCACCCGACGGTTTATGTTCCGTAACAGGAAAGTTGAATTTATACTTCGCTATCCCATGAGAGTTCACGCGGGAAGGCTACACTAGGATGATTATTTGGTACCTGCTATTTCAATATGTTTTTATAGTAATTATTATCTTAGTACAATTCAAACTTTTGAGTGTTGGGTCAGAATAGCACTTCCGACATTTAACTGTGGGTTGTGTTAATCGAGGTGACTATGTGCACAGGGTTTTTAAGTGATTGAATGGTAATACGTTTTGAAAGAAACAAACAGATCTTAATTTAACTCGGCTTTAATCGATCTTAACTGACTAACTGATTTGTGGTACATAGCTCTGTCTACCCTTTTGAGGGAATTATTACTGAGAAAATAGAGAAGTTAAAAAAATACTTTGTAGTGTTCTTTTCAGTTGGTGTCTTATTATTAAGAAAGCGCCTCATGAAATTAAATGGTTTTGCTCACCTAACTTTTTCTTCCCTTATTGGCAACAATATAAAAAAATGCAAGTAGCAAAAGGCTTATAGTGTGCAAGTCATGCTCAGATCATAATTGCTGCTATGTACACAACATAAAATGAGTTTCTGAAGATGTTAAAAACTCATTACAACACTTTTCTCACATGAATTCTATACTTTAATGTCCTGCTGGCAATATTGTACCTACTTTAAGTATTGAAAGAAAGAACAGAAAGAAACAACGATTTTTATTTTATGTATTGGATAGGTTTCTTTCGCAGAAAAGCGGACTTCATGATAGGATCTCGGATTGCTAATTATTATATTTGAAAATATAAGGGTCTTATTATCTTTCATTTTTTTTGTAGAACAAAAGCTGGCGATAGCTGTACAGCAATAGGCCTGCCCCCTATCACGTGAGTACACTGTCCATGCAAAACGTGGGTACTCTGAACACCAGGTGACAAAGTCACGTGATGTTCAGAAGTATAGTACCTCTGCCAACCCCTTCGGGGATATTCGGCGTGAACGTTTATGTTATGTTATGGTATGTAACAAAAGCTGGGTGAATTATTCGCCTTACATGAAATGAAAATAATTCGCTCATCATCAATATTGGTTACTTATCACGGCAAAACATTTTTAAGCACGAATTATATAATTAATAAAAATATCACCGTATAATGATTTCAATACAATAAAAATGTAAAAAATGATAAATAGTTTGTTTTTTTCGTATGCAAAGGATAAAAGGAATACATTGATTCGTTGCCCAGAGGAATCGTAGTACGAGTAGTCGTAAAACATTAAAAAGGATCATTATTATTCACATAAACGTAAACATCTTCAACAAAAGGTTTTTGATTAAATTGTCTCTGCACAGCGAAACGATATTCCGCTACATAAGCGGCTGAGGCAAACATGCTGAGCCAGAACCAATTTGGCATTATGTTATTCAGAAGTTTTGTTTTGTTACTAAATTATTGTAAATATTTTTGCCAAATAAATTATTTTTCTATATTTCTTTATGAGTTCATAATACTGATTTTAGTCAGCCCCGATGCAATTTACAGTACAAATTACAATCAATATTACAGAATAAAAATACCCTCTTAGTGCTCATTACCCAGCTTAAGGGATTAATTGGGGTTTCACAAGAAAATAACCCATCTTTTGTGATACAAATGTGTTATTCTACTTAATCGATAATAAATTTATCTTAGTAAAAGTATGATTCAGTGACAAAATATGTAAATAAATAAAAAATGTATACACATCTTGTTGTTGTTTTAGAGAAAATTAAATTTATAAGACTTTCGTATTTTATCTGAAATGGCGCAACAAACCTTCAGTTAACGTAATGCAAAGTATAAATTTACATAAACAGATAACCTTTTGACGCTAAAAAAGCGGGGTTTGCTTGTACAATCAAATTAAGGTAAGCTCTGTTTACAACAGACTTTAAAAAGAAAAACATAAACATAACATAAACATAAACTTTCACGCCGAATATCCCTGAAGGGGTTGGCAGAGGTACTAATACTTCTGAACATCACGTGACTTTGTCACCTGGTGTTCAGAGTACCCACGTTTTGCATGGACAGTGTACTCACGTGATAGGGGGCAGGCCTATCGCCGTTTTTGTACGAATACACTGTCAAATGACTAAGTACAACTCAGCCATGTGGGTTTCCTCACGATGTTTTTCCTCACCGTTAACAACCATGATAAATTAACCACACATATGTCTTTTAGAAAAGACAAATTGGTGTTGGCCCGACCCAGGATTTGAACACTAGTCGTTTGCACGATAACCGAGTGTTCTACCCACTGGGCTATCACGGTTGCTTAAAAAGAAACTTAAAAAGAAAATTAATTACATTTGATGCATATGCTGTTGTTATTTTTTCAATGGTTTACATGCTCAAGAAATACATAGTTTCATACTTCGGTCACCATTTAGTTGGCAAAGACATGACGATATTTTGCACTACTCATATTCTGACTAACTTTTATCGCCTCCCCCACAGTCTTAAACTTTTCATGAAAGATCTTTTATTTTATACACTAGCCCATCCCTATGTAGGCAGATGATTTCCAGAAAATGAACTGGTATACTGGGCGTATAATTTACACTTAAATGCATAGTGAATTTTGGGAATGGCAAAAGAGGCATGAAAGTAGAGTGAATGCAGTGGAAAAAGATCCCTCACACCTATATATAATGTAAGGTTGTGCGATAAAGTAAGAAATAGTGTGAACAGTTAGGTATGACAGGCATGGTAGTGTGCAGGATAGAAAAGGAATGTTAAGGTGGCTTGGGCACATGGAAAGGATGGATGAAAGTATAGTGGCGAAAGATATACAGCTTATGTGGATGGTTTTATTATTAGAGAGATTATGACGCCACGCTAGACGTTTGAAAACCAAATTGAACACGTTTTCACAAAGGCGAAAGATAGAAGTAAAAAGAATAAAAGTCTATGAGAAGAATAATTTGAGAGACGCAAGAGAGATTTGTCAGCATTGTGCAAAGTGGCGATCAATAGTCTCTGCCTACCCGAACGGGAACAATGGGCGTCTGTATGAGTAAGTAATATAAGTGCAATCTATGTGCAAATGTTTGAACTTGTAAATGTAAAAACACCACTGAAATTATAGCTTGCAGTTAAAAATTGCCTGCAGCACATTTTTATACAAACATGAGTTTTAAACACAATATTTAACCCTTTTTTATAGAACAGTGAAATGTGAACATGTTTTGAAACTGCATGTTGGTTGGAGTAGAAAAAATGCGTACATTGTTTCTAGGTTGTGTTGAATTTCAGAAAAGTTGCGGAAAAATGATATGTTGCTGTTTGAAAAGTTAAAAGCATTTTGATGTTGATATAACGGCCTGACATTTCAATTAAAATATTTTTCTTCTTTAGTAACACAACAAATGAATGCGATGCTGAATTATTCCGTTCCTTAGTTAATATATTAAACAAAGATAAACGGGGGAATAACGGGGGGTAACTTACTAAATGGTCTCTTGAATATTTATCACTAGTGTAATATGTACATACATACATACATACATATACTCACGGCTGTAAATCCCTTAACGGGGTAGCCAGAGCCTTGGAATGAGAAATTCCTCAGCCACTTTTGGAAGTTAATTGGGAAGTTAATTGGTTAATCATTAAAAGATGGTAATAATAAATGTTTTTGGTGACGGGTCTCCAACCACATCGCCCAAAAATCACTTAAAAAGCCCCTATACCTTTAGTCGCCTCTTACGATCACCTACGGGTAGAAATGGGGTAGTGTTATTCTAAGCCGACACTACACGGCAAAATACTAGTCTAAATCTATACTAGTTAATAAAATTATCATCGGAGTGAAAAGTAGTCTTTCTTTTCTGTTTTTTTATAAAATTTTATAAGATGAAAAATACTTTAGAATTTTACTACGTCATTATTTACGCATTATTTAATTCTCAATATGAAGAAAAAGTTCAATCAGGATGATTTAACAAAAAAAATAGTTATCGTTACAGTAACTTCAAATTATTCACTAAGACTGAAAGACAAAGTCTCAACACGTGTTAGTAATATTATAAAACACTTAATATGAAAAAATGCAATTTAAATACAAAATTACACTAATGAAAACGTTTGCTGTAGAATAATTTAATCTCATTGATGACTGTGACGTGTAGGTTACGAGCGCACATAACTCAAAATTAAATGCGGAATGCGGAATGCGGATGCGGAATATTTGACACACTACAAAGCTTAATATATATTTAAACACTACTGCATTGTAAACGTCAAAATAATTAAATATTTATACGAAGCGTATGACAAGATATTTTTTGTTCTGCTGTTTCTATTATTTTTTATAATCTAGTAAGTTAATAAACTAATAAAATCTTCCTTCCTCTTTAACTTCTGCTAGTATTTTTTTCTTTACATACTCTATGGCATAGGCTTCGCTATTTCCAATTTTCCGGTAAAGTTGTGGAAGTAACACTAACATTTGCTTTAGTTACTTTTCGTAATGCTTTTTGTTGCGAGTTTTCCAAAATGTTACTCATCTTTAGGGTAAGCCAAATGATTTTCCTACGGCAATTAAAGTAAACTTTTAGTTAAATAGTCAACAAACCTTTGTCAACACATGATAAATGAGGTTAATAATAGTCTGAAAGTTTTACTCGCACGACCTTGAACTGACATGATGTGTCCAAAACGACGTAGTGTAACATCTAAAAATAATTCGCCTTGTCTTTCAGTTTGTCGTTCCGTTTTTGTAGATAGTAAATAGTCAGCTATAGAACAAACGAGCCGGGAGCGCAGCATTATAATTTCTGACCATTATTAATCAAAGGGATATCTATACAAAGTTTGAAAAAGGGTGAAATTTGATAGTCACAATTGCAAGAAAATGCAGGTATTTTAAGAAGAAATAGGATTATCCAATTACAATCTTTTATTTAATTTGATGACAATAAATTTTGATGTTACTCTAGTGCGTTAAACTTGGATTGCTATAATTTTATCACCTGCATATTTACTTTTGCTACATCTTCATTGCAATATTTTCGAACAAAAATACAGCCTTGGGAGCTCAGTATTTGGAAAAAAATGCATTCTTTGCTATAATCTTCAAATATAAAGGTCCAGCCTTTATCTTATTAGAAATCTTTGGCAGTGATAAAAACAACCCAATAATCACAGATATTTTGTCAATACTCCGACATTCTTACCTTACATCCCTGAATGGTAGCTTAAGAGCTTATTCCATTTGTCTGAATGAAGACGTCTGAAAGCCACAGAATCTGAATTCAGACTGGTGGAATAACGTTCAAACTGAAATTTGTGTAGTGGAATAACAAGTCTGCGGCAGTAACTTCAAAGGACGTCTGAATTCAGCAACGACAAAGTGTAATGGAATAAACTCTTTAGGCACTAATACTTCCAAACATAACATTAATATCACCTGGTGTTCAGATTACCCACGATTTACTTGTTATATTTAATAATGTTATCCGCAAACTAGATAATTTTATGAGAAGATAAACTCCTAATAATATTCTTTTTAAGTCAGCGGAAAATCTCCTGTGTCTGTGTGTAGGCCATAAAGTATGTTACAGCTTAAGGATAACTTAATAGTGTAATAAACTTTCCCTTTACAAAGCATAGCGGTTATAACATAAATGCTAGTTATATTATTACGCATTTTGTGATATATGGCAAATTAAAATGCCTAATTAAAATCTGATGCTTTATCTTTTTTTTAATTAGCGTGTAGTGCCGGCTTAGAATGTTACTACCCCTTTCTACTTACGGCTGCCGTAAGAGGCGACTAACGGTATGGGGCTTTTTGGGCGATTCGATTGGTGACTAGCGTTACCAGACGTCCCGTATTTTCCGGGACTTCCCGTATTTTAGGCCTAATTTGAAATGTCCCGGCGGGACAGCCTCTGTCCCGTATTTTACTCATGCATCGATTTTTACATATCAATCGATCTACGCTCGACAATTAAGCACGCAGCGTTCGCTTACATACATTCTTTCATACTTTCGCATACACACAAATTATTGTCATCTATTTAAACACTATTTTTTCTTTTTGTTTCACGCATAACATAAAACTTAATCGCTCCTCTGAAATTAACAAAATATAATAAAAAATTACACCATATAATTTTGTTTTTTTCATTTGACCCGGGTAAAAATCTGAAATCCCGTATTTTATAGCCTTTTTAAGCATTTGTCCCGTAAGGAACGAAATAAAATCTGGCAACCCTATTGGTGACCCATTACCATCAATACTCTATCTCTACCATCTTGTCCCCTATCAACTTCTAAATGTGGTAAGGAGTTTCGAGCTCTGATGCTGCAGCTAGCACTTATTGGGACTTGTGTCTGTGAGTATATGTATGCACAACATGTTATTTATAAATCGGCGTTTTAAATTTTATACTTAATTATTTCAGACGACCGCGTAGTTTTTCTTTATTCGCTTTTAATACTGGAGCCCCTGCGACCACTATATTGTCACAGAATGCTTTATTTTCTCTACAGTTCCTCATTTCTTTCTTAGCAACTTTAGAATTCTCCTTTTAAATGCCCTAATTTTTCAGTTTTACACAAAACCAACTCGGATATAACAACCTCGTTTGACATTTTGATGTTAAAATTACTTAATGTTTTTAAAGCATTAAACTATTACTTTGCATTTTCCTTTCTAAGCTACATCGTCTTCCTTACTAAACTACTTTTATTTTCATACATACATACATATACTCACAGCTATAAATCCCTAGAAGGGGTAGCCAGAGCTAAGGAATTAGAAATCCCTCAGCCGCTTTTGGAAGTTGCGTGGGGATAAGATGGTGAAATAAAGGTTGTTGGTGATGGGTCTCCAACCGCATCGCCCAAAAATCCCCTAAAAGCCCCAATACCGTTAGTCGCCTCTTACGTACACCCACCGGAAGAAATGGGGTAGTACTATTCTAAGCCGACACTACACAGCAAGCTTTTATTTCTATTAAATTATAATTGTTCTTTGGTTTAAGGACATAGTATTTGTAAAATGTGGAGGTCAGATGTCGTATCGAACAAGCCAGGGCGGCATTTATCAAAATGAGTCATCTGCTCTGCAATCGTAATCTGAAACTCCCCACAAGATGCCGTTTAGTGCGGTGTTACGTATTTTCAGTTCTTCTGTACGGAGTAGAAGCGTGGACACTAACTCAGACCTTGTGTAAGCGGTTAGAAGCCTTCGAAATGTGGATTTGTTGAAAATATCCTGGACGGATAGAGTAAGAAACGAAACGGTTCTACAGAGAATGCACAAAGATTTGGAGTTGATGAAAATTATAAAGATTCGCAAGCTACAATACATGGGCCACATAATGCGCAATAGGAAATATGACCTCCTCCAATTAATCCTGCAGGGAAAAATACAAGGTCGCAGAAGACCGGGCCGTAGGAAAACCCACTGGCTTCAAAATCTGTCCGAATGGGTCAACTACAGTTCCATCGAATTGTTCCGCGACGCAACATCACGGGCCAAAATGGCCGTAATGATAGCCGACCTCCGATAGGAGATGGCACCCAAAGAAGAAGAATTTGTAAAATATTTTAACTGTTTATTATATAGGTTTTACAGTTGCATAATATGCGATGTACAATAAAACGTTTCCCATTCTATGCTACATTAATTTTACAGTTACATAGAATCCAAATTAAAGTAGATTTTTAACCGATATTTCTTATACTAAAAAGGCAGAAAGCACTTAAGTTAAATTGGTACTTGGTAGTCGACTAGCGTCTAAACAACGACCCCATTAATATCTTCCCTGTCATTCATTAACTTCTAACTCGTATATAATTATAATTTTGATATTAATCACAATTTATGATATTGTGTTAAAATTTATTACAGAGATTGGGCACCGAAAGCATTGAGCATTGATTTACTGAAGTAATTGATTATAAAACGATAATTTATTTTGATAAAATAAACCTGTAAAGAGAGGATAAAATATGCGTAATGTGAGTTTTTTGAAATGAACATACAACGTTCAAATACTCACGGCTATAATTCCCAAGAAGGGGTAGCCAGAGATCTAGATTAAGTAATTCCTTAGCCACTTTTGGAAGTTGAGTGGGGAATAAATTTAAAAAAAAGGTGGTTTTGGTGATGGGTAAACGCATTGCCCAACAACTTCTGTAAAAAATCCAATTTCCTTAGTCGCCATTTTAACGAGAAGAAATGGGGTAGTGCTATTTTTTATTATAAGCAGAAAAAATTGTTACATAGTTTGGCATATTTTATAATTATTCATTAGTTACTCTTGTACTCGTAAATAAATTATTAAGTTTAAAAAATAATTTAAAGATTAATCGCTTTGTCATGCCACGCTGCTATTAGTAGTTTTCTTAAATTGATTAATACGTTTTTAATGGATTCGATTAAGACTACGGAATAGATTTAATGCCGAATGCTAGATTAAATTGATTTCAAAAACCTCTGAAAATTATAATAACCTCTTTATTCTGAATTATTTATAAATATTTTCACGACTTCAACTAAATACCATATTGCCAACAAACATTCATTATATTTATAATACTTCTGTTTACTTTACTTTATTTTAAACTGTTTGGAGACTTTAGCATTCAATAGTTAAACCTGAAATTACATATCGAAATAATTGATTTCTACTATACCGATACCAGAGTGAGTATAGGTATACTTCTGAGCTGACACTACACACCGTGGTCGTAACAAAAGCTATTATAGCAAGTATTTAACAAGATTTGATGGAGTTTGTTCATAAACAGTTAGTTTGAAGAGGAAATTTTCAAAAGCTTCATGCATTATGCAAAGGAGTGAACAAAGTAATGAATTCAGCTGCAATAAAGACCAAGATAGTTGCAACGTTATGACGTCGTCTGCTATTGAAGATCTCATGCTGTTTACTGATATTATAATTCATGTATGTGTTTCTTTTTCATGTTTGTATTGAATTTATTACTGTTGAGGTCCAATAAATAGACTCTATTTATTTTGATAAGGTAGTTGATCAATTTTTCAAGTAACAAATGGATATCAAAGATTCTAGAGTATGTAGTGATAGTGGTAGTAGAAACGTCCACAGACAGCTCTCAAAACAGTTAATTCCCTTCTCGTTATCATTTAGCTACAGTTGCAACGGGTAATTATGTGTCTCACCTCTGGAGATACGGGTGTTTACTGAGATATAATTCCTTTATTATTTTCAGTTTTGGTATGTTGTGCGCAGCAGTGTTGTTTTGAATAGCCCTTATGCATTTTTCTCATGGGTGTCTTTAAAGGTGACTTATGTTTTTGTGGGTTTTTAAATAGTTAATTATTGGGTGGTAAGGCATGAGACCCATCGACAACCATTATTTACATATATTTATCCCACTCATTTTCCAAAAGTTTCTGGCGTATTTCTGTTAGAATTGTAGCCTACAGCAAAGCTAGCTATCGTGAAGACAGCATCGTGACAGATTTCTGAGATATAGGTATAATCAAATTAACTCTATACTAAACACCATGTGTAGGAAATGTATATTGCTGATTGCTGTGCTGTGATGACTAATGAATCTTAATGGGAACCCTCTGAAATTTTGTCTTGTATCGTGATGATGACTTATGTTATGATAGATATGTACATATATAAATAAGTCTTTGTAATGATAAATGATGTTACAATAACTTCAACTGCAGTATATCATTAAAAAGTGTAAATATTATGAACATACATACATATACTCAAGGCTATAAATCCCTAGATGGGGTAGCCAGAGCTAAGGAATGAGAAATTCCTCAGCCACCTTTGGAAAGTTGAGTGGGGAAAAGATGGTAAAATAAAGGTTGTTGGTGATGGGTCTCCAACCGCATCGCCTAAAAATCCCTTTAAAGCCCCAATACCGTTAGTCGCCTCTTACGGACACCCACCGGAAGAAATGGGGTAGTGCTATTCTAAGCCGACACTACACAGCTCAATATTATTAAATATTAATTCATTAAATTAAGAAGAATAGTTCCATTATTTTTAGTAATTAATAACATACACACACACATATTTTAAGTTTTTTAAGTACTTTAGAATTATAACTTCCTAAGCCACATTTTCAAGATGAGAGGGGATAAGATTGGAAAATAAAGGACGGATGATGATGGATCTCCCACCGCATCGCCCAACAATTAGTTATAAAGAACGGGAAGAAATGGTTTCGTGCTATTCTAAGCCAAAGCATTAAATAACATTCAAACTATTACTGATTTATTATATAAAGATACATCTTCAATACTTTTTGCTTGTCCAAGTTCTCTTTATCGCATTTACCCCAAATGTAATATCTGTATATATTTTATTCAAGATCTTTTATAGCAAAATGAAAAAAAATGGTTTCTTTTTTAAAAATATGAATCAAAAGTACAACTTGGATCGTTGATGGGTTAGCGGTGGTTTTCCTCATCCATGCAGAAAAACATGGCATTAGTTCCACTGAGGTAGACAGAGACTATCAATCGCCATTTTGTACGATCCTGGCATATCTCTCGATATTAGTCTACTTTCATAAATATTTTCATACATGCCCTTTGACTTCGAAGGGCTGCATTTTTAAGCAAATTAGCGTCTTGATCTGGGCTTGTTCTCTACTGACATACCATTTACAAAATATACATAGGCTCACAATCTACTCTAATAATCACTTATATCACTTACGCAGAAAAAAATACATCTTATTTGTAATAATATTTATACAGTTATGAAAACTCCTCGCCCTGCTCGGGTTTAAACAATTTTGTGCAAGGATACCCTTATTTATTTTGCAATATCAAAACAAAATTATACAACAACCGGAAATCAATTTTAGTCAAAATCTGGTTGTTCAGGTATTATTATATTATATTTATGTTTATTTCTAATCAAATTATAAGAAACTTAATTCTTTTTAATTCAGCTTGGTCACTTAATGGTATCTTTGCCGTTGTACCTAATTATAAAATATTGTAAAGTAACATACTTTTTTTTTATTATTAATTCATTATTTAAATTAAGTTTTAATAATTAAGCGGTAAAACCTAAAGTTTTAAAGCATAGTAAAGGTCTGCAATACTTTAAATATATGTTTTATTACATTTCCTTTATAATTAAACTCATATAACTTGTTTTGTGTTTTACAGATCTACAGCATATTTGTTCTTAAGTAGTCTTTTGATCCAAATAACTAAAAAAAGTAAGTCCAAAAACTTGAAATATCTGACATGTAACAGTTATGATTAACAAACATGTAACTATGACGTCAACGTTGTAGGAACCTATATCTTCGACCTACTTTTTATATTTTCTTTACTTTTAGGGTGCGTAACTTATAATTATTATAAACTCCTTCTGAAATGAGTTTGCAAGGAAGTCTTAGGTAATTATAAATCACTTGAGAATTTTGTCGTTTCACACAATATAATAACTCTTGAATTAACGCTCGAATATTAAGTTTTGTTAAAGTATAATTACCTTCGGCGCTCCCACCACAGTATCGATTGTCACCACCAGCGACGAATGCGGACCGATGTACAATTCGAACCACAACAAGCAGCAAAGCAAATTAAAATAAAATAAATATATCAAAACACAACACTCAAATCGTTCTTCACAAGTTAACAAGTTTCGCCGAAAAACACCGCAACGTCACACTTTTTGTAACTACAAAGAAACTTCATGAACTTAGAAAAAGAAGCGTCCGGGTGCGCCAAAAAATTTAAATTGAACGAAATAATTTTCTGAATTTTATTTAAGACAGTTTTAAGAAAAAGTTTTTTTTTTGTTTTTATTGAAGAGCAGTTCCCGAGATGAGCTCGGGATGAAAGTTTTCCGAGCGTGTGAAGACAAGTGCGCCTTTGTTACGCAACTCAATGCGACGCAGTGCCACTAGGGGGCACCGGCGCGGATGGCGCATTGGCGAGCATGCGCTCTGGCGTCCATTGTACTGCTCGCTACTACCTTCATAAAAGTTTTCGTGTTCGACACCTGTACTAGCTCACTCGGTGATTCGACCCGTCTTTCTGAAATGACATTCGCACGCTGACTGTGAGGGCGTTTGACCTAATTGTTGGCTGGCGAGTTTGTTTAATACTGAGTCTACAAACTGTAACGAGCGGAATATTGGCATGAATCAGTTTAATTTTTGTTGACATGAAAAATATCTAGCGAAGCGCCGCCGACGAATCCTTTGTTCGTTATTGCATCGAATTCTATTTTTGGTATTCATTTTCATTCAGTTACAATTGTTCCCATCATAGTTTAGCAAATTTAAAACTAAATATCAAACTTTTTAAAAAGGAATTGATGTATGCTTAAATGCAGTTTTATCTAAGGAGAGCTCCACCTTATTTCCCCCGTATGTGTTTTGAATTTTCGGTTTCGAAGCTTGAATTGCTCTTGTTTTGAATTGTTCTACGATTTGCCCTGATCATTTATCACTTATCCTTTTACCCGCCCAATTACCAAATGCAGTTAATAAATTATGTATATTTTTGCATAAGTTGTGATTGTAAACGTAACCCTTTTAAAATGATTAAAATTTAAATTGATTTAAATTCCAAAAGTTTGCGTAATTTTACCAACGTGGAAGACATCAACGCTCTTACAATATTTTTATATTTAGCGTTCCTTAAACTGAAATATTTAAAAAAATCTACTTTTCATTTCAGTTTTATACACTTTGATTCGTGAGCTGTTAAATAGGCAGACTGAATTACAGTTGGTTTTACTTGTATTATATTACGATGCTAAAATTAATCATGTCAAAAATAGACAGTTACATATAGCTTTATAAATGATATATAAGTAATATAAATCTTTCAATTCAATTTTTAGCTGTGTAGTGTCGGCTTAGAATTGCACTACCCCATTTCTTCCGGTGGGTGTACGTAAAAGGCGACTAACGGTATCGGGGCTTTTAAGGGATTTTTGGGCGATGCGGTTGAAGACCCATCACCAACAACCTTTATCTCACCATCTTTTCCCCACTCTACTTTCCAAAAGTGGCTTAGGAATTTTTAACCCCTTCCTGGGATTTATAGCCGTAAGTATATGTATGTA
This sequence comes from Bedellia somnulentella, assembly GCA_963576735.1. Classification (NCBI taxonomy): domain Eukaryota; kingdom Metazoa; phylum Arthropoda; class Insecta; order Lepidoptera; family Bedelliidae; genus Bedellia; species Bedellia somnulentella. The sequence goes on along the minus strand of OY755177.1, from coordinate 12,689,076 downwards.
TTTATGTATGTATAAATCTTTCAAACTAGCAATTTTTCAAACTTATCACACAGTTCAGTGGTCCAGTATGTACAAGGTTTGCTTCTGGTCCAGGTATTGCGGTTTTGATCTCCAATGAAAGCTAAATTGATCTGTTGAATAAAGCTATATATCTGTTGGTAACCTTAGATGTTATTTATTGTGTATTTTAATCATAACAAAGTTGGTAACTCCTTTAAGGCATTCTCCCTTCAGAAGATCAACAAAAACCCTAACTGTCATATTGGAATTGCCCGTGGGACCATTTCGAAAAAGGTATAAAGGCTATGCTACGAGTATTAAAACATCCTTCTATATTGTTCAAGCTTTCTTGTATGACCGTGCAAATTTATAAGCTTTCTCTAGAGGCCTATCACAAACGTAATTATATCAATACTCTGTTGATTAGAATGAGATATAAGTATACGCTACTACGTAAGTGCGAAAGAGATAGCTAGTTAAAAGGTCGCTAGTGCTAGCCATGCTTAAATTATTGTCAGGTGATGATTATTACAACCACATTATGTGCTTGGTTTTTAGGTATGAACAATCCGATAATTTGAATGTTTTGTTCATGAAAACCTAATGTGGGTATTAATACTAATAAATACCGCATACCGGGGGCGTATACCCGAGGTCGCGGGTTCTATTCCCGCCTGTGTCAAAATTTTTCTTTCCTTTATTTATCCTTTATTGGTTATGAACAATCCGATTTAATAGTATTGGTTTGGTTGTATGGAAAATATTAGAAAGTTTTATTTACATACATACATACATACATATTCTCACGCCGTTAGTTCCCATTGGGGTAGGCAGAGACTATCGATCGCCACTTTGTACGATCCTGGCAAACCTCTCTGGCTTCGTTTACATCCATCAATCTTTTCATACATGCTCTTTTATTCTTCATACTGCGGACACCTGCCTTTTTGAGCACATGTTCTATTTGATCCAAATGTGTCCTCCGAGGTCGTCCTCTACTAACATTACCTTCCACATTGGCTCTATATATCTCTTTCACCAATTTACTGTCATCCATCCTCTCTATGTGCCCAAACCATCTCAACATTCCTTTTTCTATCTTTCTTACAATATCATCTTTTACACCACACCTTTCACGAATCACATCATTCCTCACACGATCACATAAACTTACATTACACACTTTTCTGAGGGATCTCATTTCTACTGCATTCACTCTACTTTCATGCTTCTTCTGCCACACCCAACATTCACTGCCATACATAAGCGTAGGAACGAGGACAGCATCATGCACAACCATTCGGGCCTTTGCAGACACCGACTGACTAGACATTAGACTATTTAGAGTTTTATTTCATTATTGATAATTGAAGTTAACATTTTTTTATCCTTACGTTAATAAAACTCTCCAAAGCAGCGGTAGAGACATATTAGTTTTAAAATTTTCAGAATCTAGAAACGACAACTATGATAAAAATAGTCTGAGTCTTTTACATGTTGTTTTTTTTAAATAATTAAACGTTTAAGTATTTATAAAAGAAAATACATCGTTTTATAGTTCATACACCGAGACGGTCGACACTGTGAAAAGAGGCACACTGTGTATCTCAAGTGAGCTCGTTGTAAAGCGGCATTTTAAAATTGTGCTCGCAAGCGCTTGAGGCAACAAAAATGCCTATTCTAGTGGAACCTTAACCTTAAACGGTAAATACGAATTTAGAGTTCTCATGCAAGACAAAGGCAATTTTATAGAAGAAACTTTGTCTTAATGTGACGGGTAACTAGCTTCTCGGGCTGGAGGTTGCGGGTTCAATTCCCGCTTAGAGCAACATTTATGTGATGAGTGGAAATTGTTATTATTCAGTACATACATATAATGACGGCTTAAAATCCTTAAAAGGGGTAGCCAGAGCTTGAGAGACATAAAATTCCTCAGCCACTTTTGCAGGTTAAGTGGGGAAAAGATTCGAGAATCGCGGTCATGCAAGAAAACGTTCGTGCAGTCGAAAAACTTATTCGCGAAAACCGACGAATTACATATGTAGAGCTAGAACAAGAACTAGGAATTGGATCAGCAGCAATTCAAACCATAATTCACGACCACCTTTCTCTCCGTAGACGTTGTTCGAGATGGGTGCCGCACAAACTTACTGACGAGCAGAAAGACCGTCGGGTGGATTGGTGCCTATTCATGATATATAAATTCAACGGAGGCGAGAAAAAAAACGTGTATGATATACTGACAGGTGACAAAACATGGCTATATAACTATGATCCCGAATCAAAGCGATAGTCGACTGTATGGTGCTTTGAAGACGAGCCAACTCCGACGAAATGTCGCCGTGTACGAAGCACACAGAAAAATGGTCGCCTCGTTTTTCTGCAAAACGGGTCAAATTACTACTCGAACGATGAAATGATGATAATGAAAGAACGATGAACTGCGAATGGTATATGACAGTTTGTGCTCCAACAGTAATATCAGCTTGGTGTGGTAAGCGACCGAAGTCAGGAATCCGGCACCTTCTCTGGCACCACGACAATGCGGCGCCGCACACGTCTGCCAGAACACTAAACTTTTTCAACTCAAAAAATGTGTCAATTCTCCCTCACCCGCCATATTCCCCTGACCTAGCGCCTTATGATTTTTACTTATTTCCAAAAATCAAAGAAAAACTAAAGGGGAAGAGGTTTGAAAGCGAGGAAGATGATGAATGGAGAAGAAGAGTGGTCACAGGTATTTTCCAAATTGGTTCAGACGTATGGAAAAGTGTATACGTGCTCAGGGTGAATACGTTGAAAAGATCGATACTTGTAATAAAGAATAAAATTTATAATTTTTGAGTATCTAGTTTCTTTTGGCATGCCCCTCGTATCCCAGCAAAAACTTTGTTGCTCTGACTGTTGGTTTCTGAAGAAGGGCTGCTGTAAAGTGTTGATTAGTTCTGAAGGACAATATATAATTGATTATATTTATTATCGGAAGTCTGAGGAGGAGACGATACGATGACGCTTAAGTCTGGCGACATGTTCTATTTCCGGGACCAGCAGTCCCAGGGTGGTGTTGGGTTTATCCTCCACAAGTCCCTGGTAAATAACGTGGCGAAGATCGAGGGTGCGTCGCGAAGGGTATTGTACCTTATACTCAGAATTGTCAAAAGGTATCCGCTGAAGGTCATAGAGGTTTAAGCACTGACCTCTACTCATCCAACGATGAGGCGGAGAATAGCCAAGCATTCGTCCAAAACTCACTTCACATTGTTATGGGGCTTTAATGCAATACTAGGATAACGAGAGGGTAATGGGCTTAGAGTGGGCAATTTCGGATTTCAAAAGATGTAATGCCTACGGCCATATACTTCCCATTTTATGCAGAAGGAGGGCCTCATTAGTATGAAATTCTTCTTAAAGTAACAAGAGCAGCGAAAGTGGAAATGCATGGAGTAGACGGTAAAGAATCAATACACACTTTTGTAAAAAAAATATTAATTAACGTCGTTCACAAAGGGATTATGCCAATATCAAAGAATAGGAGTATTGTTGTCTCGTTCTTTCAAAATGGTGATAATAAACTCTTGAAGAACTACAGGGCTATATTACTTCTGAGCCATGTATACAAACTGTTTCAAAGTCATCACGAATAGCCTGTCTCTTAGAATTGATGACTTTTAGCCCTGAACAAGCTGGTTTCTGACAAGGCTTTGGTTCTATAGACTACATTCACACCCTACGCCAGATTATACAGAAGACCGCCACATGCCATCTGCCACTGTGTCTAGGGCTTGTAGTGTATGAAAAAGTCTTTGCTTCTATGTAAAAATGACCTACGCTTACGCTTGAATCTTTGCACAGGTGCCATTGACTACAGATACACTAACTGCTGCTGAAGTGTTTATACAAAAACGCCACAATGTCGGTCCGAATCCATGACCAGAACACCAATCTCATTCAGTTGCAGCGAGGAATACGGCAGGAGATATCTCTCGAAACTGATTACTGCTGTTCTGAAAGATACAAACATAGATAGGCAGAGACTATGATCACCACTGGGTACGATCCTGGCAAACCTCTCTAGCTTCGTTTACATCCATCAATCTTTTTATACATGCTCTTTTACTCTTCATACTTCGGACGCTGGCCTTTTTGAGCACGATACTTAAGAAATCGTTTATGAATGCGCTCAATCATGTTAAAATATACCAAATATTGTGGATTCCAAGTAATAAAGCCAAACTCCAGCACACTTCTTACGTTGGCATAGTATACAGCTTTGATGCATTTTATATTATTGAAAGGTTTACAAACACGCATCAGGAACCCTAAGTTTTTAAAAGCTTTGTTAAAAACTATTTCTATGCGCTTTGATAAACACAATTTTGAGTCAAGCATTATTCCTAAGTCGCGGATTTTAGTGTCTCCATCGATAGGTTGTCCTCTAATGTTATAGTTATATAAGATAGCATTCTTCCGTGGTTTAAACCATTACAACAATGTTGTCAGCTCATAAAAGCTGTGTCATTTACTTGCCATTGATATTGATTTCAAGTCCTTTCCAATTGAGAAACTTGAGTTGATCTTTCAGGAAAAGATGGAAAAGGGAATGTTAAGATGGTTTGAGTTTGAAGAGATCTAGAGAGCCAATGTGGAAGGTAATGTGAGTAGCGGACGACCACAGAGGACACACCTGGACCAAATAAAGTGTGTGCTCAATTACTATCAAAATTATTTCTTTGCGCGAGCCCTAAAATTTTATAAGGATCTGGAAAGTGACAATATCGACATAATCTATCAATCCAAACCAGTTTTAAAAAGCAGTCCAATCAAGATTATGCAACAAGAATAAAGAATAAATAAAATAACATGTTATTTATCTTCAATACATCTATCTACTTATACCTTAGTACATATTATATGTAATTGTACTATTTTAACTTATTTAAATATTTAACATTGTACCTATACATTTTTTATCTCTATTTCATCTCAATTTATTTATATTTGTATGTGTATATATAATATGTTATATTTTTGATTATTAATCGTCGTGTACGTTTTAAGTTAGGTTATTATTGTGGGAATGACTTTTAGTTCCTCGCCTCTCCCATGGCCGAAAAAGAAAATATAAAATTTTGAATGGGAGAGGCGGTACTCCTTGAAAAAAAAACAGTCGGTCAAGAACCGACGGACGATCCGAGCCGTATCGAGCAGCACCGCTTTCTGCATTTGTGCTGGAACCGACACGCCACAGAAATCCAACCGCCTCAAGTTGGTCGCGAGGCTGGTTGGAATTAACCCATTCCATTCCATTGTTATTATATTTCTTAAGCTAGCTTTACATACATATACATATTCTCACGCCAAAAGTTCCCATTGGGGTAGGAGGAGACTATCGATCGCCACTTTGTACGATCCTGGCAAACCTCTCTAGCTTCATTCACATCCATCAATTAATTAATGTATTAGTAACTAGTGGCTCGACCCAGCTTCGCACAGGTAGTTTTGTTTTTTAAATATCTGAGATTTCCCATTCCCCCCATTATCTTCGGTGTAAGTTCACATACTTGTCCTCCCACGGCCGTGCCTTGCGATCGCAGGAGAATAGGTTGTTGAGCGTACCTCCTCATAGCAGTACGACATATAGTGATTCCTTTGCAGTCAAAGCGGTTAATTTGTGGAACTCACTACCAGTTGACATACGGCTGTCATCATCGCTAAGCATATTTAAAAATAAATTAAAATCTCATTTTTTTAAGACCTTAGGTTGGTAGATTTTATAATGATATATATATGTGTATATATGTATATTATTAAGATACTGTAGAAGAATATTTATTATTATACATATTAGTTATATAAATTAATATCTAGGTTAAGGTTGTAAATAGGTTGTGTTTAGTTAAGTTTGGTTTTGCATACTGATTATCATTTATTTCTAGTTAAGAGTTGTGTACTTGTTTTTCCTCACCATAAAGGTTGACTGGAAGAAATCGCGTTAAGGCGATAAGTCCGCCTTTGTGTACTAAGTTTTCATGTTCTGTACTTTTGTAAAATACATTATATCTATTCTGTATGCAATAAAGTGTTCAAATAAAATAAATAAATAAATAAATTTCTTCAATCACTGCTCAAGCTTTGTGAAGTATTCATAACAATCTAAAAAAGAAACCATACGTCGATGTAAGATGCAACTACTGGCGCCATCTAGTATGTAATATGTAATTTAGTAAGGATTTGGTTTTGGTTACGGGCGCGATGGCTTATTTTATGTATAATTTCGATGTTTCTCTACCGATTTCTATGATTCTTTTTTTATTGAATAAGTAGTAATGTTAATATTTTTAAATTAGGGGTGAATAAGAGTATCATAAACGTAAGAGTAAACAAATATAATCAGAATGCTCCGAACTGCTAAGCTATCAGGAGTTACATGTGTTATTGTGAGTCAACCATAAAAGATAGACATATGCTGTTGCGGGATATTTCTTAGGCAATTTTATGAAGATTATTTCCGTTATGCGTTAGCGACATGATAGTCCAGTGGGTAGAACACCCGCCTGAAAACAGAAGGGCGTGAGTTCCAATCCTGGGTCGGGCCTACACCAATTTGTCTTTTCTAAAGTCATATGTGTGGTTAATTTATCAAAGTTGTTAACGGTGAGGGAAAACATCGTGAGGAAACCCACATGGCTGAGTTGTACTTAGTCATGTGACAGTGTATTCGTTCAAAACGGCGATAGGCCTGCCCCCTATCACGTGAGTACACTGTCCAAGCAAAACGTTGGTACCTTCTCTGGACACTAGATGGCGCTGCCATGTGAGTTCAGAAGTATTGGTACCTCTGCCAACCCCTTCGGGGATAAAACGGCGTGAACGTTTATGTTATATGTTTATGTTATGTTATTTCCTATGTAACTTTAACCATTAAGGCTGCACACGCAATGGAAGCTTAAAAAATGGAGTATTTTCTCCCGTTTTCCCAAAATTTCCCGAAATTACCCTTCACTACTGTGCTGAAAAGTATTCTATAACCTGCCCAGGAGTATGAAAAATAATTGTGCCAAGTTTCGTTAAAATCCGTCGAGTAGTTTTTGTTTCCATAAGGAACATTCAACCCGACAGACAGACAGACAGTCAGAGAGACAGATAGACACTCAGAGACCGATAGACAGTCAGAGAGACAGATAGACAGTCAGAGAGACAGATAGACAGTCAGAGAGACAGACAGACAGACCAAAATTTTATTGATTGCCTTTTTGGCATTAGTATCGATCACTTATCACCCCTTGATAGTTATTTTGAAAATATATTTCATGTACAGAATTGACCTCTCTGCAGATTTATTATATGTATAGATAATCCCCACATGAGGTTTTCATGTCAAAAACATTCGAATTATCCATCGATCTTTTCATACATGCTCTTTTATTCTTCATACTTCGGACACCTGCCTGCCAAACTTTCTTTCCGTTTTATTTAGATTTTAAGTTTGGTCAATAAGATTGTTACAAATTCTGTTATATATTTTAATGCTTAAGTGATATCCTGTCATATCCTACCAATATCTAAGCAAAATTATCAATGACCTTAATAGAGAATTTGAGAGAGTGGATCTTAAAATTAACATGGAAAAGAGGTAAATAATGTCAAATAGTCATGTCGTACCCACTCCTGTTGAACTTGGAGACACTACGCTTGAAGTTGTTGACCAATTCGTTTAGATAGAGCGTTCAGAAAGATGTGCGATAGCTTGGTGGAAGTCCCGAAAGCCCAAGAATAAGTGTAGCGCAGGCCATGTGATTGTGGAGATGTGTCCCATTAGTAACCGCCTATTGGCTTAGGTAATAATGATCATGCAAGGAAACACATTTTTGTTACAATTGATACATATACGGGATGTTTGGTAGAAGGTTGGCCATAGGTGAAAATACTCCAAAATGTTAGATCAAAATTAATTTTAAAAACTAAAGGAGTAGCAGATGACAACTCCTATACATTCACCCCTATTCAAACCTTTACCAAACATTCTGTACATATAATTTTGATTCCCTATCTCTATGAACTATATTACAGCTGTTATTCAGTGCTGTGTATTGCCGGCTTAGAATGTCACTATCCCCTTCTACCCACGGGTGTCGTAAGAGGCGACAAGGGTATGGGGCTTTTTAAGTGGTTCTTGGGTGATGCGGTTGGAGACCCGTCACCAACGATACTTTATTTCTACCACCACGTCCCGTATCAGCTTCCAAATGTGGCTAAAACCGGACAGCGGCGTTTCGAGGCAGTTTCAGGTTTGCGGCGTCTAAATGCTGGAATGACCTTCCCCCACCCATCCAAAATGCGACTAGCAAGTGTATTTTTAAGCGAAAGCTTAAGAAGTATCCGCTAGCTAAGCAAAATCCATTCATTCCAGCGGCTACCCGTACATAGTATTTAACATTATAATTATATATATTTTTTCCCGCCTGTCGTGCAAAATTATATACATTAAGATATATACATTCATATATTGATACATACATACACATTTTCACACCTTTAGTTCCCATTGGGATAGCTAGACTATTGAGCGCCACTTTGTACGTTCCTGGAAAACCTCTCCAGTTTCATTATATAAATATTTAATATGTCTATTTCGGTTTTTTATATATATATATTTCACATATGCTAATTATGCATTTCATTAATGATACTGTTTATATATATTGCAAATACAAGTGGTATATAAATAAGTAAGTTTTTAATACATGTTAATTTTGTTTTATTCTTTTTGTATTATTATTTCAAAAAATATTTTTATTAACTTAAGTCCGTGACACCCTTCAAAGGTGCTGACTGAAAACCAGTGTTGTGAGGTTTCACTCACAACAATAATGCTGAGGCAGTCACCAGTTCATTGCTACGCAGGCATTTAAGTACGAGAAACTTTTGATGGATATCTCATTTAAGTACAAGCAATATTATTTTAAATGTATATCTGTGTTTAATGTGCTGTATTCTATTGTTGATCTTCTTTTCCTTTGTAATATTTTTATTATTTTTTATGAAATTTACGTTTGCTTTCTTTATGTTGATTGTTAAGTGTTTCTTAATGTATGTGAGTGTAACTGTGCTTTTCTTTGTATGTAGCAATGAATAAATGTTTTCTTTCTTTCTTTCTAAAAAGTTTCTAGCTCTGAAGCTCTGACTACCCATTTTTGTGATTTATGGTCGTGAGTATATGTATGTTATTCAGTTTAGTAAGTGTGATTTAGGGGGTTCATTAATAAATGAAACCAGTGAAATTATTTACACACTTTATTTAACGTAATGAAAAACAAACATTATTATACTGAAAAAAAATTACAGAATACTGTGATGACATTCTATAAGTACAACATTTATAATTATTAACGCTAGTCAATTCAACTCACAAAACTTTCAGATATGTCGACAATTATTCCATTGATATTTCACATAGATATGATTTAATAAACAATTCAATTCGAGACTGTCTAAAAGCTAGGGTTCCTTTACATTATTTATTGCATTAAATTGCTTTTTGTCCAGAACAAACCCCGCCAAGCTAACTTAACTGATCAAAAAGTCGTCTTTTTTGTTTGGATTCGAGAGTACTTCTGAAGAAATATCCCTCAACGCAAATATCAAATTAAATATGAAAAATGATAAAAATTAAATGCCTTTTAAAATGGCCATAGTTAACATGCAGCATTATGATAAGCATTAAATTTTCTTAACTAGTACACATAAATATCAGTCAATTATGCTAATAAAAAAATCACTAGAAAATAACAAGCGAATAAGTTTAAATATAGATTCGAAACAGTTTTGTCTCATATGGAACACGTCCCATTCAAACTATCTGTCGAGAAAAACAAGTATGATACAGATTGAATAACAATAAGCCTATTTAAAAAAAAACAAATGTTGATGGTGATTCATAGAACATTACGTAATAAATTATGAGATTGATTTGAGATGCGAAATAAAACTAAGATTCCGAAAATATAACCAGGTTTACCTATTTTTATGGAAAATAGTAATTAATCTGTAATTAGCTTACTGTGGGAGATAATTAGAAAATTAAGCACAACCTGTGCTTGACGTGGTTTCATGACTTTGATTACATTCCAAATATAGCAGCAAATAGTCAAACAATAACAGACTAAGCTAACCAGCGAATAAATGTGAGATATAATCCTAACACCATACGGTTAACACCGAAACTCCAACGCTTTTATAGATTTTTACTTAAGCACAAATATACATTGATATTTTAAAACTATACGCATATATTATAAGAACGCAAAACAAGTACATTACCCTGGTTTATTTCTAATTTAGTATATAAATGAGATATTTAAGGGTGATAAGCGAATATATTTGATTGACAAAATTGTAGATATTATATTTTTATGAAACCGCACAACCGATTTTACCCAGTCATCCTGTAATATTTCATTTGAACCGGTAAACAAGCAAACAAATTATTTCTGATCCATTAACCTCATTACACTATATAAAATGTAATCGACTTTTCAAAAGGGTGCAGTAAAATTTCACGGTGCTAAAATTGTAATACATGTAAATATGTTAAAATTTGAGTAGATTACATTAGGTATAGAGCACTGACCCTGTTGATAAAGGCTGAATGGACTTTAAAATAATAAGGGTAAAAAATTCCTTTTTAATAAAAATATCAAACGCAAGTTTCACGTAATTAAAAAAACTTTTAGTAAAGTTGTTATTAAAATCAAAATCTTTAATAGGAGATAATTCGGAATTTCCCATTCCTTAATAATTCCAAGTTGAAATGACAACAGTGTGTGCGATTAAGCAAGTTACAACATTGATAGTATTAAATATAATATATTTTATTAAAACCACCTAGATGTTTATTGCAAGCAAATTCTTTGATAATTATACAATTTAAAATATGAAAAATAATAAGCAGACGACTTTCAAATACACTAGAAATAATAATTGCAGCTAGCAATTTTTTCTTGGTGCTAACTAACCAAATAAACGAATTCGAATAAATATTATTCTGATTGAGCAAAAACAATAACATTTCACTAAAATTACACCACACATAGCAGCGATTTATATAAAACACAATACAAACAACGTTCAAATAAATTTAATTTAAATTTCCAAGTAGAATTGCATTGCACTATAATTATTTTAAGTTTCTGTTACCACTAACACATCAAATGCAAATCTGAATGGAGTACTAATGTTTCGAAAATTCTTCTAGAATATAAAATATAGCCTCATCGTAGCCGTCTGTGTGCACGTCTATCAAATTTATCCTCGAAATACATTTACCATCAATAGTATCTAATAAGCGTGCACTAAATTCTAACCTATTTCCCTCCATGACACATTTCAACATTTCATTCCTGGCACAAAAGTGCTAATCCAATTAAATCACAGTTACATCCTCTTTGTTTTGATTTTATACAAAGGTCCAAAAAATCTAAGATCATACCATCGAATATTCTCTACAAATTAACACTATTTTACACCTGTGTGGTACTTCACGTACAAAGCTCTATATTCTTAATTGCAATTATTAATAAAATTACAATAATTGATATTCTCTCTACAGTCCTCCTTAAACAATATAATAAATAAAAACATAAAAATATTTTTATGATGCGCTTACAAGATTTTTGTGGCGCTTTAAAAACAAATCTTAAAATTTTGACTAGGATTAAAATTTCATAAAATTTATTAAAATATGTTGTCTTTATTCT